>CM059431.1:47400589-47914443 GCA_030390025.1 Squalus acanthias | reverse complement strand
AGAAGAGGGAGCAAGCAGAGAGAGAGCGCAAAAAGAGCTTTTTGAGCCTGTTCCATCATTCCATTAGATCATGACTGATCTGTGTATCAACTCCATTTACCCACCTTTGCTTCAGATCCCTTGATACCCTTACCGATCGATCAGTCTTGAAAATTTAATTGACTCAGCAACCGCAGCCTTTTGGGCAAAAAAGAGTTCCATAGTTCCATTACCCTTGCGTGAAAAAGTGCTTCTTAATTTTGCTTATAAATTGCCTTGCTCTAATAAGATTGGATTCCCCCACCGCAGGAAATAGTATCTCTGTATCCGCCCAATTGAATCTCTATAATTTACACACCTTTATTTGATCACCTTTCAACCAACTAGAGTCGGAATACAAAATGATCAAGTACTTACCAACACAAAGAATATTAAAGCAAAATCCCTGGGAGGTAGATTTGTTGACTAGTTGATCTGGTAAACTGTCAAATCCAACATGGCCTGACAAGGAAAGTGGGCGAACACTTTCACTCTGCAAGAGAGAAAAATAGTACATCCAATAGCTAGTCAGCAATTAAAGCATTCTCATAGCTTCCAACTGTTTTACTAGCATTCACAGTAATGGAATAGTGTACAAGTATCTATCAAGTAAGTAATTCAATCACAGATTAAACTTCCCTGAATATTGCCTGTAATATTACAAAAAATACATACAATTAGATACAATGCAAGAAAAGGTCATTCAACCCCATGAAGCCTGCCCGTGTATGATTTTACTGTCATAGACTTTCCCCCAGCCCATTACTGGCATCCTTACTTCAAAGAACACCAAGTTTCTTCACTTGCCTGCCCTGACAAACTCAAGCAGTGTTGTAATAGATCTATAATCCTCAATCCCTCTTCTCCACAGGGATCAACAGCCCCATTTAAAAGGGTCAATTAATCCCAAATCAGACATGTTCTTTGGGAATCTGTTCCACATATCCACTATCCTCTGGTGTGAGGAGCCGGGGGGAAACTTTCCAATGTCTAACTTTGCTCGAGACTTCTGAATGTTGTACTTGTGTCCTCTAGTCTTTCAGTCATTGTCCAAGTTAAACAATATTCATTATAAGTCAACAAAACAGAAGGAAGCTAATCAGCCCATCACACCTGCCCAATCTGCAATTAAGGGCCTTTACAGCATCTTGTGCAATGGCACATGCATCCCCGCACCAACATGTTGAGCTAACCCGCCTGTAATCAGAGTTGTACTTACACTTTTTTTGAATATTAGAACTACATTTGCTATCTTCTAGTATGCTGCTTTTATGACTTTCAACTTTCTGAAGTCATTTATTGCCATATATAAACAGGAGCATACAGAAATGTACAATTAGGAGCAGAATCAGGAAACACTAATCTATAAGCAAATGTGAGGAACTGCAGAATCAGACTTACAGATGAAGATTCTAAGACCACTTACAAAGAAATAAATGTTAATTGATACTCTCCTGGGCACTAAAACAATGATTGGCCAATTAGGAAAAAATGTGGCATTCCTTTGTGGCTCAGTTGGTAAGCAGCACATAGCTAATCCATATAGAGCACGTCAGTTTAGCTCAACTGGCAGCACTCTTGCTTGAGTTTGAAAGTTGAACATGAGTATATAATCTAGCTTGACACTACAATGCAGTACTTGGGAGAGTTTTGCATTTTTGGAAGTGCCATCTTTCGGATGAAGTTTTAAACCAAAGCTCCTGCCTGCCTGGATATGAAGGATCTTATGGCATCATTGGTTATTCAACACATTATATGGAATGGATTGATTTGGATTGTAAATCATTATACTATATGCAACACAGCCAAAACTATTAATTTAAAGGGGAGGTTTCAATTCACAGAATTGGACAATAGATGTAGACAGTGTAATTTTAATTTCTATTCATTATTACAGCTGTTCACACAAGGACTGATTACTTCATTAAAACGGTATAAATCACTAAACCTTTTCATCTTTCCGACTCTCCTATACAAATCTAGCTCTATATTCATTTCATTATATTGAATTTATCTATTTGAAAGAAAACCTTGCACATTAGAATCTCATTGCAACAAAGTATCTTTTTCCCCAATGTCCTCCAAGTACATAAGATGTTGGCATAATCAATGGAGAAGACCAATTGTATTCTCATGGTTACATGACTATTGAACGTAACTCCATCAAGGCTCTTTGCAAATAGAAGGGAGAATTACAAAGTGAAACACAGCAAATCACTATTTTAAAAAATGGTATAATGATCACTCTTTTCCATATCCCAGGGAGGAAAGAGAAGTAATTTGTGTGTGCATTTTTTGTAACGGTCACACCTTTTAATCACTCTTGGACTTAGATATTCATTTCCTTTACTTTTCCTTGGGGTTTGGGAGAAACGAGAACAATATCAGGTATCAGAATGCTGGATGAGGTGTTCTGGACTTCGGAAGTAGTGGCATAGAATTCCAAGCTCGAATTGGTATGCTGGGCATGGCAGTGGTGTGTAGGGGACTCTGGGTTGCGACAATGCTGGTGGCGCTGGGATATCAATTTCAGATCTGGGAACATCACCGAGGGGGCCCTGGAGTGTGGTAATGCTGGGGAGATCAGGTTCTGGGATCACAGTGTATGGCAGCTGGATGTGAGGATTTTCCTTTCCTTCTGTCCCCAGAATTAAAAGTCTGTAAGAATTTCAAAATATGGAAAACTATGTCTCATTTAAACAGCAGTGTTTAAATAAAATAGGGCTTTCCAAGGTGGGAAAGCCTTATAGGGAATCCTGTATCCATCCCTTACTATCAAAGCCAGACCCTATGAGCTGGAACCTGGCTTTTACAGCGGTCAGGTCTAGGATATTCGGATAGCTGGAAGTGGCTGGTAAGCCCCTATAGGGAATCAGTCTCCACAGTGAGAAAAGCTGGTTCCTGTTGTGAGCAGGAATGGGCTTTAAGTTTAAAAGATCTCAAGGAACTATTCAAAGAACATGGCATTACCAGTGTTCTGGCCAACATTCCTCCCTCAAATCAACAAAAACAGATTATTTGGTCATTCATTCATTTGCTGTTTGTGGGACTTGCTGTGTACAAATTTGCTGTCACATTTGTCTATGCATCCAAGTGAGTGCACTACAAAATTAATCGTTTGGTTGCAACACACTTTGGAACGTCCCGAGGATGTGATGAGGCTTTAAAAATAAACATGAATGTTTTTTTAAAACGCTTAAATTTAAAGCCTGTCCCCACTCACAGCAGGACCCAGTGCAAGCACCAAGAAGAAGAGCTCAAAATGGTCAGCCTCAGGCAGCATGTTGCTGCGAGCATGCTACCACATTAGATGAGTGATGCAAATTACGAGGAAATGTCACGCAACATCACAGCTGCTTCCCACAGCTCGCAGGCACCAGAGCCTCCCCCCTAATACTCCAATATCTGAAGTCTGCCATTCTACTTCTATACCCTGGGACACCCCTTCTCATACTCATAAGAAATAGGAGCAGGAGTAGGCCATTCGGCCCATCAAGCCTGCTCCACCATTCAAAAAGATCATGGCTGATCTTCTACCTCAACTCCACTTTCCTGCACTATCCCCATATCCCCAAATATCCAAAAATCTATCGATCACTGTCTTGAATATACTCAACGACTGAGCCTCCACAGCCTCTGGGGTAGAGAATTCCAAAGATTCATCACCCTCTGAGTGAAGAAATTTCTCCTCATCTCAGTCCTAAATGGCTGACCCCGTATTCTGAGACTGTGACCCCTGGTTGTAGACTCCCCAGCCAAGGGAAACATCCTCCCTGCATCTACCCTGTCAAGCCCTGTAAGAATTTTGTATGTTTCAATGAGATCACCTCTCATTCTTCTAAACTCTAGAGAATATAGGCCTAGTCTACTCAATCTCTCCTCATAGGACAATCCCCCCCATCTCAGGAACCAGTCTGGTGAACCTTCGCTGCACTCCCTCTATGGCAAGTATATTCTTCCTTAGTTAAGGAGACCAAAACTGTGCGCAATACTCCAGGTGTAGTCTCACCAGGGCCCCTATATAATTGCAGCAAGACATCTTTACTCTTGTACTCAAATCCTCTTGTAATAAAGTCCAACATACCATTTGCTTTCCTAATTGCTCGCTGTACCTGCATGTTAACTTTCAGTGATTCGTGTACAAGGACACCCAGGTCCCTCTAAACACTAACATTTCCTAATCTCTCACCATTTAAAAATTACTCTGCTTTTCTATTTTTCCTACCAAAGTGGATAACTTCACATTTCTCCACATTATATTCCATTTGCCATGTTCTTGCCCACTCACTTAGCCTGTCTATATCCCTTTGAAGCCTCTTTGCATCCTCCTCACAACTTACATTCCCACCCAGCTTTGTATCAGCAGCAAACTTGGATATATTACATTTGGTCCCCTCATCCAAATCAGTGATATAGATTGTGAATAGCTGAGGCCCAAGCACTGATCCTTGCGGTACCCCACTAGTTACAGCCTGCCAACCCGAAAATGACCCGTTTATTCCTACTCTGTTTTCTGTCCGTTAACCAATCCTCAATCTATGCTAGTATATTACCCCCAATCCCATGAGCCCTAATTTTGTTTAATAACCTCTTGTGTGGCACCTTATTGAATGCCTTCTGAAAATCCAAATACACCACATCCACTGGTTCCCCCTTATCTATTCTGCTAGTCACAACCTCAAAAAATTCTAACAGATTAGTCAAACATGATTTCCCTTTCATAAATCCATGTTGACCATGCCCAATCCTATTATTATTTTTTTAAGTGCCCTGTTACCACGTCCTTAATAATAGATCCTAGCATTTTCCCTACTACTGATGTCAGGCTAACTGGTCTGTGGTTCCCAGTTTTTTCTCTCCCTCCTTTCTTAAATAGTGGGGTTACATTTGCAACACACTCAACACACCTCCCCCACCATCCTCAATACTTTCACATCCCAGACCCTCAGTGCTACCATATTCAATAACCTCCTCCTCAGTACTCCCACATCATGAAACCTCAGCAATCCTAAATCCCATAAACTCACTGGCACTTCTACTGCATCTTGTGACCACTCTCCCATACCCTGTAATGTGCCCTCCCACATTTCCATACACTATTTCCATTAGTCACAGACCATCACTCCCAGTACTTGCACATCCTGCGACAACTAGCTCAATCACCCCCACACCCAGAAACACTTCTTCACTTCTCCTACACCCATCAACCCCACCCAAATTCGCACCCTGAAATTCAGTCAATACTCCCAAAAATGCTGAGACGTCTCTCACCAGTGCACATATGCATTTCCTCCATTCCTCTGCCCTCACCCTCTCAACTTCCCACTCACAATCTCCTTCATGCTCACCACAAAACTCAACAGTCCCAACTTTCATTCATCCTCATCATTGAACCCAAACTCCCCACACGCACGCATTCATACATACATATTGGAACTTACGCTCGATCGAACAAACGAACGAACGCTTGAATAACGAACGAACAATTGAATGAATGATCGAACGAACAATGCCAGTAGGACTGGCGTAAAATGTTTTTTTTTTCTTGGTTTCTTGGAATAAATGTTATCTGTAGCATTTAATTGCATTATGATGGTGCTATGTGTTTGTACACTGGTGTTGAAATGGTTTTTGTTTTATGTGGAGTTAACTTTGAGATTTATTATTTTAAATCTAAAAAGTTGTGTGGTATTGTTTAAGGGTATTTGTACTGTAAACATTATTGATTATTTGTAAAATTAATCATTGCATTTATATTAACTATAAGGCTGTTTTTAAGGCTTTATTTTTTACTGTGATGGATGAATGTAATGGATTTACTATGTAATTGATGAGTTGTACAGGTATTATTGTTTTTGAATAAAAATATTTGAACCCAAACTGCCACTTACCACCAATTTTTTCTACACCCACACTTTTCCCTGCTCCTTCCTCCCTTAATGTTTTAAAACCTTCACAGCCCTCAATCTGAACCTTTCCCCTCCACCTGTCAGATTAAACTTCACTCACAAACTCCCAACATGACTTTTTGAAAATGTCATTTAAACTGTGCTCGTACTTCCTGCGTAATGACTGTCAAATATTCACCAATATAAACAATGTTCCCCAGCAATCCGACAAATATAAAATTCTATTTTAACTATATACAATAGTACAGATTCTGCACTAGTGTCTGCTCCTGCAGAATGTACAAACATGCACACAATCACAGAATTCAAGCCTACAATATATTCTGTAATATAAAATACAATTTAACTTAATGTAAATCAATGGCCCTCATACTGCATGTTACATGGTATACAACCGCATATTCTCCAACGCACTATAATCAAATATTTAAAAAAATGTCTACCATGACATTTAAAAAAAACCTAAAGTTTAGCACAAAACTAATAATAATCACACCAAGTTTCTTTGCCTCCAAGCTGTTCCAGGAGCATAACTGACAGGGACAATCCTTGAGCATCAAGGTGCAGCTCCATCAGATGCAATTAAGATCATAACTTTGGTCTAACATGATGGTCAATATGGTAATGGTTAAACGATAGCAAAATACTGCGGATGCTGGAAATCCAAAATAACACAGAAAACGCTGGAAAAACTCAGCAGGCCAGGCAGCATCCGTGGAGAGAGAAACAGAGTTAACGTTTCAGGTCGAAGACCTTTCGTCAGAACTGGAAAAAAGCAGGAAATGAAATAGATTTCATGTTACAAATCTATTTCATTTCCTGCTTTTTTCCAGTTCTGACGAAAGGTCTTCGACCTGAAACGTTAACTCTGTTTCTCTCTCCACGGATGCTGCCTGGCCTGCTGAGTTTTTCCAGTGTTTTCTGTTGTTATTGCTAATGGTTAAATATGTCAAGCCACTTTAAATAATAATTTAAAAAGCTTAAGTAATGTGGGAAAGAAAAAAATCCTCTACCCAGACATTACATCCCCTTTAATAAATCAACTACAGATCACTTGATCATGATGTAGTTTTTGCAAGTCTGTCACTTCAGCCTGGATGTCAATATGCTACACTACATAGAGTACTGTCCATGACATCTGCCACTGTCAAAAGAAAACAGAATATGGTTGCCTTTACTACAAAGCTTTTTAAAAAATAAAGACATGTGATTTTCAGGATTAGACAATAGTTATAGACCATGCAAGCTGCAGTCATAATTGTATTTCATCTGAAATATCTCAGGTCTTGCAGTCACTCCCCAACACCCATTATGTATCAATTCGTAATTTTTTTCCCTTTTCCACCAAATTATCCCCTCACCCCTGGCTGAGACGAGATTCTGCTGGCACCCTTTTTCATGCAAGCTTGATGAGTGACTGTCAACATTGAGTGTGTGGGACATCAAAGATCCTCCCCTCACTATGTTCACATAAATGCAATTCCAACAAGGGCCACGACTGCAACCAGGATCGGAGCCTTGGCCCATTTTTCCTAACTATAACACTGCTACCACTGTCCAAGCTGAGCCAATTCAGTACAAAACGAGGATTAAATCAAAGACCTTTCTGACTCAGCTAATCACTGCTTGATCAATTGACTAATCAGGACAGCCAAATTTGTTATGTCATAATCTAGCACAGTAATTACTTTACTACTTTAAACAATTGCCAAACTAAAGAAAACCACAACAATTTGATCAATAGGACATCATAAATAAGACTATTTTATATAAAACCTCCCTGGAAATCTATATGCACTGTGCGCGTCACAAGAACGTCTTCTTCGCCTGCAATCATCTTGTGAATGGCATATACACTGACAAAAGGTTTAAAATGTAATCTGCACACGAGCAACTCTCCCCACTGTGGGTCAGGGCAAGATTTTTCTTCGCGGATGCAAGCAGCACTGAACTCCCCGAGCAATGGCCTACACATAGACACGGTGGACAACTGAAGTTGTGAAACAAACCGCATTGACTGAAACAATACAACTGCAATGTTGCTTTACTTTAAAAGGATGTGTTTAGTTTCAGAAAGTGGACAGGGAGATGCTGAAAGTAAACTTGAGACATTTTGCTAAAAGACCGATCAAGAGCTGGGAGCCCCAATGTATGGCTTACTACAGTATCCAACTAGGGCAGTGGAGACGAACCCTAACCCCCGCCCCCTCCCCCCGTGCCACATTCCACACGAGTATCACCACCGCCTCAACCAGGAATTGTCGGAAACATTCCGGTCACT
This sequence comes from Squalus acanthias, assembly GCA_030390025.1. Taxonomy (NCBI): domain Eukaryota; kingdom Metazoa; phylum Chordata; class Chondrichthyes; order Squaliformes; family Squalidae; genus Squalus; species Squalus acanthias. Next base: position 47,906,235 of record CM059431.1, on the reverse strand, counting down.
TATCAGGAAGCTTGTCTACTGCTTAGTTAATGGACGATTTATTTTCCAAAACACTTCATTTCAGTACTCGCATGGAAGGAAATCGCATCTAAAATTGCACAAGAAATCTGAGCAAGAGTGCAAATTCAAAGCCTCAAAAAGTTTGATTCACTGGAACGAGTCGGTAAAACTTCCAGAGCTACACCCTTGGATCGAATTCCTCTCCTTGACTGTGGAATGCGCTCTGATGAGGCGCCGATCACTCAAACTCTTGTTCAACTCGGCCCTTTTACAGCGGTTGCCGCACCACAAACAACAATCAAATCATTATCATCACACAAAAAAAGTTACAAACCCAACCCAACACGTCGATTATTTGCCATCTGACTGCCCTCCGGGGCCAGTGATAACTCCAAAGTCAGTGAGCGACCTTGGTGAAACTAAATTGTTTCGCTGAGCCTGTGTTGAAATAAACGGATTAAAAAGTCGGAGTGTGGGAGAGAAACTGCTCACCATTTGCCGGGTGATGTCTGCCGAAGCCATTGCTGAGCTGGAGCGAGGAAGGGTGACGGTTGCAATTGGAACGGGATTGCTCCGCTCGAGCTGCAATCAGGGCACAATACAGGACTCGACCAAACACCGAAGGGGAGAATAGAGAGACCAGCGCAAACTAGAATTTAAAAAAAACAAAGACGCAAAAACTACAAGCAACCTCCCTCGTGGTAATCATCGAGAGTAAAACGAAACAATACACTAACAATTGTCCACCTATCTAATATTTTGTGGTCGCACTTCTTTTGCGGCTTCTGTCCCCTCTCATGCTATGGTCGGCCCTTGATTGGCAGGCAGCCAGCAGCGGAGCGGAAGTGACTGGTTGCTAGGGGGGAGGGGACGGTTTCTGACAGGCTGGTACAAGGTAACACAGCGGCGGCTGTGCGCTTGGAAACAAGCTAGCGAAAAAAGAGGCGGGTACAATGATGTATCTTAGAGGTTGTTGCCGTCACCGCCAAGCCCGTCTGCTGAAAAAACGCTGCTAAAAAAAATATCGTAATGGCAACGGAATTTAGCTTGAACGCCGTGTGGCAGTTTGTGTCGGAGAGAGGAGGGAAAGTGAAGAGCGCGGAGCTGCTGGAACATTTTACAAATTTTTTGAACAACCCCAAGACGAGGGCAAACGCTCGAGGACTGTTCAAAGAGTTCGTGAACAAAGTGGGGCTAGTGGTACAAGAAGACGGGGTGAAGTACATTTGTTTAAAGAAGAAGTACCGGGGTAAAATTAACTGGTCTGAAGCGTCTGCTGATGGTGGGGGGCATGGAAGTAAAGATGATGATGATGGTGGTGATGTGGAAAATGGTGACAGGCAATGTGGAGCAATCGGTGTCGGGTCATCTGCAGAATCGCGAAAACAAAGCGCAGGTGAAGGAGCTTTGACAGATTCGTCTAAATTGGTACTTTCACCCCCAGTTGTTGACAATGGGTGTTTGGACAACTCGTGTCTTGAAGAATGCACTGAAAGTAATCAGACTGTACCCGTGGACCAACATAGTGTTCAAGAAGATGGGCGAATTGTGCGACACTCCCCTACTAACAGCACTAACTCTCTTAAAAAACATGTTTCTTCATCAAATAAGAATCGAACAGTGTCAAATATAAACATAGACAGGGGGAATCGAGTCCAAATCGAGCATAACCAAGCAACGAAATTGGTGACCGAATCCTTTCAATTAATCACTGGTTTGGGCGAAGCCTTGCCAAATCAAGACTCCAATATGGGTGTTCAGAATGCTAAAGATGGTGCAGATCTGCTTGACGACGCCTTGAATTTGCCGAACATCTCAAATCCTGGCAATGACAGAAAGAGTGCTGTAACCTGGAATTTGTCTGAAAGCACTGCAAAGCAGACGCCAGAATCTAAGGAATTAGAAAACGCGGGCTCCACAGAATACGATACACGGTCGAAGAATGACAGTAAAATGTCGTTTGCATTGCAATGCAACTTTTCACCCACTCAAGTCAAGACAAGCCCCGATATTAATATCAGAAGACCTTCCCGAAAGCGTTTACAGCGCAGCCTGGCGGTAAATCGGTCAAGCAGTCTTTGTGATGATGGAAACACAGTTGAGAACACGACCGATGCATCGGGTCCTAACAGTGAAAGCTGTACACCCAGATCGAGTAGGAAAAACTTTAGAGAACTAATGATTAGCAGTTCACCTCAGCTAAGACGCAGTGTTGTTTACAATAACCCTGTTGTCGCCTTCCCAAATGTTAAGCAAGGAGATTCGGGATCTAGTAGAAACGATAGCGACTCCTCCTCTTTGACGTCTTCAAAACTGGACGACGAAGATACTGGGCCGGTAGCACTTGATCCCTTGGAACATGAGTGGATGATACATGCTTCGGAAGGCAGGTGGGATAGCCTCAAAGCATTGGTGGCAGCTGATCCCAGTCTGATCACTTGGAAAGATTTTGTCACGGGGTTTACTTGCATTCATTGGGCAGCAAAACACGGTAAACCGGAATTATTGGCAATGCTTGTGAATTATGCAGGAAAAAATGACATTCCAATCAATATTAATATTCGATCTAGTGGCGGTTACACCCCTCTACATTTGGCTGCCATGCATGGACATACGGAAGTAGTGAAACTGTTGTCTGGTGCCTATGACGCTGATGTAGATATTAGGGACTACAGTGGTAAAAAGGCGTGGCAATACCTAGGCCAAGAGATTTCTGAAGAATTGAGAAGTCTTATTGGTGCATCTAGAAACTCTGACTCTGAAAGCGTATTACAGAATGGAAGTGGTCGTTGGAGACGATCGAAAGTTCTTCCCGCCAACCTGACACACAAACTGAACAATGCTCCTGAAGAAGAGGCTTATTATGATGGCGCGCCTGCGAAAGCAGTCAGCCGGAAAACTTCGGCTAACAAGATGAAACTCAATAGAATAAGGTTTAAAACACAGATTATTCACACTACACCCTCGCTTCGAGGAACAGGTGACCAGAGAGATCCAAAATGCGCATTGAAAATTAGACCAAAGTCGACTATTTTTGGATAAAACCATTAGAAAAGATTACAGGAATTCTGAGATGAACCTAATGGTGGTGGTAACACTTATAACGTGAACTAAAGTATTTTCTTTTTACTACACTACGCTTAATAATTAATATGGTTATTAATCAATGGTACCGATTTGAAACGTTTCACCCTGGGCAAAGGATATATTTGTTAGGTGCCTTACAATTAATTATTGCTAGCCATCTATTTGTATGTGCCTAATACTGCAAATATCATCACAGTACTAAATTGCACTTTTTCAGTAGAGTTGGGATTCATACTTGACAGAGAAGCTGTCTTCTATTTTAAATCATTGTACAGTATTTAGAAATACTATACAGTTGCCATATAAAAACTGGAGAAAATTAAGGTAGAACAGAAAAAGACAGTAGACTTTTTCTAGAACATCATTTCATAGTGATGGGATACTGTATATATCTATATCCTAAATATTGTGATATCTGGCTCCATCAGTTTCAGGCCCATGGTGACATTACAGTGCTTCCAAAGTGTCAAATTGAAAGTCATTTTGAATCACATTGAAATAATTTGAGTGGTATAAAAAGAATGTAGAAGGGTTTCATGTTTGAAATGTTGCCTTGATTTAGTCAATAAGGTACTTCTTGGTTGCTGCAAGTTTCGTAACCTAAACAAACAGCTGCTGCAAACACAAGTTATGACCAGATATGCTGCTTTGAATGTGGTAATGGTGATTAGTTATGGTTGGTAAGATAGCTAGTGTTATAACTCTAATACTTAGAGGGGATTCTTTCTTTAAGGTAAAGTGACACTAAATGTTACAATATAGCATTTGTAAGTTTAACTTCTCTAATTGGGTAAATAGGTTATGTAATAGGATTTTTCAACCTCTGTTTGTTTAAGATGAAAACACATATTGACAGAACTCTATTTTGTTTTTTCCCCAGGAGGAGGACAGTATAAAGTGTAGGTTTTATGTTATTTTAATTATAGTAATGAATTTGATTTAAGGAATCTGTTTTGAGAGGGCAAGTAGGAAATTTACATTTCACGGTATACTGAGAAACTATAATCAGGCTGGTCCTTTTAATTTGATGCTGCTGGATTCCAGAGAAGTCCTCTTGTTTTGTTTTACTTGTAAAGTATGCTGCCAATAAATGGTTGAACTCTTAGCTACCCTGAGTGCAGCTGCTAGAAAAACATGAGATTAAGCTCTTCATGTTGTTGAACCGAATGTTGGCTCAGTAACTCCTGTTCATACTGCCCTGAAAATACGAGCAATTTATTTTCAAAACTGAAATGCTATTTAGATTAAGATGCACATTAATTTCAGGCTTACTTGAAATAAAAGGTACATGTACAGGTAGTGTTGCTAAAGGAATTAACTGTGAACGTTTTCAATAATATCTCAATTTGCCTTGTGAACTACTTATTGTGGAAACTTAAAGTATCCCTAATTGTTAACATTTCATTTAGTTTCCTCAAACCTATTACAAGTCCTTATTTTTTCTTTATTCAGATTCAGGAAATTGACTTGTTTTAAAATTTGCTGTGCAGTAAAAATGGGTATCCCATTTCCCATGCAATAGAACCTGGCATGATGTGATGAATTTCATGATTTATAAATGTTTCCACAGGGCTGGAGTTATGTCAGATAGGAAGCATTGCGTTTGAATTATAGTTTAAGTAGGCCCCTAAAAGATACAACAGCTTTAAGCTTAGTGTCAAACTGTTAACACTGTTTTAAAAAAAAATGTAGAATTTATCATCATTGAACTGCACAAAATAACTCAACTGAACTACACAAAACACTTCAACTGGATTGCTTGTAACATTGAGCAAAGCTCTTTGGTTAAGGTAAAATAATTAACTTGTGTTCTTAAATGTCTCTCAGCTTGGATGTTTGTTTTCTAATGTAAGCCATTCTGCTTTAGTGGCCCTTGAAATATTTTTCAGATCATGCTTCTTTCATAAAATGTTTTATTGGTCACATAATTCTGACATATCTGTCTTAAAACGTGGTTTGGAATACTTTGTTACATTTAACCTATATTATACTTTTTGTCTACATATAAGTTTCCCACAAAAAGGGGTGATGAGTCTGAGATAATCTCAACTGAATTACTACTGGGGGTGGGTTCATGGCACAGAACTAAATACAGTTTGGCCCAGATTTGCAGTGTTATTCAGAGAACCATAAGAATGGCTGATGTGAGAAACTTATAAATCCACACTTTTGCAGTATGAGATGCCTTCTAATGTTGGGCAAGAGTAGATTGAGCAGTTTTGAGCCATATTCTACATCTGGCATTTAGTATAACTGATGAGAGTTTTTGATGCTGACAACTGGCAAAAATGGAAAAAAAGACTGTTCCAGATCCCACCACTGATTTCCCTGAGCATAATGAGTACAAAATTCACTTTAAAAAGGCATTGTTTGTGGGCTGAGAAGAAGGTCAAATTGTTGTGTCTGGCACATCTGGGTATGGAGTGGCAGTCAGGCCATGAGCAGCCAGTAAGAGACACTAGGTGTAGAGTGAGGGCAGGGAAAAGGCTGGCAGCAGAGTCAGGCTATGACTAGGCAGAGGGAGGCTAGTTTCCAGAATAAGCAAGCTGGTATGAGATCGGCTTTGTTTTTTTTGGGTGCCAACCTGATTGGCCGCATGTGACTGATAATACCCTGTGGCTAGCATGGATCAAACCACAAGTTACGAGGACCAGTATAACACTAAAGCACTACATCAACCAAACCACATTCACAAAGCTATTAATAACACAGATTTGTGAAAAATGAGCATTTTCTAAACATATAGACTGTTACTATTTCAGCCATTTATGCCACAAAATTAGTGATAATGTGATATTTAGAAAGCTATGATGCAGCTAGACTGTATGATAAAAGTACTAAAACATATTTCTTTATTTTCACTTCAGTGGATGCTATGAAATTTTTGTGTTTGGAAAGGTATGAAGGGCCTGGATGCCTTTCGTTTGCTTTTGCATTGAAAACACAATGACACTTTATACTTGTAAATATGACTGCACATATGAATGGTTCATCTCTTTGTTGAAGTGAAATATGATTTGTTTACTAACGTGTTGCTATTTTATGTGATTAAACACTGAAAAAAACAAGGACTGTGTAAATCATGATTGACATGAAATAATGTTCATTTGGGGGACCAGATAATGCACTGGATTGGCACTGATATACAAGTTTGAATCCAGCCTCAATTAGTTTCCGTTCTTTGCTTTTGTGAGGCAATGTGAAATGAGAGTAACCTGAATCAAATTCCCACTGGAGCAGAACCACAAAACAAAGCTGCACAATTTGGCTTTCTCATTCAGAGAAGGCATATGGATGGCTGGTGTGAGAAATAGAAACCTTCACATTAGTGCAGTAAGCGATAGTATGATCATAGAATTTACAGCACAGGAGGAAGCCACTCCGCTCATTGTGTAAGTACCAGATGCTCCTCTGAGTTAAGGGGAAAGGAAAATCTGGTGGATCTTTTTTGTTCAAAATAATCCCTGTTTTATACAAGAAAATAACAATCTTTAAATTTGCTTTGACATTTTTAAACTTTAGTTTCTTTGCTGACATGGAGACCCTCAAGTAGGTTCATCTCCTTTTCTATCCCGCTCTAGTGGTGTTCATTATGGGAATGTCTTGGAAATTGGCCATTGTAAATAGCAAGGGCCATGACTTCAACTGACTTCAGTGCTGCTCTGGAGCCATCTGACCATGGGAAACTCTGCTTCAGGTTAGAAATTTCTCAGCTTGTATTCTGGAATCGGATGGGCTGCGGGTTAGTTTGAAGTTGTGTTCCTTTTAATAGCGCAGCTGGGATATGCAGATATGCTGGGGGGAATTTTAACCCCAAAAAACTGGTGGGTTGGGGTCGGGTAGAAGGTTAAGTGTTAAAAATCTGAATCCCGACCCCAACCAGCCCACTTCCGGTTTTAACGTGGGGCGGGCCGCCAACTCACTCCCAAGAGGCGGGTTGGCAATTTAAATATAATGAGGCTGCGTGCCTCATTTTGAAGCTCCATTTTAAATTTAACTCTGGCTGGTCGGGTTTCTCGGGCCTCGGGGAACCCGCCAGCTGAAGGAAGGCGAGGATTGCCTTTTTAGGAGGTAAGTGCCTTTCCAGTTGCCTGCTTGGATCCATCGTTCCTGCCTTACCAACCCCCCACAATCGGACCCCCCCCCACCCAACGAGGCCTCCAATCTCCCCCCTGCGGTCTTCTGGCCCCTGACCCCACCCCTCCAGCCTTCCGACCCCCTCCGATGATCTCCAGCCTTCTGACCCCCCACCGATCCCAGCCTTCCGATCCCCACCCCAAATCCCTCCTTCCTCACTGTGGCCTGGTGCCCTGGCCTATTCACCACCCAGCCTCTCCATCTGGCTATCTGCGGGAGGGAAACAGAGAAGCAAAATGTTAATTTTGGCAGGGCCTGAGAGCAACCCGTTCTCCTGGGTTTCCCAAATGCAATCAAGCCACACTCCCTACCCGCCTCGAAGTTAAAATTCCAGCCGCTGTCTCTAATGCTAGTGAAGCAGCCAGCAGGGAGGGAGATCCTACTTGACATTTTCAATATTGGTAATACTATTGATTTTAAAGAAAAAATTCTAAGAAAAGTAGGGAAGGTGTTTGTACTTGTATAAAAAAGATTGGACTTTGAACAAAAGTGTTTCCCCTTGATTTTCCTTCGCCTTTAAGGCATAGGATTGCAGCAAAGTAGAAGGATCTGCATTCTGCATCTTGCCTTGCTATGTCTAGCCTGAGAGCCAGAGACCCTGGCACTGGATGTTAGAAATTGAAACACTGATCTTCATTGTCCTGATGGAAACACACACAAAAAACACCATTTAAAGTAATCCAGCAGCATGGCAATATTATGTAATAGAACTTTTTTGTTAAATGCATTTTTACTCCACGATGTTCTTTTACTTTTGCATTCTAATTTTTATTTGGAAGGTGTGAACAGTTGAGGACATGCTGCTTCTAAAGTAGATTATAATCTGCCACCAGGAACTGTGCTTTCAGAAGAGGCAGACTTCAAACCCATGTGTTGGTTCCCCTCTTCCACAAAAGAAGAAAAATAGATCCTTTTGTTTATGTACCCTACTTACTTGTTGAATTCAGGATTAACAATATTCATTATACCTGTGATATGTTTGCTCCTTTGATGGCTCACAAGAAATGTCTCCCATCTCTGTGCATTGGAGGCCAAGAAAATCTCATGTTTGAGCTGTGCTGAGTTAGTTGATCTCAACCTGGTGCCCCTGGGTAAGGGAAGTGGACAATGGCCAGGATTCCCATTCCTGATTGCCATCCATGATCTCTGCTAGAAATTCATGTTTGTGGACGTTGAGAGCAGATAGGATTGGCCTTGGCTGTGGCATCTTCTACAATTGTGTAGCCTACCAGCACTTGGCTACTTGATTGCGATACAGTGGCCACTTCTGTCTATAGAGCCATGCTTCAGTTAGGGAGACAATGCTTTCAGCAGAGGAGGGGAAAGAAAATTATAGAAATAAAAGTAGAAGGCTGCAGTTGGTCAATTCATATACCAGTCAACCAGGGGGCTCAAGATACAAACAAAGTCTATTGCTAATGTTCTTCAGGTATATCTATTATACTGTTTTCAAATCAATCTCCCACATGGGATTTCAATTATTTTTGAAAAATAATATCCTTTAATTTAGATTGTGATATTGACATGTAACTATGAGTATCTACTTTAATTGTTATGAATATATATAAATATGTGGGGAATGTAAATTAAACTGATTCACTAAATGCTGTAATTGAACAAATAAATCAAGGATAGTCAACAAGGATATATGTAGGTTATAAAAATAGTTAAGATAGCTTGAAAACAATCACAAAAGATTTATGTTCATTTTTAAAAATGGAGTATTTTAATATAAACATGGTCCAATTTTATTTATGGGTTGTTTGGCAGTGCCTGTCTTGCCGAATACTAGAAAACTGAGCTTACATTGGGGACATAGATGAGCTGATTGAGAAGAGGAAGTGTTTTGATGTTGAAGATTACCTTTTACAATATTAACTCATCAATTTGCTTTATCACTTGTGCTCAGATTTTCTATTATAGTTCCTGGAATGTGGGCAAAACTGGCATAGGCAAATGTTATTACCTATCCCTAGGTGCCCAGAAAAGGTGGTGAGGTGAGATTTCTTAAGCCACTGCAGTCCTGCTGAGAAATAAAGCGTAATATGTACTAATGACAACAGCATGTTGTTTCAGGTCAACTGAAATTTCAGAAAGGACAAATTTTGAACAGTGACCCTATCTTTAAAAAAAAAAATGATTCAAATGTTGTGTAAATAGTATTATCATTGCTGTGCTGCTGTGTTTTTATCCAGAGATATCACTGAGTTAATGAAATTTGCAGAACATGTCTGTAGTTTGATTAATTATATAATTTTGTTAGGTTCTTAATGAGCTTGACAGAATTCATTTTCTGTCTGTAATTAACATTCTGACCAGCTATTTCACAACATAATCTGTCACTGAGATTAAAGTTTCCACAGTTATTTCATTTGCTGCCAACACTAACTAGAAAGAGCAGAACTAATCTGTTCCCTACAAAGGTTTATGTTGAAGTAATCAGCCATCATTCCTGTTGGATTTAAAGAAGGCTTTTAAATAAGGGATTTGGAAACCCTATAATTCTCAAAACATTAAAATCATAATGTATTCAATCCACACCAAAATATAATAATTTCAAGAAAGAAAACAAATAAAACATACAATACATAAAATGTACAATAAGGGTTTTTTTTCTAATTCTATCCCTTTTTCTTCTGAAGGTGGTAATTTGTTAGGATTCATGCTTGGATATGGATGCTAAGATAAGATAAATTAATTTTAATAGATGGAAAATCGCAAGAAGGATGTGCCCAATTTTACAATATGCACTTCTGGCATGTGAAGCTCTGCACCAGGAGAATTAAGGATGAAAATGTATCCAATGGGCACCAACAATCCTCAGGTACTTCACCAAGTAACTATTCTTCTGTGAGTCTAGATTATGAGGATGAAGAAGTTGTTTGTCCCTGTGAAGCCAATCTAAATCCTGTTGTCTCCCATGAATTGCAAGCAGGAGCAGGAAGTCTGGTTGATTTTCTTCTCTCTAACCAAGGGATGCTGAGGGTACTTGTAGTGTCCCCAACACTACCTTGGTGAGAGGAACTAAGTCAGCACAGACAAGGGTGTGAAATTTGGATGTTCCTGGTATGTATGATTCAATACCATTTGTGCATTTACTAAAGAAGTTATCAGGGAAATATTTAAATACTGCAGTTGAATATTAATTGGAATATGCTTATTTTCATTTCTGTCTTGAAATTCTATACTATTTCAATTAAAATACGTATTAGATAGCAAAACAACCATGTGAAGCCAGAAGCAACCAAATATCTTACATAGTGTTCAGGTGGCAACTACCGTTGGATTACTGTTGGATATTTCCCATTGCCCAACACTCAGCATATAAAAGTTAAAATGAGGATTGAATACCTAATGATTGAATGTTTTGAAAATTTATTTCTAAGTCACATCTACCTAATGACAATGGGGTGGAATAGTTCAATTGGAAGAGAGCTAGGATTTCAGTCAAAACATTTTTGAGTTTGAATACTGCTGAGGTCCACTCTCCCTTTCATTCTTTAGAGGTCAGTAAATGAATGTGGGAGGTAACCTTTTGCATAACAATGTCAGTATTGCTGTAGTGATTGCTAAATGACACTCCTGGCTCAAAGCCACAGAAATTGAACCTGCATGATAGCAGGTCAAGTCATTAGAAAATAAATCTTTGTGGACTCCTAAAGACATACTTTGTTATGATACAATATCCTTAAGTCATCTTAATCACAAGGTTTAAAAAGTAGACATTTGTTTTAAAACACAAGTTAAATTTACTAATCCTTTCCAAAATAAATCTTAGCTATACGGTTTCTCCAAAACGGAACGATTTTGTTGGTTTTGTGATCCTTGTCAAAAGCCAAATCAGTGATTCAATACAATTTCCAAAAATTCACTAGTTAGCTATAAAAATGCATGGATAGCAACAAGGTGCCAGTTGGTAAACTTATAGATCCTTTTTTTTTTTAAAAAAAAGCAATGGTGAAACCAGATGTAGCAATGTTCAAATAAAATAAATCACAAAATAGTTAAGACAAGAAAGGACAGTCAGTGTATCTTGGTTCATCCACTCAGATTTTAAAGTCCCTTTATTTCAGCACCAATTGTTTCTTAAAATATTTCACTACTCTTCCTGGAAGTCTATTCCATTTATTGATCACTCTTTGCGTAAAGAAGAATTTCATGATATCAGTCCTAAAGTTACCTTTTAACTAGTTTGAATCTTTGTCCCCTTGTCCTACTCATGCTATTTAAATTAAGGTAATATTCTGTGTTTACCTTTTCTATTCCCTTAACTGTGTTATATATCTCTAAGATCACCTTTCAGTTGCCTCTGTTCCAGGCTTTCTAGTTTCTCCAGTTTTCCTCATAACTCAGACCTTTGACACTGAAATCAGCCTCTTGGCTCTTGTCTGCACTGCCACCTGCACTTAAATATATTGCTTGTGCTTCTGCAACCAGAACTGGATGCAATACTCAAGTTGAGGTCTGATTGGAGCACTACAAACTTTGACTTGTTCTGGCTAAGTAGTTCAACATTCTATTGGCTGTTGATTGTTGGTGTGCATTGGTTGAACATGTTGAACATTGAGTCACTAAGACTCCCAGGTCTCTCTTAGCATCATCTTAGCTACTTTAGCATTATCTTAGCTATTTCAAGACCATTCATGAAGTATATGTTTATTTTTTCTTCGTATGTGCAGTACTTCACATTTGTCTGCATTAAATGTCATCTGTATCTTCCATTCATTACGACAGTGACTCCACTTCAAAAGTACTTCATTGGCTGTAAAGTGCTTTGAGACATCTGGTGGTCGTGAAAGGCGCTATATAAATGCAAGTCTTTCTTTTCTTCATATTGTGCCTTGCTCAATCCTCACAGAAAGAGCTACAGTTGTTACTCATTTACACAATGTACTAAAGTTGTATCAACTTAACTGTCTTGAAGCCATCATCTGGAGGATACATTGTAATTCTCACTTCTTTTCCTTTCCTGCAAGTCGTTGCCAAGATAAGGAGGCCAGAGGGAGTGGCAGTATGAGCAAGACCATTTCACAGCATGTTGCAACAAGAACTGCACCTGCCCTTAGCACCAGCACAGATACTAGCAGCCCAGTGACTATAGTTAGTGAATTTGAGGAAGGAGCACTGGGTGAAGCACAAGTCACAAATGAGGAGGGCAAGTGAAAGCAGCAAGGGAGGAAGAGAAAACACCAAGGCAGACTTTGAACCCACGGTATTTACCAGCCGCAGGGGACTGATATCCTACTCGACCTGCCATCAGAAGAGAATAGAAGGATTTTGTAAGTCCCACCATCAGCATCCTACAGCATCTGTCAGAAAGTGTCCAGCATTATACCTTGGACATCACCATAGTTCTGCATGAGAGATTTACTCAAAAGCAAAGTATTATGGAGTGAGTGACATCTTCATAGCCATCTTCAGGGGAGCCCCGAAGCAGTAACGGAGCAAGCATGGCACAGAATTCTCTCACAAATGTCCTTGACCATCCAGTTACAGGTATCTGTCACAGCCAGATAGATAGACAGATCATTTGGAGAAAAGCAGTAATGGCACTACAAACTGCTTCATGCAGATTTCAGGGCATCCAGCTGAAAGGCCCAAAAACTGTGGTCGGGCCTAGGAAGGGTCCCATGATGCAGCTTACTTTCTAGGAGACTATACTGAAGGGATTATTACTAGTCCTAGCCCCTTTTGGGCTACCCCGGATCAGGCGTATTCCCCAGACGTCACCTTCAACTAAAGTTAGAGGTAGCCGAATCCTAAAGACGCTTAATTGGGTCTAAAGGTCCAGACTATCTCTTCCCTAAAGGAAAGGAACAGCCTGAAGATGTTACCGTCCTCCAGATAGCACTTTTTTAATAAGTTTAGCTAGACTGTAACCTTCCGGATATTATGAGGGTCCAGTAAACTCCCCCAGAATTCTGCAACTCCTCACCAAAGAGCTTAGAGATTGAGTTCACGAGTTTGATACAGAAGTACTATTTGAGACAATTCTAAAAATATATAGATTTATTAAAGAACCGACATGTAATTTACAGTAGGTGTTTCAATCGCAACATTAACAGTTCCAAATACAAAAAGCTTTTACAATCTTATTATCAGAGATCCTTATTCTCCAATCTTAACTTCGTTACATTTTTACATTTCTTAGTCTATTCCAGGATGTCCACCAAAATCAAATACCTTTGATACCCGAGTCACAAAGAGTGGAAGACTTACAGAGCCTGCCTCTGAAGCCTGAGAATCACTTTGCCCCTTCAAGCGAATCCATCTTCCCATTTGAAAGTCCAATTTTTATACTCTTTCTCAGTGGTATTTCCTTTGAAGTTTTCTGCTGATGTAAGCTAATTATCTCTAGTCATTTTTCTGCTGACCCCTTCTATTCTTACAGTTAGATCAGCTGGTAGCATTCAGACTTGTGTCTCCTGTGTAGGTGTTCAAAGCTTATCATAAACGATGTGGAACAGGTGCCTCTATTTGATGTCATTCTTATGAAGGTCTTCTGTTTGTATCTTTTGCATTTAGAACACCTCAGCTAGTTGCACCATTGTCTTCTTAGCTACCTCAACTGGTTGGACACAGACTCGTGTCTCCGTATTTCATTTGATGTCATTTTTATGAAGGCATATGTTTCTTTATCTTTCTGTGTTTCATTTCAAAGTGTTGGTTTAAGACACCTTAACTGGGTATGGTATTGTGTTCTTTCCAAAGCTGCAGACTTTAGGAACCTCCAACCTCCTGTTTCAATGAGGCTATTGTTTCAGTGTCAACAACTTATCTTATCTCAAAAGCCTGTATGCTGTTTACAGCTTCAGATTGTTGAGGCTTCCAGATTTTCAAGCCCAGTTTGTCATGTTTTAATAAAGTCAAAATTCTTTCATAGGATGGTGTATTCCTTCACAATACGAGTTCCCTCTCCAGCCAAGCCCTTCAAAGGATTGAGTTAAAGAGAAGGCTGGCTACAGCAACACGTGTGGTTCCAGATGTTCCAGGGATGTCGCATGACGCTGCATCCAGAGGATCAAGGTCACAACATCCCAACAGGGATGCAGCTTTCCACACTACCCTGCCATCACAGTTGCTCGTCCTACCGAAGCAGCACTTTGGCACAGAGTTAGATTGAGTAGACCTTGCAGTACCTTATGGGGCAATAGGGGAAGCATACTCATAGGCCATAGAGAAATTAAGGGCATGTGAAAAGTACCCAATAAATCCATGCCATTTTATTTCTTATTAGTATAGGATGTGTTTTTTGGGTAAGATAGTCAAAATATCTCAAGTAATAGTATGGGCAGAACCAGTGCAATTTAGGTTCAGTGGATGGAATGTGTGCCATCTTCATAGAGCTTACAATTTGTATGCTTTCAATGCCAAACTACAACTGCACAGTGGCAAACGGAATCCTTCACTGAAAGTAGTTGGCAATCGGAGTTTTGCTCCGGTTTGCCTCCTTGCACGTCAACTCCCTCTAAGTAGGTTTCTTCCTGGGGAAATGCAGGGCTTTGATCCTCCTCGGCCTGCTGCATATTCACACCTCTTCTGATTTAGAAATTATGAAGTACATCATACATGGTGATGACCTTACTCACCATGGCTGGACTGTACAACAGCACCCCTCCTGAGTGGTCCAAACAGTAGAAACATGGTATCGTCAACAGTAACTCTGGTCGTGGCATTGCCTCATTGTATCACTGCTCTTCTGCTGTCTGGAGGATCTAATTGGAGCCAAAATTTGGTGTACCAAAAATCAGGCATGAAAAGTTATGAAAGAGTTCTTTTGTCTTGCTGTTGGGGAATAAAAACAACATGTAAAACTGTCCAACATATTGACATTAGCAGGGCACCTTCTGGCCTAGCCAGTTCCCTGCAATTGTATTGTTGCCGGCATTCATGTTGTTTAATTAATATTAATACATGCAATTTGCAGATTGGAAGAGGTTAAAACTCACTAGGGCTGATTTTGTACTTCTAGTTGCTTGCGTGTCTTCTGCTTCCACGTAATTATCCTACTTGTACATAAATTCAACTGTTAGTTTTAGCCTGATCGTAATAGTCTGACAATGTTATATTTACAGCCTTTTGTTCAAAGGGTGAGTAACTGTAATATTATTACTACTAGACTACTTCCAGAGGACTCCAACATTCATAAAATTTGGTAGATATGAAGCAGGTCAAATCAGCAGAAAACTGACCAATTAATGTCCTGAAATTTATCTGAATATAACCTAATCATTTTTTTTGTCAACAGAGGTAGGTGGAAGGTTTTTGTCTTTTGGGGGAGGGCAGTGTTTGAAATGTGACAGCTATATTAAGTTTTATTTAAATACAATGTATTAATATTTGACGTGGAAGTTTTTTTTTGGAATGAAGTAGTTCAGAAATTTAAGAAAAGAAGTTAATATTTTCCTTTGAAAATAGTCTTAGAATATAGCTTTAAAAATTCAAAGGAAATAATTTCCCTCCGGAATCATTACAGAAACGACTGAGATGGTGCTGCCATTTCAGCGAATTTTACTGAGTTGGTATATCTGCTTCCTTGATATAGAACTTGTCTCATACAAAGTAGTCTATTAAATCATGTGTGCCTTTCCCACGCCCTTTGCTCTAACCAGACATTAAAGTAAACTTGCTGAACATTCCAGATTATTTTCTGCTTCACATCAAGTTTGCCTTTGCCAGAAGGGTCCATATTTGCAATGTTTAGCTGAACACATTTCCTCCTGACATTCTAAATAGAGACTGTGGTTTTAAAATGTTTCATAAAACAAAAGCCCGACTTCCAACAGAGAACTATGTATTCCATTTCTTATGCCTGCGGTATTATTCATCTTGACGAAGTACTAAAGGGGAAAAAAACGCCCGAGCTACAATTTTAACATCTATATGCACCACACATAGCAATTTACTGTGAATATATTAAACGAGTTGTATAATCAACTGGCATTAGTTTAGGAGCCTGATTATGATGATCGGTGCCAACTTCGCAGCAGTATTGCAAGACACGAAGTGAGGTCACCATTGAAACAGTGCAAATAACAAAACACTCGTTGTACTCCATGAGTACAACTTTCTGTTTGTGCACGTTTAATAGTGTGTTTACTATATAAACCTTAGTTATCTTGCACTTCCAGTAAAAACAAATCTGCAAAAGATGGCAGACAGCTGGTCTCTGTTATGATTAATATCAAAATGCTTGGAGGAGTTTTAAATATTCATTTAGTGCTATAATGCTCATTTAATTTGTCAAGCATTTGGAAGTATAATTTGTAACTATAATCTGAAAATGCTTCAGATGTTCATTCGTTCCTTTTGCCTATAATCAATCACAGATGTGACTGTTTAGCAAAATACTTTTCGCCTCAATTTCCCTCGATATTTTAAAGAGCCATATTATTGAAAAATATATAAATGTTTGGATATTTATGGAATTTCTTTTCCCTTAGGATGTACACTTTAGACTACGATGTCTTAAGTAACATGGATAGAGATTTCTAAGTGCCAGTTTCCAATGTGGAAATCTTGTCACCCACAGATATCTGGAGGTGAGTGGGTGGCCACCCTTTCTCCTCGGACTTAATTACCAGGTGTTCAACCGAAATGCTTTAAGAATTACTGTGCACTTCAAAGGAAAGCCAAACCCACCGTGACTCAGTAAATGAAGTATGTTGTAGCTCTGGTCAGGATTTGCCAATAACATTTTCAAAGAGCTGGCACAGGCACAATGGGCCGAATGGCCTCCTTCTGTGCTGTATCATTCTGATTCTACACAAACAGTATTTTGCATCTGCTAATATTAATAGTGAAATGTATTCGAAAAGCAATGATGCCGCAGATAAGTGAAAAAAAAACCTGATGCAAAATATTCAATTATTAACGTACTCCGCCGCTTTTGCTGACGATGGTTCTTAATACGTCCTGGCTCCCAGGGACAATCATTCATTTACTGTTAAAGATTCTGTTTCCAGTCTTTAGTTTTTGATTTTTTTACCCATACGTCTCTGTGAAGTGCTTTAGGGTGTAAGGCACTAAATAAATACTCGTACCTGTAGAAACTTGATTGCCTATCTCTTATAAATGTTTGACTTTTCATGGGAAGTTGAATATATTTTCATTTCTGCCTCGTTGGTTTGCAATTCATTCGTTTTTTAGTCAATTACAGCAACTCTAAGTTGAGCAATATTCAGAGCCAATAAAAAACGGAATCATTCCTTTTTTGGTAATGTGCGACTTTTTTTTAATCCTGCAACAAAAATGTTGGCGTTTTTATCTAAATATATTTCGACGTGATGGAAAAAACATTTCCTTGGGATATTACTGTGACAAATTCCAAACACTGAAATGAGAAACAGATTGTGGGAGTGAAAAAAATATCTGCTTGACAAGAGTAATGCCAACAAATGACCTTGCGGTTTTGAAACTTCAACACACACTCTGCACCGCCCCACTTTCTAGACTGGGACACACAAAACTTCACATCAGCCAGTAAATGATAACAGATGTCAGTTATTCGTGTAGTCAACACAAGACACTGAGTTTCAACTTGATGACACGTATTAATTGGACCATATAAGTCAAATCACGTTGTTCTCGAGATGCAGAAGAGTGGGCCGTGCATTTTTGTGTTCTCGCACTGCATTTTACAGAAATTGCAACTCTCATAGTGAACTGACCCTTGAGAACTCCAGCCCACTCATTTGGTAGCCAGGATTACTGCATGTGTTACTAATCATTCTTAAAACATAGGCTCCAGCCACTGGCTGCATTTATACCGCCACTTTTGCATTGATGCAAAGCAGTTTAGGCTGTGGCATTGATACAAAAGTGACAGCATAACTTCTGATCTGACCCCACAATGCACGAGAATCAAGTGATGTAAAGCCCCACGGGGATGCCTTATTATGCCACTTGGATTTGGCACAAGTGCGGGAATCTCTAGTTTGGTGTGAAACCAGGTTTTAGAAATGCTCAGGCCCTTGGTTGGATCTTCTGGGTACTTTATAAGCTTGCTGCAGAGTTAATTTAATCTTCTGAGAAAATGGGACTGCTATCTGCTCCTTCCTAACAATGTTATGGGATAGACTTCTGGAAGTGGTTCCAGATAACTTAAATATATGGTTACTTGACCAGTAGTGCAAAACTCTCAAGCAGTTAGGCAAACGTGCCAATCACTTTATGGCCTCGCTAGCATCAGTACACCATTGCACAAGTGGGAGTTCAGATGAACTGCCCGCTCAGCCCAAATACTGTGAATTTTTGTCCATGCAGCCAAACAGAACACAGAAGGGTGCAAACAGGTGAGGTGAGAGTGACTGTCTTTGACATAAAGGCAGCATTCAACTGAGTTTGGCATCAAGGACCCCTTGTGAAACTGGGCTGCTTCCTCCTCTTCTGCTTCTTCCTCTTCTGTGTCTTCCTCTTCCCTTTGCTGTAAATCTGAAATGACAGCATAAAATGCTGGAAATACTCAGCTGGTCAAGCAGCATCTCGACCTGAGATGTGAACTCTGTTTCTCTCTCCACGAATGTTGCCTGGCCTACTGAGTATTTGTAGCATTTTCTGTCTGCTCAGAGGCCTTCCTTTACCATCCGAGGCCTTGCAAGCAACCAGCAGCACGCCCTTCACACTTAAAAAACTTTTAACACCTATTGCAGCAAGCCACTACTTCATTAAAATCAAAAAAACCCAGTCCAAAAGCTTAAATCCAAACTTACCTGAAAGATGTGTGTGTCCCTTTTAAGAGGTGCTGACATCGCTACTGTCAGCCTGCTTCTGCTTGGGACCCAGTGCTGAATGCAGCGCTAGGGTCGAAGTTCGGAGTGGTGACGCTAAGTCGGCGTTGCATACCGATTGACGTCACCACGCCACCATGGAGGAAAATGACGGCTGCCGCAGGACTCGCCACCAGCTGGCGAAAGAGCTGCGGCTGCCATTTTTTCACCATTTCATGGCGCTATGGATGGGTAAGTTCATGAATTTCTATCCCTCGATGTTTTAAATGTAAGCAGGTGAGTCACAAGGCCAACAACTGCTGGTCTCTGCAGCACAGTCCAGGACACCATGTAAGTTCCTGAGATATGAGACTGCTGGTTGTGCAGTGACCGTAAACTTATAGAAGATGTCTTGTTATCTGTACTTGAACACAATGACTGGGATGCAGAGACAGGGGCCTGAATTTTCCCCTAAAAAAACGGGTGGGTTTGGAGCGTGGGGGCAGTTAAACTGTTAAAAATGGGATTCCCAACCTGATCCCGCCTCCAACCCGCCCACTTCCAGTTTTAACGGGGGCAGGACGGTGGGCGGGCGACCAACCCACTCCATGGTAACCTCCATTTTGAATTTAACTGCATGTGGACAGGTTTCACACAATTCCTGAAACCCGGCAGTTAAACCAAGGTGGAGACTGCTGAATCCAAGAGGTAAGTGGCTCCAGGGTCCCTACCTAACCCCCCGCCCCGCGATCGGAAACCCCACCACAAGGCCTCCGATCACCTTCCCAGACCTCCGATCCCCAACATGAGGTTTCCACCCCCACCCCACCAGTAATGCTGAGGCTGGCCACAATCCTCCGGTGGCCGGCCCCGATCGTCTCTCCCCCCCCCCTGCCAATGCTCCGGCTGACAGCCCCCTTTGTCGATCCACCCCCCGCCACATAATGCAGGCCGATCCCTGATCCTTCCATGCCGATCCCTGACCTCCCCCCTCCTGATCGCCGATCCCCGACCGAGCCCCCTGCAATCCGTTCCCCAGACCGACCCCTCGCTCCTTCTCTGCATCTGCAGGCCTACCCGCCCGCAGCCAGCCTCTCAATCTGGCTGGGGGTGAGAATCCGAGGTCTCACATGCAACCCGGGTTTCCTGCCTGCCTCGGAGGCCCCCCGCCCCCAACCCGCCTACCTGGAGAAAATTCCGGCCAGGGTGTTCCTTCACTATAGTTCATCCACCACAGGTACAGGACCACCACTATGAGAAGGACAGAGTTACTAATATTTGGGACCTCGGGGAACCATAGAGATACCTGCGCTGGACTTTGGCTAGAATATCTCACTTAAGCAGGGTGAGAGAATTTTGGTCCCTTCAACCATGGCCATTGGGGTTTTGATTGGAAAGGATGTAAGTACCAAAGGGGTTATGGCCAAGCTGCTTAATAGAGACAATGATGCGGAGATGCCGGTGTTGGACTGGGGTGGACAAAAGTGAGAAGTCGCACAACACCAGGTTATAGTCCAACAGTTTTATTTGAAATCACAAGCTTTCGGAGCTGCTGCCCCTTCGTCAGGTCACCTGACGAAGGAGCAGCCGCTCCGAAAGCTTGTGATTTCAAATAAAACTAATAGAGACAAAGCCAGGGCTAGGCAAAGAAGAGCAAACTTTGTTTGTCCAGTCCAGTCAGTTGCAGGAGTCAATGTCAGAGTGGGAGAAAGTCCTGGGCTTCTCCCACTTGAACAGAATTAGGGGACTTGCGTGATTTCAGGCAGAGATCTTGTTGGATCGCTCTTGGCACAGTAGAGGCTTGCAGAGAGGTGGCAAGTCATGCGCCAAATGATTTTAGGGATTTGATTGTCCAGGGGAGCTTAGACAGGACAAGGCAGGTGGGACTGAGAGAGGTGTAGCAACTGGACCTCACCTGATGGTTTGGAGAAAGGCAGAGAGAAAGCTCATGCTTCACGGCACAATCTGAATTTAAAATACACTTTATCCAGGGAATGAGTCCTTGGCCAACAAAGGGGTGCCTAATGTGGACAGGAAACAGTTCGACACCACATTCAGGAGGAGGTACCTTCTGTGTCTTATCTGCTCAAGGGACCTTTTCAAAACAGGGAAGTAATGTAGAAAATTTGATTTTCCATATATCGCTTGAGTTGAATTTTTTTAAACTTCTAGGGGGAAAAATTCGGTTGCTTAGTGCCTCCCGTTAGCACCTCCGGGGGGCGCTAACAGGGGTGCTAGGAAGTGAGCGCCCGAGCATGGTGATATTAGCGCCGCTTGCGAAATTGACCACACATTTTGCGGCGGCGTTAAACACTACTGCCACAATCTCCTGCGCCCGCAGATCGTGACGTCAGTCGAGCGTGCAATGCCCCGGACCGGATATTGAGTCGCGCCCCCTGCCTTTCCGCCTGCCGCTAGCAACGACAGGTAGAGGGGAGCGTTTTGCAGTCGGGAAGGGGCTGGGGGAGCGCTATTTAAAGGCGGCTGCTTCCTGCCTTTTTTTGTCAATGACATTTTTGCACCCCACATTCTGAGAGGGAGAGAGACT
The DNA here is from genome assembly GCA_030390025.1 of Squalus acanthias. NCBI lineage: Eukaryota > Metazoa > Chordata > Chondrichthyes > Squaliformes > Squalidae > Squalus > Squalus acanthias. The sequence goes on along the minus strand of CM059431.1, from coordinate 47,884,755 downwards.
TCTGGAGAGATTCAACGCTGTGTGATTGAGTTTTGGGTCCTGAGCAGCACTTTGCAGGTTCATTTTGGTTTGACCTTCATTGCAGCGATTTAGAAGAGACTATGGGGGCTGCACTGAATCGGGGCGTCGTCCTGCACCTGCAGAATCGGAGGCAGCAGAGACGCAGAGAGAGAGTGGCAAACATGGCCAGAGGAAGGAGGGCCAACAGGCCTCTGCACAGGAGACCTTACCCTCCGAGGGTATTCAGGGAGCAGTTCTCATACCTTCATTTGTCTGAGGAGCAGTGTTTGCGCAGGCTGCGCTTCAGCAAGGAGGCGGTCACTGAGCTCTGCCACCCGCTGCAACCAGATCTGCAGCCTCAACTGAGGACCAGGACGTCTCTGTCGGTGGCAGTGAAGGTCACAGTGGCTCTGACTTTTTATGCCAACGGCTCCTTTCAAGCTTCTACTGGGGACATCGCCAATATCTTCCAGTTCGCTGTCCATTGTTGTATCCGGGAGGTGACAAATGCTCTGTATAAAAGGAGACGCCAGTACATCTCTTTCCCCATGACCCGGGCCAAACAGCATGAACGTGCATGTGGCTTTGCTAGGCTAGCGGGCTTCCCCATGGTGCAGGTTGCCATTGACTGCACGCATGTGGCATTGCGGGCACCGCATGAAAATGCAGAGGTATTCCGAAACCGCAAGGGCTACCACTTCTTAAATGTGCAGTTGGTCTGTGACCACACACAGCTCATACTCGCCGTCAATGCCCGCTATCCTGGCAGCAGCCACGATGCTTTCATCCTGCGCCAGACTGGTGTGCCAGACCTTTTCCAGGCACCGCATCGCCCAAGTGGATGGCTCCTCGGGGACAAGGGTTATCCACTCTGCACCTGGCTGTTGACACCGCTCCGTAACCCCAACACCCCTGCCAGCTGCAGTATAATGAGAGCCATATCACCACCAGGAACATAATTGAGCAGACGATCGGCGTGCTGAAGCAAAGGTTCCGGTGTCTGGACCACTCAGGAGGAGCCCTGCAGTACTCTCCTGAGCGAGTCTCCCTGTTCATAGTTGTGTGCTGCATGCTTCACAACCTGGCAATCCTGAGGACCCAGCCAATGCCACCAAGGATTGGTGCACCACCTGAGGAGGAGGAAGAGGAGGAGGAGGAGGATCAGCAGCAGCACCAAGGTGGGAGGGAGGCGCACAATGTTGCCAGTGCAAGGGCCATCCGTGAACGGCTGATAAGAAGCCGCTTTTAGGCCCCTACTCAGAAGATGGCTTCTGGCATGGAGAACAACATCATGGAAAGCAACCTGCACCCCCTATTGCCAGCCAAAGCTGGAATGATTCCAAAGGTGAAAAATGTAAATTTTGAATACAAAAACGTTTTTCTTTAACAAACTCTCTGTGTGTCATTTATTCAGGACAAACAATTAGAAACAAACACAACAAATCATGAACGAACAGAACTCATTCTCACAAGATGGAGATAAACGGCAAAACAGTAAACAAATGTAATCACACGAACCTCGACCTTTACCACAAACATTCCCACCATTTATTTAGACCTCCTACTGTTTGCCCTTCGAGGGAGATCTCCATCCCCTGCGCACTTCCCCCCTTCCCACCCTACTGCTCCTCCGTAATGGGGCCCCAGTGGCTGCAGCAAGGCTGGTGGAAGGCTGCTGAATGTCAGATCCAGAGACTACAGATGCCCTTGAAGGACGCCCTCGACCAGCTCTGGGCCTGGAGGCCCCGGCTGCAGACTGCACCAACTCTGCATGGGCGGCAGCAGTCTGGGCTGGCTGTGTTGCAGGCCGTGGCAAGTGCAATGGGGAAGTGCCAGTGGTGGGAGCAGGAATGCTGTCATCCTGAGACAGGACAGCACCTTCCTGCTCGACCGACACACTGGCACTCCCACGGGGCAGCATCCGGAGCAATCTGCTCGAGCACAGATTGCTGGCCTGCTGCGGCACCGTGAGAGCCCTGGGGCAATGTGGCCGACCCAGCGAGGATGGCAGCAGTCAGTGCTTGCGTGACATCAATCTGAGACTGCATGAGAGTAGTCTGAGACTGGATGGCACCAGCCAATGACTGAATTGCAGCATTAAGCCATTGCGTTGTGACAGCCTGTGCTGCAGCGGACTGCTCCACATTCCTAGCCAGTCCATCCATGCTTTCGTGCACCCTTGCCATTGCACCCATGAGCTCAGTGTGCATGCTCAAGGCCTGGCTATTCATTGCCGCGATGACGCGCTCCTCCTCTGAGTCCTGTGCAGCAGGACTTGCTTGCCTACTCGCCCTCCGGGGAGATGGCCTCCGAGCTTCCCTACCCCCATGGCGTTGCTGCAGCTCGCTGGGTCCCGGAGCTTCGCCCTCATCAGACCCAACCCCCTGCTCCCCGCCAGGGAAAGCATGGTCCCAGTGTCAGAATGGGCTCCCTCAGGAGACGCAGGCGGTGAGGCTCCGGCTTCCTCTTCCTCCTCGCCTGGGGCGTCGCTGCCACTGGTTGGATGAGGGACAGGCTGGTCAGCTGGTGGTTCACTATCTGAAAGCAGGGAGGTACAAGAGTGGCTTTAGCGTCAGGACAGGGGGGCAGTAAGGGAGCAAAGAAACATTTAGTAAGTTGGATTGAAAGTGTAAAAGGCTGGTGTTGTGAGGGGCAAGTGGAATGAGAGAGGAGAGAAAGCTGATGAACATACCATTGCTGTCCCCAAGGTGGTTGACCTCTCCAGCGGCCACGGCACCTATGACCTGGCTGGCAACAATCCTGTGCACACGCGCCTCCAAATCAGTGAGGGTGTGTAGGTCAGCCGGTCCTCCTCCCGTGCGTTGCTGCTGCCGCCTGTTATGAGAGAGCTTGGCCTGCAAGAAAAAGGACGGCGTCTGAGTGAATGTGCAGCCATGTGCTTGCCTGATGTGCCTCCCATAGTTGAATAGCCCTGAATGTATGCAAGGTGTGGAATGTGCGTGTGTGTTTTATGAGATGGCCATAGGTCTTGGGTGAGTGTTGGGAATTTGGGGTTTTTAAACCCTCTGGGCACAGAGTGAAGTTGAGATGGAGGGATGTCGAGGTATTGAAAAGCAGCCACTCACCCTGACCACCCGAGTGAGGCCGTTGAACTTCTTACGACATTGGGTGTGGGTCCTCGGCACCAGGCTCCTCGAGGAGACGTGCTGAGCCACCTCCCTCCAGACTCTTCTGTATTCACGGGGCAATGGCCTCCTGCCACTCTGTGGATAGAGCACTGCCCGTCGCTGCTCCACAGCGCCAACCAGAGCCACCAAGGCCCGGTTGCTGAAGCGCTGAGCTCCTTCCCTGGGCCTATCCATTGGTGGTTCCAGCACAATTGCTTTACAGGTCTCTCCAAGCCGAGATTCAAGGCTGCAATGAGCAGGGTGTGGCTGGACAGCAACATGGACCCTCCCCTTTAAGAACTGGCCGGCACCAGTCTGTCTGTGTTCCATTGCTAACTGACATCACCTGAGCTTCGGTAGCGCTCTGAGGTAAAGCCTTGATCCTCAACGTTAGCGCCTTAAGACAGGTATGTAGCGCCTGATTTGGCGCTCAAATCACCTCCAGGGGTGATAGAGGCTAAGTTTGCAGTCGGAGGCGATAATTAGCGCCGGGCACTAAACTTAGCGCCCAGCCGATAATAGCACCCCAAACGGGGCGATACCGAATTTCTCCCCCATAATGGTTTGGAATTTCTTGCTCTTTCTTGTGCCTGGGACTAACCTTTACTATCATTGAGCCCAAAAGCACCTTTATTTAACAGCATTTTTGCAACCAGCGAGAAAATTAGTGCAAATCCAGGAGATTTACGATTACCACTGTTTTCAATGGGGGCGGAGCTTGTATAATCAATTTCATAGAATCATAGAATGGTTACAGCACAGAAGGAGGCTATTCAGCCTGTCGAGCCTGTGCCGACTCTCTGCAAGAGCACCTCAGCTCGTCCCAATCCCCCGCTCCTTCCCCGTAGCCCTGCAAATTTTTTTCCTGCAGGTACTTATCCAATTCCCTTTTGAAAGCCACAATTGAATCTGCCTCCTCCACCCTTTCAGGCATTGCATTCCAGATCCTAACCGCTTGCTGCGTAAAAAAGTTTTTCCTCATGTTGCCTTTGGTTCTTCTGCCAATCACCTTAAATCTGTGTCCTCTGGTTCTCGACACTTCCGCCAATGGGAACAGTTTCTCTCCATCTACTCTGTCTAGACCCCTCATGATTTTGAACACCTCTTTCAAATCTCCTCTCAACCTTCTCTGCTCTGTGGAGAACAACCCCAGCTTCTTCAGCCTATCTACATAACTGAAGTCCCTCATCCCTGGACTTCAGTTACATGGATAGAGAGGCTTTCAACGATGGTTTTGGCAGAGCGAGCAAAGGCCCCAGAAAATTAGGGCATTGTAAGAATAATGGCGTTATTCACTAACACCATAATTTCCTGGGATTTTTGTGGCTGTAATAATGACGCTCGTTATAATCTCACCACTACTGTGGTGGTATGGCCCAGGAAATTCCAGGCCAATATTTCTGTACTACTAAGATCAGCATGCAGGTTTCTAAATCTATGCCACCCAAGGTTTTTATGGGGGGGGGGGGGTCATAGTAGGTCAATCCTAGACATGGCAGCAATGTCGCTACTAACTTTTATAAATGACTGTAGCTGTGAGCAATGGGAAGGCCTCAGAAGTGTATTCGTTGAAATGGTCATATCAAATCTTACATCAGCAATAAATATTATCTGCTTTGTCTTCATTCAATATTAGTGAAATTGCCATCCTGGGTTAATTAAATCATGAAAGGTATATTGTTTACACATAGTTCTAAGGACAGGGCAATCTTACTCTCTCCCAGACAAGAGTGATCTGTAGTTTAGCAGCCAGCAGTAAAAGGCTGTCTGTATTTTTAAAAGTCTGAACCAGCTTAGCTTCAGGTGGATAAGCTAATGAAAGTCAACACATATTCAGAGAGAAACAAGTTGCATCTTTATAATTTTCATAACCGAAGGAAGGTAGAAAATGTATATTCTCACTGCAGAAACGTTGTTCAATATGTATTTTATGTAAATAAACCAGTTAATGACCTGGAGCTGCACCTTGTCAAGATAGAGGCCATGGAGGGGGGCGGGTCAGCTGGATTCCGGGTTCCAGTCCCGCCCCCAGCTGCCTCCGCTCTACAGGCGTGATTTTCCCTTGATTGGCCTTGTCTGTGGGCTTACCAGCCAATTAACAGGAAGTGGGTCTGATGACGTCATTTGACGATGCGTCATCTGCCGGTTCCTTAAAGGGACCATGCACAATTTTATTTTGACAGTTGATTTTTCAGTGTTTGACAGCAGTGAGGTGCTGAAAACACTGACAATCACTGCACAAAGGTGAACTCTTGCACCCAGGCTCTCCAATTACACCCTCCATATGCTTATGGAGGGAGTCACAGTACGCAGGTAGGTACTCTTCCCTTCCAAGGGCGGACGAGACCTCCCCAGGACACCAACTTACCTTGCACCTCCACCCAACCCTCTCTATCTACTTTATCACTTCCCCATCTCACTAGCCACCCCTTACACTCACCCTCATTCTACTGCAAGCATACCAACTAACAACACACAAGGGTGGGCACTTGAGAGGTTTAGCCAATGTCCATGTGAAGTTTCTGGTAATGTGTTGTCATACAGTGTAATATCTTTTTCAAAAAGTGCCCCTTATTGGACAGATCTGAGCGCACTTTGAGAAGTATCTTACTGAGTTCCAGTGATTGTTCAGTCCTAATTCAACCCGCCGCCCGCTATAGTGATGTGTGTGCATGGAATGGTTTGGACATTAAAGAGTTACTTCACGGTGCTGGTGTGGGATGGTGTCAACCTGGCGCATCATGTGGCAGCCAGGGTTTACAGCGTCAAGTGAAGAAAGTCTGGCCATGGTGATGCCATCGCTGGCCTCCCGGCCAGCAATTTTGTCAGGGGCTGATGCCCTGTGTTCAGTGCAGCATCAAGTGATGGCGGCGAAGGTTGGTGATGTTGGTGTTGGGGTGATTGTGGAAGGATTCGGAGGACCAAGGTCTGATTGTTTCATTGGCTCCGATGTTGCTGGAATAGATGGCAGCTGCAGGTGAGATGACAGACGCGATCTGTCACTGGTGAGAGAGGTTCTCCCAATGAGGTGGCACTGGACATACAGTTGGATTTAAAAACTTGTAAGCTAAAGAAATCTGTATATGTATTAAAAATGCAGTAACCAACATTTTCTTTGCTCTGAAACTCACCATGTGCAACATGGTATCCTTGACACCACTTCTGCAGCTGTCATCTTTTCACAAACTTCAGACCAGACTCACAACACGCCACACTTACCTGGCGCGTTGTCCGGACATCGTAAAACCCGACCCAGAAGCTGGAAAATCGCAAAATACCCTGAAAACTGCTCACAAGTACCTGTTATTAGGCAGTTAATTGCCTTTAATCCGTTTACCGCCGCTAGGTGTCGGGTCCATTCGCAAATCGGGGACCGACACTTGGGAAGGTTGTGTGGAGGCGGGTTGACAGTGAGTGTGGAACCCGCCATCAATCAAAATGACTTTAACCTCTGACCCGCCTCCAAACCCGCCTTCTGAGCGCCGGCAAAATCGCGGCCAGAATGTTTTCAGTGAGCCTTCCATTAATAAAAGGAAAATTCACATGGCACATGTTACATTTCAGTGGCTGATACGTGAAGTAAGGGTTCGCTGTTGCAATCCCTGGTTCATGCGATCATTTAACTAGATATCGGGCAGAAAAGGTGTACTCTGGAACGCAGGGTATGTGCAGTCTGCTCATGGGAGTGACCAGTGATGCCGAACCCAAAAGAATATCTAGCGTTAAAACCCAAAAATTGTGAAATGAAAAGTTGAACAGCTGTATTTTAGTGGCAAACTACTTGTTCTAAAAAGTAAAGCAGACAGGCATTAGAAACCATTTTAGGTCATTTCATTGTTCTGGTTGAGTATGTTCACATAAAGATGTATACTCGTAACTACTGACATACATCAAAAAGACAGCCCGCAGTTATTTTCCTTGGCTAATCATAAATGTTAAACCTCATGGTATACAAGCTTTAATTTAAGCAAATCAAAAGACGTGTTATTGCAAAATAATGTAACTATAGACCTTGAACTCTCATTTGAGCACACCAGAGGCTTGAAAAGTAGAGAAAATGCTCAAAATATAGAATTGGAAGGAACACTAATGCTGTGAAACTGGGCTCTTTGAATATTATCATAAGACCACTAAACACGTTTGCATGAAATTATTTTGTTTGCTATTTTAATGGGGACCTTAACGTGTTTATGTCAATGTGTTAGGCTTCCTACACTAATATTTGAAAAGCCTAACTTCAAGGTATAAAATGGTAGACCTAAAAGGTTTATTAATACAGACACCATGACAGATTGCAACACCAAATTTAATTACAGTGGTGATAAACTGTTGCACCTTTATGAAAATTCTCTTCCATGAAAAGAAACAGGCTAGCTAAATATCAATATTTTTAAAAATTCATTCACAGGATGTGGGTGTCGCTGGCAAGGCCAGCATTTATTGCTCATCCCTAATTGCCCTTGAGAAGTTGGTGGTGAGCCACCTTCTTGAATACTTCTGGTGTAATTTGTTTTACACTATAGGGCTAGACACAATTGCGAGTCGGAGGTACGGCTACAACTTTGTAATCCGATTTCTGCATCTTGCACTCGTGATTAGTGTGGCTTTATACCAACAGTAGAGCCTGAGAATGAACACAGCTTTTCTTATCAATTCCAATATAAAGTATGAATATTTGTGTATTCCATTGTGCAATAAGAGGCACAGATCTTTTAAAAACTTCTGGCAACACTGCAACAGTTTGGCTCATGTAGAGCATAAACACTGGCATAGACCAGTTGGGCCGAATAGTCTGTTTCTGTGCTGTAAGTTCTATGTAATTCTATGTAATATGTAATTCAGTCAAAAACCTGTGCTGAGCCTGCAATGTGATGGTCCCCATCTGTTTATTTGATATTGTGGTGCTATTACCATGACCTAATACTGCTCAGCTGATAGTTACCGAGGAAACATAGAGTTCTGCTTCTGCCTGAGGCTTTATTAAGTCCTGGAGTTTACCACCAGATCGCAAGATAAATACAGATGAGAAAATCCATTATGCCCAACTTTGCTCATCCATTTATAAAACCATGGGGTGGAAGTCGTTGCGGCCCATTTTCAAGCTTGGAACAGGCGGTGCGCTGAGAGCATGTTCAAGAAGACCAAGGCTCACCCAGAATTGGGTCTCATCAGGAAATTGCCAATGAGCTGCGAATGGCAGCAGCAGCTTGCCGGTTTCACGAGGACGAAGTTCAGCCGCCTGCCTCCCTGGCAATGGACCTCACATAAAGAAAGACTTGCATTTATATAGCGCCTTTCATGACCTCAGGACATCCCAAAGCACTTTACAGCTAATTAAGTACTTTTGAAGTGTAGTCACTGCTGTAATGTAGGAAATATGGCAATTTGCACACAGCAAGGTCCCACAAACAGCAATGTGATAATGACCAGGTAATTTTTTTTAGTGATAGTGGTCAGGAGACAGGGGAGAACCCCCCTGCTCTTCTTCAAATAATGTCATGGGATCTTTTATGCCCAACCAAGAGGGCAGATGGGGCCCCGGTTTAATGTCTTATTTGAAAGACTCCCTCAGTACTGCACTGGAGTGTCAGCCTACATTTTATGCTCAAGTCTCTGGAGTAGGACTTGAACCCACAACCTTCTGACTCAAAGGTGAGAGTGCTACCCACTGAGCCACAACTGACACTGGGTGGCTGACATAGGTCCTGGGAGGGGGGAGGTGATTGGAGGGAGAGAGTCGGGGTGATTATGAAGGAGCCGAATGGGGGCTGGCAACTGTCATCGGGACTGCTGTGGAGCCAGGAGCACAACTGCTCCTCCCAGCTTCACAAGGTAAGTATTTTTTAAACAACTTACATTTTTGGAGGTGGCCTCCAGCAGTCCCATTAAGGACTACTGGTCAGGCCGCATATAAACTTGGTTATCCTGAACACTTGTTGTGCCATGATCTGTACCTCAACTCCATTTACCCGCCTTTGATCCATACCCTTACCTAACAAAAACCTATTGATCTCAGTCTTGAAAATTTTAATTGACCCAGCATCCACAAGTTTTTGGGGGAGAGAGTTCCAGATTTCCATGACCCTTTGTGTGAAAAAGTGCTTCCTGATTACACTGCTAAATGAACCAGCACTAATTTTAAGATTATGCTCCCTTGTTCTGTATTCCTCAACAGAGGAAATATCTATTCTACCTTATCTCTATCTATACTATCAAATGCCTTTATCATTTTAAACACCTCAATTAGATCACCCCTCAACCATCTAAACTGAACGGAATACAAACCCAAGTTTATGCAACCTATTGTCATAATTTAACCCATTAAGCCCCGCCCAGTATTATTCTGGTGAATCAGCATTGCACCCAATCCAAAGCCAATATATCCATCCTGAGGTGTGGTGCCCAAAACTCAACACAGTACCCCATCCACCACCCTAAACATTCACTCCCTCCACCACCGGCGTACCGTGGCTGCAGTGTGTACCATCTACAAGATGCACTGCAGCAACTTGCCAAAGCTTCTTCGGCAGCACCTCCCAAACCCGCGACCTCTACCACCTAGAAGGACAAGGGCAGCAGGCGCATGGGAACAAGATCACCTCCAAGTTCCCCTCCAAGTCACACACCATCCTGACTTGGAAGTATATCGCCGATCCTTCATCGTCGCTGGGTCAAAATCCTGGAACTCCCTCCCTAACAGCACTGTGGGAGCACCTTCATCACACGGACTGCAGCGGTTCATGGCGGTGGCTCACCACCACCTTCTCAAGGGCAATTAGGGCTGGGCAATAAATGCTGGCCTTGCCAGAGATGCCCACATTCCGTGATAGAATTTAAAAAAAATGGGGTCTGACCAAGGCTCTGAAATACTGAAGCATCACTTCCTCACTTTTGTATTCCAACCCTCTTAAGATAAAGGCCAACATTCTTATGTTCTTATTCCATTAGCCTTTTTGATTACTTTTTATACCTGTGCACTACAACAACTTGCATTCATATTACGCCTTTAACATAGTAAAACGTCCCAGAGCGCTTCACTGGAGCAATTATCAAACAAAATTTGACACTGAATCACATAAGGAGATATTAGGACAGGTGACCAAAAGCTTGGTCAAAAAGGTAGGTTTTAAGGAGCGTTTTAAAGGAGGAGAGAGAGGTGGTGAAGCGGAGAGGTTTAAGGAGGGAATTCCAGAGCTTAGAGCCTAGACAGCTAAAGGCACGGCCGCCAATGGTGGGGCAAAGGAAATCGGGGATGCACAAGGCGAGAATTGAAGGAACGCAGAGATCGCAGAGGGTTGTAGGGCTGAAGGAGGTTACCGAGATAGGGAGGGGCGAGGCCATGGAGGGATTTGAACACAAGGATGAGAATTTTTAAATTGAGGCTTTGCTGGACCGGGAGCCAATGGTCAGCGAGCACAGGGCTGAGGGGTGAATGGGACTTGGTGCGAGTTAGGATATGGACAACAGTGTTTTGGATGAGCTGAAGTTTACTGAGAATAGAAGATGTGAAGCCGATCAGGAGAGCATTGGAATAGTCAAGTCTGGAGGTAACAAAAGAATAGATGAGGGTTTCAGCAGCAGATGAGCTGAGGCAGTGGCGGCGATGGGCGACATTCTCTTAAAAGTCACTAGCTTTCAGTGACTTGAAAGAGAAGGGGAGAAGGAACCATTTACAATGTCAGCTAGCATGGGGGCCAGGAAGGAAATATGGATGGTTTGCCTAGTTTAGTGGGGTTAAGGGAGCAGGGGGTGAGTCTCATGGAGAAGATGAGCTTGGTGAGGGCATGAGGGGAGATAGGAGATAAACTAGAGAAAGACAGAGGTTAAAGGCTAGGGGAGGGGAGAGCCTGGTGGAAGGTTTGATGGTGGAAAAGGGAAACAGCAGATGCAGCTGAACAGATGGTTCCCTGGGGGCCACCATTGACCAGAAACTCAACTGGACCAGCCACATAAATGCCGTGACATCTAGAGCAGATCAGCGGCTGGGTATTCTGCGGTGACTAACTCACCTTGAGTCCCCAAAACCTCTCCACCACCTACAAGGGACAAGTCAGGAGTGTGATGGAATACTCTCCACTTGCCTGGATGAGTGCAGCTCCCACAACACGCAAGAAGTTCGGCACCATCCAGGACGTAGCAGTAGGATTGTTTGGCACCCCATCCACCAGCTTAAAAATCCACTTCCTCCACCAATGGCGTACTGTGTCTGCAGTGTGTACTATTTACAGGATGCACTGTAGCAATTTGCCAAGACTTCTTCAGTAGCATCTCCCAAAACCACGATCTCAACCACCCAGAAGGACAAGGACAGCAGGTGCATGGGAACACCATCACTTACAAGTTCTCCTCCAAGTCACACACCATTCAGACGAACATATATTGTCTTTCCAATCATCATCTCTGGGTCAACATCCTGGAACTCCCTTCCTAACATCATTCTGAGCGTACCATCACCACATGGACTAAAGTGTTTCAAGAAGAAGACCCACCACCACCTTCTCAAGGGCAACTCGGGATGGGCAATAAATGCTGGCCTTGCCAGTGACACCCATATCCCAAGAATTAATTAAAAATATATATCAGCAGGTCAGGCAGCATCTGTAGAGGGAGAAACAGAGTTAACGTTTCAGGTCGATTAACTTTCGTCAGAACTGGAAAAAGTTAGAGATGTAACAGTTTGTAAGCAAGTGCAGAGGCAGGGAAAGGGGGGAGGGGAAGAAAGAACAAAAGGGAAGGTCTGTGGTAGGGTGGAAGGCAGGAGTGATTAAATGACAAAAGGGATGATGGTGTCAGTAAAAGGAGGTGCTAATGGGACAAGTAACAAAACAAAAGATGGATCTAGAGGACCTGTAAATGGCAATAGCAGAACCATTACCAGCACCTGCTGTCCGAAAAAAATGGAAGCACTGGTTATGATCTGAAATTGTTGAACTTGATGTTGAGTCCGGAAGATTGTCAAGTGCCTAACTGAAAGATTAGGTGCTGTTCCTCGAGCTTCAGTGGAACAGCGTAGGAGGCCGAGGACAGAGTGGAAGTGGGGATTTAAAATGGTAAGCGACTAGAATCTCAGGATCACACTTGCGGACTGAACAGAGGTGATTAGTAAAGCGATCACCCAATCTGTGTTTGGATTCCCCAATGTAGAGGAGACCACATTGTGAGCTCCGCCTATGCGTCGCTGAAATTGCAATTGGGGTTCTATCTACGTCATAGCACCCCAATTTGCATAATCAAGACCCCCTTCCCCCTGAAACAGGCACACTCTGGCCACTCAAGAGAAGACCCCTTTGTAGGTTTTTTTCTTAATTCTCTCTTTACTCTTTAGGTTAATCAGAGGTAAAATCAACCAAGGCTTTAAACTTTTCTAACAATTGGTTTTATTATTAACACAGAACAGGTTTACAGATAGAGATGCATACAACCTGTAAGTCCGTAAAACAACTCGAAACTCAGAATGGTCAAATCCTTCTGCTTCGGGAGACTAGGGGGATTAATTCTCCATTGACATCCTTCTCGATGTTCTTCTGGTCTGTCTCGTGGACTGTCTCCAGTCTGTCTCCTGGACTGTCTCCTCCTTTCACTTTAGAATGTCTGCTCTTACACCATTCTCACTGGCAAAAATAAGCTTTTGGTACTTTTCCCTCTCTCTCTTTCCCATGGTTCAAAAAAACTGATGCTACAGCATCTGATGTTTATGACAGCTTCTCACAGACTTTCAAGGCCTCGCAGCTGTCTTATCTTTAACTTCGCTCCTTATCTCCACAAAAGTATATCGTCTCAGTTAGCCTTCTAAACAGTCAGCTTAATAATTCTGTGTTCTATACTTTATTGTTAATACTTTTAACCAAATTCTGTTCTTTGAGCAATCCAGGGTTTCTAGCCCATCCTTTTGGTTTTCTTTAAAACTGGTATTAAAAGTCCAAAAACTTTCACCTTTAAAAATGGTGGTGGCCGGAGCACTGGCATTAACGGGGTTCAAATTTGTCTCGAACGTTATCAGTCTTCGGGAAGCCTGGATACATCATATTATAAGTAATTCCACAGTCTACTTGGGATTTCCTCAAAAAAGTCAGATGTGTCCAGCAGGATCTATTAATTTAAGTTGTTATAGATCTTTTTAGGCCTTATTGGCTGTTGTTTATGAGGTTATTAACATGTAGGCAATCTTCAAGGTTGCTCCTGATAATCAATTCCATTATTATACCCATAATTTGAGGAAAACAATTAGATGGGTAGTTGCCCAAGCCGGTTTTGTCACCTTTTTTGAAGAAGAATATGGATATTATATTAGGCTGTTTCAGGGTTTGTCCAGCATTCATCAACCCCATCGTGATGAATCTTAGTCCTTCACAAATCTCAGCTCCCATCTCCCTTCATACCCTGTGTTATATTTTTACCTTAGATATGACTTTGGGTTCAATGTCACTGTCCCTGCTTAGAATGTCTAAACAACAAAGATACTTCTTATGTGCTAATCTCCAACATAAACTTGATCCATGAAAAACAGTCCATACTTCTTACAAAATTATATGTTATAATGGAGTCCCATCATTAGCTTCATACGCTGGATGGCTTTGCCTTGGCTCAATGGTAGCACTCTCGCCTGTCAGAAGGTCTTGGGTTTGAGCATTACTCCAGAGACTTAAATGCATAATCTAGGATAATAAACTGCTGCATTGTTGAAGGTACCGTCTTTCAGATGAGACTTTAAACCGAGGCCCCGTCTGCCTATTCAGGTGGATATAAAAATCCCATGGCCTTATTGAAAGAAGAGGAGGGACGTTTTCCTGGTGTCCTGGCCAACATTTATACCTCAACCAACATCACTAAAACAGACTTACTTATCATTTATCTCATTGGTGTTTCTGGGACCTTGCTGTGCACAAATTAGCTGCCACGTTTGCCTACATAACAACAGTGACTACAATTCAAAAGCAAATCATTAGCTATGAGCTGCTTTGGAACATCCTGAAGCTATGAAAGGTTATATATAAATGCATATTATATAATAATTTGAACTCACACTATTAAACAAAAGGTTAGATCCCGATACAAAAAAAAAGTGAGAACCCCACACACACAAAATGTGAAGCCTCCCATCCTTCTTCCCTTCTTTGGAAGAATCAGATGGTAAAGGCTGTTGTATGATTGGTGGATTTTGATCTTTAAAGAGCTGAAGTGTAAATCTGCTGCAGTAAGGTTTGTGCACAAGCATAAAGGAGACAGTAACTCGCAGGAGCTTCAGGGGCTGCCTCTTGGACACTCCTGGTCTAACGCTATTGAAGAACCTGTGCCATTTTTCTTTAAGTAAAAATTAGCTTACCCTGTATGTTCTGTGATTAGTATCATCCATCTTTATGTTTTTAAGCCCTAGAGCCTGTCACAGACCTCTTTTTCATTGATGCCAAAGCTGTTAAACTGTTGGATTATTTCTGATCATGAAGGGCATATTATAGTGTCTTCTGTATTTTATGTTCATCTGCATTTTCAGCCTCATTATCATCCTTTGGGGTTCTCAAATCTTCTCCCTCTTGAAGAATTTGTTGCTGTTACATTTTATGTCTTCAGCTATGTTAAGTTCCTGATTCCGCTTTGCTGCTCTAACCATCCTTTTAACGGGTTTCCTACATCATCCCAGAACTTCCCCCCCTCTTTTTATTTTATAGGTCCAAAATAATTTTATTCCAGAAAATGCAATAGCTTGCCTTGCCTCGATGATCCCATACCCCAATCCTCTCCCCAACAAAGGTCACTCATTCATTCAGGTGCCTGCACCCTTCTGTACATTCCTCATGCATATGTCCAGATAGCCAGTGTTGATAGGATAGTTGACTGTAGCGTTACAACCCAGTCTGATCCTATATTCACCTGACATCCAATCACAACAGGTAGTTAATGATCAAGAAAGAGTGAGAACCCTGGCTGATTTTTCTCCTCTCTATATTAGAAATGCTGAGGCCAATTATAGCACCTCCTCTACTGCCCAGCTGAGATGCACTAACTCAGCATAGACCAGGACCTAATGTAAGGTTTCCAAAATTTACAGATCCCCAAAACCTAAGGAAAAAGGACTTTGGAACTACCTCAGAGTGGTAAAAATGCATTTGGGCCTAACATAAGGAATTTAAGACCAAAAAACAAGTTTTGGCATTTTAAAAACATGTCTGGGCCTGTAAAAGGACAAGGAGGTGGGTTCGACCTCTGTAAAAGCAGTTTGGCTATTGCAGTTAATTACACTGTCTGGGGAACCGTGATGACCTCACTCAAGCCCCAGTAGACATTAACATTTGAACAATAGACCCAGGGAAAAGACAGTCCCACCCAAAAGACAGGCCCCATCAAAAGCGATTACAGGGCCCATCAGAAACATGCATAATAAAAACCACTCAGACCCATTCTATAGAAAGATTGAGTCCAGCCTAGAAAACCAAACACAAAACCAATCAACTGTAATCAACCAAGGAGATCGACAGGACGCAAGCCATCCCAAAAGCCATTTGACACTTACAGAACAGTTACTGGTAACTAGCCCGCCAAAATCAGACAAAGAACCGAGCAGATTTGGCGCGCAGATAAGGCCATGTTCAATGGGTGAGATTGAAGGCCTGTTAAAAACCAGTTAACACGCTAGTAAAGTCGTTACCGTTAACGAGCCCTCCAAAATCTTACAATGCACAGATAAGGAAGCTTCAATTAGTATAATTGAAAGGCTGTTTTCTCAAGAAGTCAGTTCAGCAGTTACAACAGTTCAAGTTCGAGTTCTCCAGTTCGAGTTACACGGCAGTTCAAGCAACAAGCAGGACAGCAGGAGTCAGAAGTCACACAGACAGGACAGCAGTTACACAAGAGCAAGCAGTTCGAGTTCTCCAGTACAACCGTACACAGTTCAACAAAAACAAGTTCAACAAGCAGTCCGGCAGAAGGCAGTTCCACAGTTCTGCAAGAAGGCAGTTCCACAGCTCTGAAGAAGACAGTTTAACAAGGCGAGGGGGCAACAGAAAGAAGTTCAACAAAGAAGGCCAGCAGCTCCAGAAGCAGGCCGACACGCAAGAAGAGACCAGAACGACCACCTCTGTGACCATCGGACACCTCGTGGCAACAAGGGCCTTACGAAACTTTTACTCAAAAGACTCTAAACCCTAACTCTCAACTGTCAAGGATTCGTGTGGTGAGCATTATCCCTGGTCCTTCAAAGCCTAACCTAGCTAGTAAAGTGGGATTGGGAGGGGCGAAGTATTCTTCTAATGTTATTTCCCTCGCTTGTACCGAAGTGTTCCCCACTTTTAGAGTGTTAAGAGTGTTTGTGTTGTGTTTTACTTTCTTGAATAAAGATCAAAGTTCTTGCATCAAAACCAGTTGTCTGCTGCACTTTTTGTCACAATCCCCAAATAAGTCCAAGGTCTAGAACCAAGGGAGTGGGAGCGATTCGAACCGCTCAGAAGTCAGAGGTGAAGCTGACACAAACCACCACCCCCTACACTAACCAGAGACTCAGTACTGCACCATGTATTGGCCTGGAATTTGGGATGAGAATAACGGTGAGGCTATCAGCGCTCATCGTTATAATGGAGGAAATCTGACAGCAACTTCCAGAGTACGCATTTGCGCAGTTAAACGCGGAAATCCAGAAGTTGCTGTCTGAGATACCCTGCTCCTCCACAGGATGCGCTGTTGCAGTCCTCGCCAATAGACTCGGCATTGAACTGACTGCAACAGTGTGAAATTGGGGTACTTGCCCACTAGTTCCGCACTAAAAATGGCTGAAAAAGTTAGGGCTGGTGCATTCAGGAGTAAGTGAGTTTTTAACACCGTGATAAGTGATAATTAATGTTGAACAACCTCTCTGGCACTGACAAATTAATTTTACAAGTGTGGAGTCTCATTCCCTCACAAAGAAAATTAGTGTTGGAGATTTTTTTTTAAAGTAACTTTTTTTTACTTAAATTGAAGGCCTCGAGTGGGGATCAGAGGCCTCAGGGAGCAGATCAGGGGCCTCGGGGAGAGATCGGAAGGGTCGGGGGAATGTCTGATTATGGGGGGTTGGCGAGGTAGGGACGCTGGATCCAGCATGTAAGTGAAAAGGCACTTATCTCCTGGATCCAGCAGTCCTCGCCTTCTTTTAACTGGAGGGTTCCCCAAGGCCTGGGAAACCCGCCCGCCCACAGTTAAATTTAAAATGGTGATTCACCATGAGGCACGGAGCCTCATTATAATATTTAAATGGGTGACCTGCCTCCTGGGAGCAGTTTGGTTGCTCAACCCTGTCCCGCCTCCGTTAAAACTGGAAGTGGGCAGGTTGGGGTCAGGATTCAGATTTTTAACTCTTTAACCTCCCATCCAACCCCAACCCACTGGTTTTTTGGGGTTAAAATTCCCCCCTGCGTATCTCAATGAGGATTCTTCAATCTGATTGGTTGAAGAGCCTCACTGTTGCTTGGCCTCTTCACAGATGCCACAGATCCCTTATAGAGGGCGCCATGCTGGAAAAGACGCCAGTTTAGAGCAAATCTCCACTGACAAGCCCACAAAAAGTCTGTGGGCAGCTGAACAAGGTGCCGCTGACTGCAAATTCCGGGCCAATGTACTTATCCACTGAGCCATGAGCATTAGATCACATATTTCTGTTGCAATTGCATTACTTTAGAAATAAGAAGCACACAAGACCAAGTAAGATTTTTATGCACTGTACTAATTATACTTTACTTTGTTGATATATCATTTTGCTCATTGAGAATTGTATTATGTGTGTGTCTGAAAATATTTGTTTGAATCTTATCTTTAACATACAAATAAGATGTCATGATTTTGCTTGTCACAAACTTTTGTTTGAAATAATCATTATAGACATGAATTGTTCACGGAACATACCTGAAGGACAGGTAGCATCTATTGGAGATAAATGGCACACTTCTGTGTAAGATACAAGCACAAAATCATAAGTAAAGTAATTCTGCCCTCCGGTGGACAAGTGTTGTATGAGTTATTGGGTTGCTTGTAAATTTATAGGTTCTCAGGGTGCAATAAATCTTCTGTAGTTCTGCTGGCTGCATTGCTGTTAAATATTTGTTAAATATTATGATTATGTACATCAAAGTTTATCATCTGACTACATAGTTCATCTTCTGTTTCTGTGCCAAAATGGTCAGGTCTTTCATTGAGAACATATAAACACATGAGGGGTAAAGCACTAACGTGACATTGGCAAAATGCCCCCAAATCATGGAATTTCCCTATAATGTTTCTGCACAACAGAATTTTTTTTAAAGTGCGGTAAACAGGAAAGGAAAATATAACAAAACAGAAATTACCACTATTCTTTTCTCATGGGTTGCTTGCAGCAGTGTCCTGGAGATTAATACTGTACTAACATCCTTTCTGTTTCTATTATAGTATGATATCACCAAGCAAAATAGCTTATTAGTGGCAACAGTACTGATATGGTTTTCATAACATTGCAGATTTAGGTTACTTGTAAACTAAAATCATTTCTAATACAGCCTTAGTCCAACTATAGTAAACCTCACTTGAATCTTACTTTCCTGAATTATTTTCTATCGATGCATTTTCATATCTTTAAGAACATCATCCTACATGCACAGAGAAAACAGGTTTTCATGCATATTAATATAGATTCCCTATAGATTCTTCCTACTCCCACTAACATTCAGTTGCAGCTTAATATTTCGATTTTCTTTGCTATTTTCTTTGCTTAGATTATACTGCCTCCCCGTGTTGAATCTCCCAAAGTGCATCACTTCACACTTGTCCACATTAAATTTCATCTGTCATGTGTCTGCCCATTTCACCAGTCTGTCCATGTCCTCCTGAAGTCTGCTACTATCCTGCTCACTAGTTACTACATTGCCAAGTTTTGTATCATCTGCAAACTTCAAGATTGTACTCCCTATACCCAAGTCCAGGACATTTATGTATAACACGAAAAGCAATGGTCCTAATACCAACCCCTGGGTGACCTCACTGCATACTTCTCTCTAGTCAGGAAAACATCCACTCTATCCCTTAGCCAATTATGTACCTAAGTTACCACCGTCTTTTCAATACCATATGCTTCTATTTTCTGAATAAATTTGTTATGTGGTACTTTATCAAGTGCCCTTTGAAAGGCCATATATACATCTACTGCATTACCTTCATCAACCGTCTCTGCAACTTAATCAAAGAACTCAATCAGGTTAGTCAGACAGGATTGCCTTCAACAAGTCTGTGCTGGCTATCCCTTATTAACCCATGCTTCACCAAGTGAGAATTAAGTTTGTCCTTGACAATAGTCTCTAGTAGTTTTCCCACCACTGATGTTCGACAGCTTGGCCTGTAGTTACCAGGTTTATCCCTCTCCTCTTTTTTGAACAGGGGTGTAACATTTGCAATCCTCCAGTCCTCTGGCACCACTCCCATATCGCAGGTATTCTATGCATATGGTTTTGAGAAACCTTCTACAATTCAACAGCGAGCCTGTATTCCTTGTATTAAGGGTGAGTGTGTTACTGGACAGTGTTCAACTATAGTGGAGTCATTTTTCAATTAGTGCTGGTAAGATATTAAGCACACTAATAAGTTAAAAAACAGATTGCTCATAGAAAAAACATTTCTGTTCATTAGATTGCAAAGTATGAATATGAACCTATAGTCTATGGGCCATCTGACCCCTGGACACCAACTTGAGATATATATCAATTACCGAGAACTTGAAATTAAACTTTATACGGCCAATTTTAATGCTGGGCAGGAACAGGACGGTAGCGGCCCTAAAACCTGAGTGTGTCATTTACCTCCCCGATCCGGCCCGCTGCCATTTTACCCAGGGCCTTTACACAGGTGGCCCAGGCTTCCACTGAAGCAGGCAGAAGCCTCATTAAATTATGCAGATCAGGGTTCTATGATGTAAATAGGATGCCAATTTCACTTTTGAGGTGAGTAGACTAACCAGCTTTTTTGTGCTCCATCCGGGCCCATAAAAATCAGAGCCACTATCAGCCCATCTGAGGTGCGTCTCCCCCAGGCTTCAACAGTTGGCCGAGCTCAGTGGAAGCTGGACGATTTCCCACCCTCCCAGAATCAGCGAGCCAATTTATCGCCTGCAGCTCGCTAGCTGAATGGAAATAGGCCTCTGACTGGTTTGGGCCTCCTGTTGGCAAGAATGGGCAGGCAGTGGGCGCATTCCTCCCACCTATTCTCTGTCGGTAGACACATTCAGCCCATGAGGCTCTTATGGTATACATCTGAGTGGCCCACAAAGACAAAAAACTTAGACAGTTCTCATTTAAAGGAATGTTGCAGAATACTATTCAAATTTCTTTAAACTGTACTTACTAGCAATGTTGAGTCTGTAAATTTGCTTCTTTTTCATCATTAGAAGTAACTTTGCAAAAAGAATTCTGTCTGCGCTGTCTATAGCTGCATCACCATTTATTCTGCTCTGCTCCAGTCATCTTCCTCAAAATGGTGCTTGTACGACGTGCCATTATCTTTAGATGATTTTCCTTGACTCCTAGAGGTGAAACAGTTCTATCACATTGTCAGACAGTTTGAAAGAGAGAGTTAGGGCTATCATATTTTCAACAGCAATCTGAAGTACCAAATTATATCAAATTTTTCAAATAATAATTTTCGGTTATTTGTGATTATTTAAAATCAAATTTCCAAGGCACCTTCCTGTAGCACAGTAGTTATTGGAATACCTGTGAATGGCACCTATAAGATTGCAAACATCTTAATGATTTAAAACAATTTACTATTTTACAAAGTTGGTGTAGGTTCCTTTAACAGCCTCCATACATCCACATACTTTACAAAATGACTTTCATATTTTTAACGTCTAATGGCAAACAATATTCTGCATCGACTCTTTCTTTTAATGATTGCCAAATCTGTAAACAACAAATCCTAATTAAAATCAGTCTTTAAATCTAGTAAATAAGAGTTGATTTAAGAGGAGACAACTGTAGGTGACATATTATTTTTTAATATTCCCGTCTCTGAATTTTTCTCCTGTACTAAAGCACATGATGGTTTCTATGTGCAGCTAGCACTCTGCATTGCCTCACCCAGGTGGCCATTCTTTCTGTGCGGCCAGACATTGGCTATTTTCAAGTTATTTGACTGTGATGAAGAGCATCACAGCTGAACCCAATCCCATTCTCAAAGGTGCACTTTCCAGCAGAGATCACTGGATAGTAACCAGAGGCTCTGCTGATGTTCTTTTCTCTCCCTATCTAAGATTCCAAGGCCTATTGTAACACCCATGCTGAAATCATAGATTGGAGATTAAACCTAAGAACGCCTGGTCTCTATAGTTCAGTTACACACTGGATAGTGCAGTTTACCAACTGAACTATTGAAGGAGCTATTGTAGCATTGGTTAAGTGCTTCACAATCATTCATTCTTATGCTCTGCCAAAAGTTATAGTGGGTGGAGGGAATATTGTGTCCGTACATTCATAATTTGTTGAGCCAATTGTCAAATTGTATTTGTCTTACAATTGTCAAATTGTATTTGTCCCCTCCCTCCCAGAACTGCGATAAGGTTCCCCTTGTCCTCACCTATCACCCCACCAGCCTCCACATTCAACGGATCATCCTGTGCCATTTCTGCCACCTCCAACGTGATCCCACCACCAAACATATCTTCCTCTCCCCTCCCCTCCCCTTTCAGCGTTCCAAAGGGATCGCTCCCTCCTGGTCCACTTCTCTATCACCCCCAACACCACTTCCCTTTCGCCCGGCACCTTCCCATGCAAGCGCAGGAGATGCAACACCTGCCCTTTTACCTCCTCCCTTCCCACCGTCCAGGGTCCCAAACAGTCCTTCCAGGTGAAACAGCGATCTACTTGTACTTCTTACAATTTAGTACACTGTATTTGCTGCTCATGATGCGGTCTCCTCTACATTGGGGAGACCAAACACAGATCGGGTGACCGCTTTGCGGAACACCTCCGTTCAGTCCGCAAGTGTGACCCCCAAGCTTCCAGTCGCCTGTCACTTTAATTCTCCACTCCCACTCTGACCTCTCCGAACTTGGCCTCTTACACTGTTCCAACGAAGCTCAACATAAGCTCGAGGAACAGCACCTCATCTTTCGATTAGGCACTTTATAGCCTTCTGGACTTAACATCGAGTTCAACAATTTCAGACTATAACCTCGGCCCCTGTATTCCTTTATATTTTTAAATTTTTTTCTCTTGTTTTCTCACATGGCAGCTGTTAATGATTCTGCCATCATCATTCACACCTCATCTAGAGACATCTTTTGTTTCTTAACTTATCCCATGACCTCTCCTTTTGCTTTGCACTATCATCCCTTTTGCCAGTCAATCTCTCCTGCCTTCCACCCTATCACAGACCTTCCCTTTGTTCTTTCCTCCCCTCCTCCCTGCCCCTACTTAAAAATCTCTCTTCTCTAACCTTTTCCAGTTCTGACGAAGGGTCCCCGACTCGAAACATTGACTCTGTTTCTCTCTCCTCGATGCTGCCTGACCTACTGAGTGTTTCCAGCATTTTCTGTTGTTATTTCAGATTTCCAGCATCCACAGTATTTTGCTATTGGAATGGATCATCAGTATTTGAAACAAGTGTTGGTTGGCAGCAATGAAATATCTCTTCCTTTCAAAACTAGGAATATCAGATGCTACCCCCTCCCAGACTAGCCCTACCCCACTTCACTTCTCCTTTTAAAGTAACCCCCATGACTGCACTAGCCCACAATTTTCTGCTCATTAAAATGAATGGATGGAAAATTGAAGGCTGGCGAGCACAGAAGTGGCAAGTTCCAGCGTGTGTTACATGTATAATTCTCCTGTACTTGTAAAACCTTGTTATTGTGAGCAAGGCCGCAGGAGAATCACTAATAAATTAAATAATTGGCAATATATATGATAAATGCTTCTTCTAAAATGAAGAGGTGATTAGTGTAAACAAGCTGCCCATCTTGAGGTGTCTGTGACTGAATAGGTTTTCAGAACACAAGTATAATAGGGGTACAGTGTTCATGTGGCCACCAGTTTATTTCAGTTCAGCGTTTCATGTTAGTATTGTGCTATTTATCACTATCTTATTTGTAACTAACATTCATTTGTGTTTGAAAATTAGGTTATGCTGTGATTGCCCAAGCTCAGTCCGACAAGACTGTAATATTTGCCATCTCTATTCTTCTATATTTTCCTTATAGACTTCTTGCTAATGGAGTAAATGTTAGAGGGTTTTGTTCTTTAACCTATAAACTTTAAGCATCTAATAAGGCTTTGTGACATGGGGAATTGAGATATTTAATGTGCAATGAAAATTGTGAAGCAAGATGGAAAGTTATTTTCAATTCCATTTAATGAGTTTTATTATCAGGCTTATGAAGGATTTTCGACCATTGGTACATTAATTGGGGCTGCAGTTTGCAGTGGGTTAGCACACTGGTCTTTTATTTCTGGAATCTGGGTTGAAATCCATCCCAAATGAGTAGAATGAATGTCTTCTCTCTCTGACAGTGGTAAGTGTGCTCCAATAAATACATTTGGCTATTCAGAAACAAACTTCTGGAAGGCATGGGGCTCCAGTACAATACTGTCCATAATTTGGCACAAATTGTCAATCTTAATCAGAGAGGACACACAAATGGTTGTGTGGAAAATGAAGGAATTCATATTAGTTAGTAGAAGTGTTGCTCTGAGACAGGAATTGAGGTACATTGTGAGCAAGTGCAGAGGATGCTTTAATCTGCATTTGGGCATACTCCACCTGTTCTGGGTTGCTTTATGCTGATTACCCCAACTGGAGACCAGTCCTTCTCCAGCACACTGTATTTGAAGTTAGGTATGTTAAATTATAAGCATGAGGGAAAAAAATTGTTTTTTTTTGCCACAGAGGCAAATTAGCTCCTCTGTTAGAACCTGGTAACATTAAGACCTCAGGGAAGTCTTAGTCCATTAATTATTGAGGTTGGGCTAAATCCAGCAGGATCAAGACCTGTATTTGGGATTACTACAGTTTATAATAAATGGGGTGATTGATTATGTATTAATTTAATCAGCACAAACAGCTTAATTGATTGGAGGAAAGGGCAAGAAACTGATTTGCCATGAATGTGAGGATGATAGAAATGAGAGAGGAAGAAGAACAAGAGAAAGAAAAACATGATGAAACAGGAGATGGAACTAAAGAAGAGAGGAAAACTACTTGGAGAAAGAAGAAGTTAGTCCTCACAAAATTGAGTTAATCACAGAAATCAAAAGAACTGAAATGTTGCATTGATCTGAAGTCTGGGCCCTGCCTCGGAAATTGCAGAAAATCTATTTCCACACAATATCAATATTGGATTTTTCTTGAGAGGACGTTGACATTCATTTTCTCCTTCATACAACCATGTATCACGTAATACGGCTGGATAAATGACTGGTCTGTTCGTTGTGGATTTGCTTGCCCTGATGATTCGCAATAAGCGTCATCCCACATTTCCTCTGGATTTCTCCAGAACTCTGCGTTCTGGCTACGGGGTTTGAGGGTTCCCAAATCTTTGAGAATGGCTTGTTTTTCAAGAGGCGTGAAAGCCCAGTATTGATCTTGTGCTGCCCCCTGGTGTCGTAATACGGGTGCCATCGGTACTACTGGAACGTCCCCTTTAATTTCGATTGGGGCCGAGGCATACGGTGGGGGCTTTTCTTTATCCTCATCATTTCTGTTTCCTCTATCTGTCAATTCCATCCGTTTTATTGTACTTTCTAATTCGGCTATTTTCTTTTCTTGTTCTTCCATCTTACTAGTTTGTGTCATAACCTTTTCTGTTAACATTATTAACTGATGTGTTAAAATTACTCCTGCCTTTCTAGTTTTCTTTTGTTTCTGCTTCTCCCACCACTCCCGTTGCGCCAGGGGTTTTCCTAATGGATCCCACCCATCTTTCCTCATTTTATCCATCAAACCCTTTTGGTCCTCAGCGTAGAGCCGACTCATGGGGCCCCAATCGGGTTCCTCACCTTTCTCCATAATGTATTAATATCGTTACTAGCTTACCGCTCTCCGGCCCACCCTAGTAACTCGTTTTCAGAGGTCTGCCTATCATCCACCATAAGTATGGTGGCTGCCCCGACTTGGAACAATCTTGCTCACAGAGGTGAGTTTTGGGCAGCCACTTGGCCCCTTTCACATGTAGCCATTAATACATTATCACAACACGTCATACAATCCAACAGATCCCGCAACGCAACACATCAGAGAGGTCTTACAGATTCTTTTGTCTGTCTCGGATTCCCAACTAACTCTGGCCGTCACGAGGGGCCCAATCGCCCTCTTAATTTCGGCTCAGTATGGGTCCTCGAGACATTTACAGTCCGAAATAACACATCGGGCTTCAAATATCTTAACTACTATTAATACGTATGGTTAACCTTATTATTTCAATATTACAAACACCTTATGCGCTACCTAGATTTTAATAAACTGTTTCTTACCCGTCACAGACACCAAATTCGTTGGATACTGCGGTCGCCTTCACACCGCCCTGCCAAGTGACCCAATTTCTGGGTGGTCAAAGATTTGACTACTCGCCCTGTTCACTGGTACAGGCGGTCTTTCAGCTCCGAAGTATCCTGCCGACTACGTCAATTGTTAGGGAGAAATTATTTCACTCCAGTCTGTTGATAGGTAAAAGCAAAAACAGTTTATTTAATATTCAGAGATTCCTGGGAGAAGCATCACAGACCTTGCACAGCCTGGTGACTTACAGCTTCTCGACCTCCCGTTGTCAATGACAACCTTTTATTGAAGAGTTGTCCAATCACATAGTTACAAAATATCACATGATTACAAGTATGTCAATTCAAACTTAAACAATGAATTTGTTATATTCTAAACAATTTATGTCAGCTCAAACTAAATCATTAATTCGTTATATTTCAATTCAAACTAAATAATTATGTTGATTCAAACTAAACCATTAATTCGTTATATTCTTATCTCTGTCAGTTACAAACTAAAAGCATTAATGACGTATGTATGCGGCTGTGTAGAGGTCCTGTCTGGCAATTACAGTCGTTCTATTATATTTTGGCCTTGGATGTTGCTAAGTATCACAACTCTCAACCAGGCCTTATCTTCCACCTGGGCTCTTTATTCTATTTCATACAGAAACGAGAAATTATTTATTTTAATTTAACATGAGTTCAAATTAACTCCTTCACTCCCAACTCCTTCACATATGTAAGAACATTGACTGCAGATAGAAAAGTGTTCATTTTTGTTTCCACTTTCCTTGGCTGCTTGCTACCATGCAATCTCCTCCATTAGGAGAGCAGGACAGTCTGTGCCACGTACATCATCACAGCTACCATCAGCCCTGCTGCAAGGCAAGATGGGAAATATCAGTCTTATTTTCCCTATCGCACCCAACCCGGAACATCTCATTTCCAAACGAGGCATCATCTGGTGCCTTGGTCTAGAACAGCGGTTCCCAACATGTGGTCCGCGGACCACCAGTGGTCTGCGAGGGTACTGCAGGTGGTCCGTGAAAAAAAATAATTATGATACTGTAATAATAATATCACGTGTACCTCGTATGTATCATATTCGATATTACATTATTATTCACAATGTAATATGCTTCACAAACATCCTTGTGATTCTCTGAATTTTAATAGTGTGGCGCTTTTGCGTGACGTCAATGTGAACCGACGCTCTTAGAAAATTCGACGGTTAGAGCGCGGGAATCAAAAAATGAATCGGTGGCTTTTATCTGGCACGCGTAAGCGAACTCTCTACTATGGTCAAAATGACAGTGAGACATCAGCAAATGAAACTCAGCACAACAAAAGTAAGCGAAAAGTGAGGAGAAAATACAGCAGTGAATACTTAAAACTGGGATTTACTTACACTGGAACTGAGAACGAACCGTTACCAGTATGTGTCCTGTGCTATGATGTTCTGTCGAATGAAAGCCTAAAGCCCGCTAATCTTCGCCGTCATCTTGAGACTAAGCATGGGGAATACGTGTCCAAGCCAATTGGATTTTTTTACAACCAGCTCAAAGAATTTCAACGTAGCAAGACAATTATGGAATGCACATCTAAAGGCAGTGATAATGCTAAGGCGGTGGAGGCCTCGTACCGGGTAGCTAGGCTCATAGCAAAGACAGGGAAGCCGCACACAATTGGGGAGGAGTTGATATTGTCAGCGGCTAAGGAGATGGTGGGTGTTATGCTGGGAGAGGGGGCCTGCAAGCAAATTAACATGATTTCATTGTCGGATAACACAGTTCAACGCAGAATTGATGAGATGGCTCAGGACTTGTGTGATCAGCTAAAAGCGAGAATGCAAGCGAGTCGTTTTTATGCACTTCAACTGGATGAATCAACGGACATTGCAAACCTTTCAAACCTGATCACCTATGTAAGGTATGAACACAATGGAGAGATACATGAGGACTTTCTCTTTTGTAAATCGTTGCCCACACGCTCAACTGCAGAGGCTATTTTTGGAATGTTGAACAGTTTCATTATTGAAAATGGGATTGATTGGTCAAAATGTGTCGGACTTAGCACAGATGGGGCCCGTGCGATGTTAGGCCAACACAGTGGGGTTGTTGCACGTGTAAGAGCAGTGGGTCCGCCAGCATCATCCATTCACTGCAGCATCCATAGGGAGGCGTTAGCTGCAAAGAAAATGCCTGCTGATCTCAAGACCATTTTGGAGGAAGCCGTTAAAACTGTTAATTATATCAAGGCCCGTCCACTGAATTCGCGAATATTTGCAGCTATTTGTGACGAAATGGGCAGTGATCACCAACTACTTCTGCACACCGAGGTCCGCTGGCTGTCCCGAGGAAAGGTACTCACTCGTCTTTTAGAGTTGCATAATGAGGTGAGAATTTTTTTACTGGACTCAAAGTTTGAACTTTCACATCGCTTCGGTGCTTTTCAGTGGCTTGCCAAATTGGCATATATGGCAGATATTTTCGATCACTTGAATGGTCTCAATCTGCGTCTTCAGGGAAAATCAGTGACATTCTTTCATGTGCAGGACAAAATCGAAGCAATGATCAAGAAAATAGAGATGTGGGCCAAACGACTTGACAGTCAAATTACGACTCGTTTGCGAATCTGTCTGATTTTTTGGTCACGGCCGAGATGCAGCTTCCAAACAGTGTGAAACATATCATCAGAGAGCACCTCCAAAGTTTGAAAATAAACCTACGTGAGTACTTCCCGGTGCCTGACACAAAATTCAACTGGATACGAAATCCCTTGGCGAGCCTTGATGATGACATCCTCACAAGCCTGACCTCAACAGAGCAAGACAGCCTTGTGGAACTGTCCTGTGACAGTGCTTTAAAGCAGGATTTTTCTCGGCAATATCTGACTGACTTTTGGCTTAAAGTGGCTTCGGAATATCCAGCACTGTTCGACAAGGCAGTAAAGTTTCTAATGCCTTTTCCCACAACCTACCTTTGCAAAACTGGATTTTCTGCGCTTGTCGCATTGAAGACCAAATACCGGAATAAACTTCACGTTGAACCAGATCTCCGATTGAGACTGTCATCGCTGGAACCTGACATCCAGCGTTTGACGTCTGCGAAACAACATCAGCCTTCTCATTAGGTAAGTGTTTTCCCCACTGGTAGGCCTACTGCAGGTAAATGTGCTGTGACGAGTGCAATGTATTTGTGAATGAGCATAATAAATGATTAGAAACAGCTGCGTTTTTAATATCTGTTGATATATAAGTTTGACTCCCGTCAGCCATAGGCTATGTTAGAAATGTTTTAAACGGCTAGTGGTCCACAAAAGCTTTTGATGTAGTGGTCCGCATAAAGGAAAAGGTTGGGAACCGCTGGTCTAGAACATGTGAAACTCATCCCGCTGAGCCAAGCAACTTAAGGTAACAGGCCAAGATCAAACTCAAATACACATTCTGCTTGGGAGTTGAGAGATTTGTTAAACTGGCTTTGAAGTTTAAATTTGTATAGCATTAACTTTGCAGAAATATTAACAACAACAGCAACTACTTGTATTTATATAGCGCCTTTAACGTAGTAAAACATCCCAAGGTGCTTCACAGGAGTATTACAAGACAAAAAATTTGACACCGAGCTACGTAAGGAGAAATTAGGGCAGGTGACCAAAAGCTTGATAAAAGAGATAGGTTTTAAGAAGTGTCTTAAAGGAGGAAAGAGAAGAAGAGGCGGAGAGGTTTAGGCTGGAAATGCCAGAAGTAAGGGCCTAGGCAACAGAAGGCACGGCCACCAATGGTTGAGCGATTACAATCAGGGATGCTCAAGAGGGCAGAATTAAAGGAACGCAGATATCTCGGGGGGTTGTAGGAGATTACAGAGATGGGGGGGGGGGCGAGGCCATGGAGGGATGAGAACAAGGATGAGAATTTTGAAATCGAGACGTTGCTTAACCAGGGGCCAATGTAGGTCAGCGAGCACAGGGGTGATGGGCGAACGTGACTTGGTGCGAGTTAGCACACGGGCAGCCGAATTTTGGATAACTTCAAGTTTACGTAGGGTAGAATGTGGAGGCCAGCCAGGAGTGCATTGGAATAGTCAAGTGTAGAGGTAACAAAGGCATGGATGAGGGTTTCAGCAGCGGATGAGCTGAGGCAAGGGCGGAGACTGGCGATGTTACAGAGGTGGAAATAGGTGGTCTTAGTTATGCCACGGATATGTGGTCGGAAGCTCATTTCAGGGTCAAATATGACACCAAGGTTGTGAACAGTGTGGTTTAACGTCAGACAGATGTTAGGGAGAGGGATGGAGTCAGTGGCTAGGGAGTTTGTGGTGGGGACCGAAAACAATGGCTTCGGTCATCCCAATATTTAATTGGGGAAAATTTCTGCTTATGCAGAACTGACTGTCAGACAAGCAGTCTGACAAGTTAGAGACCGTGGAGGGGTCGAGAGAAGTGGTAGTGAGGTAGAGCTGGGTGTCATCAGCGTACATGTGGAAACTGACGCTGTGTTTTCGGATGATGTTGCCAAGGGGAAGCATGTAGATGAGAAATAGGAGGAGGCCAAGGATAGATCCTTGGGGGACACCAGACGTAACGAGGGAAGAGAAGCCGTTGCAGGTGATTCTCTGGCTACGATTAGATAGATAAGAATGGAACCAGGCGAGTGCAGTCCCACCCAGCTGGATGACAGTGGAGAGGCGTTGGAGAAGGATGGCGTGGTCAACCGTGTCAAAGGCTGCAGACAAGTCAAGAAGGACGATGAGGGATAGTTTACCTTTGTTACAATCACAAAGGATGTCATTTGTGACATTGATGAGAACTACGGACACGACAACGGCACACCCAGCCCAGTTGACCCCGCAAAGTCCTCCTCACCAACATCTGGGGACTTGTGTCAAAATTGGGAGAGCTGTCCCACAGACTAGTCAAGCAACAGCCTGGCATAGTCATACTCACAGAATCATACCTTGCAGCCAATGTCCCAAACTCCTCCATCACCATCCCTGGGTATGTCCTGTCCCACCGGCAGGACAGACCCACGAGGGGTGGCGGCACAGTGGTATACAGTCGGGAAGGAGTGGCCCTGGGAGTCCTCAACATTGGTTCCGGACCCCATGAAGTCTCATGGCTTCAGGTCAAGCATGGGCAAGGAATCCTCCTGCTGATTACCACCTACCGCACTCCCTCAGCAGATGTTCCTCTTGGAAGAAGCAGTGTAGCAAGGGCACAGAATGTACTCTGGGTAGGGGACTTCAATGTCCATCACCAAGAGTGGCTCGGTAGCACCACTACTGACCGAGTCCTGAAGGACATAACTGCCAGTCTGGGCCTGTGACAGGTGGTGAGAGAACCAACAAGAAGGAAAAACCTACTTGACCTCGTCCTCGCCAATCTACCTGTTGCAGATGCATCTGTCCATGACAGTATTGGTAGCAGTAACCACCGCACAGTCATTGTGGTGACGAAGTCCCGTCTTCACACTGAGGACACCCTCCATCGTGTTGTGTGACACTACCACCAAGCTAAATGGGATAGATTCAGAACAGATCTAGCAGCTCAAAACAGGGCTGTCATGCTGAAGACTTGTGCTCCAGAATTAGCCGTGCCTCTAGCCAGTACAGCTATAACACTGGCATCTATCCGACAATGTGGAAAACTGCCCAGGTATGTCCTGTCCACAAAAAGCAGGACAAATCCAATCCGGCCAATTACCGCCCCATCAGTCTACTCTCAATCATCAGCAAAGTGATGGAAGGTGTCATCAACAATGCTATCAAGCAACACTTACTCACCAATAACCTGCTCACTGATGCCCAGTTTGGGTTCCGCCAAGACCACTCGGCTCCCGACCTCATTACAGCCTTGGTCCAAACAGCTAAATTCCAGAGGTGAGGTGAGAGTGACTGCCCTTGACATCAAGGCAGCATTTGACCGAATGTGGCATCAAGGAGCCCCAGTAAAACTGAAGTCAATGGGAATCAGGGGGAAAACGCTCCACTGGCTGGAGTCATACCTAGCACAAAGGAAGATGGTTGTGGTGGTTGAAGGTCAATCATCAGAGCCCCAGGACATCGCTGCAGGGGTTCTTCAGGGCAGTGTCCTAGGCCCAACCATCTTCAGCTGCTTCATCAATGACCTTCCCTCCAATATAAGGTCAGAAATGGGGATGTTCGCTGATGACTGCACAGTATTCAGCGCCATTCACAACTCCTCAGATAATGAAGCAGTCCATGCCCGTATGCAACAAGACCTGGACGACGTTCAGGCTTGGGCTGATAAGTGGCAGGTAACATTCGCGCCACAGAAGTGCCAGGCAATGACTGTCTCCAACAAGCGAGAGTCTTACCACCTCCCCATGACATTTAACGGCATTACCATCGCCGAATCCCCCACCATCAACATCCTGGGGGTCACCATTGACCAGAAACTTAAATGGACCAGCCACATAAATACTGTGGCAACAAGAGCAGGTCAGAGGCTAGGTATTCTGCGGCAAGTGTCTCACCTCCTGACTCCCCATAGCCTTTCCACCATCTACAAGGCACAAGTAAGGAGTGTGATGGAATACTCTCCACTTGCCTGGATGAGTGCAGCTCCAACAATACTCAAGAAGCTCGACACCATCCAGGACAAAGCAGCCCATTTGATTGGCACCCCATCCCCCACCTTAAACACTCACTCCCTCCACCACCGGCGTACCGTGGCTGCAGTGTGTACCATCTACAAGATGCACTGCGGCAACTCGCCAAGGCTTCTTCGGCAGCACCTCCCAAACCCGCGACCTCTTCCACCTAGAAGGACAAGGGCAGCAGGCGCATGGGAACACCACCACCTCCAAGTTACCCTCCAAGTCACACACCATCCTGCCGTAGTAGTATATCGCCGATCCTTCATCGTCGCTGGGTCAAAATCCTGTAACTCCCGACCTAACAG
The DNA here is from genome assembly GCA_030390025.1 of Squalus acanthias. Lineage (NCBI taxonomy): Eukaryota > Metazoa > Chordata > Chondrichthyes > Squaliformes > Squalidae > Squalus > Squalus acanthias. The sequence continues at coordinate 47,852,243 of CM059431.1, read as the reverse complement.
CACTGTGGGAGTACCTTCACCACATGGACTGCAACGGTTCAAGAAGGCGGCTCACCACCACCTTCTCAAGGGCAATAAATCCTGACCTTGCCAGCGACGCCCACATCCCATAAGCGAATAAAAAAGAGTCACGGGTGGGATAATATTCTATACATTAATGCGCTATTTGTTAACGATTGGACATCTGATTAAGATTCTGTTTTCCCTTTAAAAACAGATCCAGGTGGTGGTTCTGGCCCTGGGTACATGGGGACAACATGTCATTCTTGTGTTGGAGGCACCAATGTAAATGAAATGCAAGAATTCCATGCTGAAGCTCCCCAGATATTTGTAGGCACTCCTGGCTGAACATTTGATAGGCATTCTTGGAAGGTGGAAGGTATGGCTAGCTCTTATTACCTTTCCTGCCCTGGCAAGGTCGCTAAACACTTTTGGGCACTTAATTGCTGTGTGTTGGGTGGTCATTTTGGCAGTTTGTGGGTTCAAGTCCCACTCCAGAGATTTGAGCACAAAATCTAGGCTGACACTCCAGTGGAGTACTGCACTGTCGGAGGGGAGAGCATTTGGGTGAGATGTTAAACTGAGGCCCCATTTGGCCTCTCCGCTGGACATAAAAGATCCCCAGGCCATCTCCAACCACTGCTGCTGTGCTGATCTCCTTAGGGCCTGTGTCACTATGAACCAAACAGTGCCTCCCTCCTCTGCCTAAACTTCTTCCAGAAGCACTTGTACAGCTTCATCAGTATATCTTAGACCCTTTTGCTCTCCTAAAGACCTCAAATATTTATTCAGTTGAAAAATTTTAGATTGGTTACCAAACCAATTTAGATTGTGGTGTCCATTACCTGCTAAAGGCCTTCAATCAGGTTTCCGCCTTTGCACAGCACCGAAACGGCTCTCATCAGTCACAAATGACATCCTTTGTGATTGTGTCAAAGGTAAACTATCCCTCCTCATCCTTGACTTGTCTGCAGCCTTTGACACGGTTGACCACTCTATCCTTCAACGCCTCTCCACCGTCGTCCAGCTGGGTGGGACTGCACTCGCCTGGTTCCATTCTTATCTTTCTAATCGTAGCCAGAGAATCACCTGCAACGGCTTCTCTTCCCGCTCCCGCATCATTATCTCTGATGTCTCCCAAGGAGGCCCCCTCCTATTTCTCATCGGCATGTTGCTCCTTGGCGACATCAGCCGAAAACAGTGTCAGTTTCCACATGTACGCTGACAACACCCAGCTCTACCTCATTACATCTCTCGACCCCTCCACGGTCTCTAAATTGTCAGACTGCTTGTCCGATATCCAGTTCTGGATGAGCAGAAATTTTCTCCAATTAAATATTGGGAAGACTGAAGCCATTGTTTTCGGTCCCTGCCACAAACTCCGTTCCCTAGCCACTGACTCCATCCCTCTCCCTAACATCTGTCTGAGGCTAAATCACACTGTTTAATACCTTGGTGTCATATTTGACCCTGAAATGAGCTTCCGACCACATATCCGCAGCATAACTAAGACCGCCTATTTCCACCTCCGTAATATCGCCCGCCTCCGCCCTTGCCTCAGCTCATCCACTGCTGAAACCCTCATCCATACCTTTGTTACCTCTAGACTTAACTATTCCATGCATTCCTGGCTGGCCTCCCACATTCTACCATACGTAAACTTGAGGTGATCCAAAACTCGGCTGCCTGTGTCCTAACTCGCACTAAGTCCTGTTCACCCATCACCCCTGTGCTCACTGACCTACATTGGCTCCCAGTTAAGCAACGCCTCAATTTCAAAATTCTCATCCTTGTTTCCAAATCCCTCCATGGCCTCGCCTCTGCCTAGTTCTGTAATCTCCTTCAGCCACACAATCCACACCCCCTCGGCCCGAGATATCTGTGCTCCTCTAATTCGGCCCTTGAGCATCCCTGAATATAATCGCTCAACCATTGGTGGCCGTGCCTTCTGTTGCCTAGGCCCTAAGCTCTGGAATTCCCTGCCTAAAGCTCTCTGCCTCGCTACCTCTCTTTCCTCCTTTAAGACGCTCCTTAAAACCTACCGTTGACCAAGCTTTTGGTCAGCTGCCCTAATTTCTCCTTCTGTGGCTCGGTGTCAATTTTTGTGTCTTTTAATACTCCTGTGAAGCGCCTTGGGACATTTTACTATGTTAAAGGTGCTATATAAATACAAGTTGTGGTTGTTGTTGTTGTAAATCCTGCAGAAGATGCTTGTTCTCACCCTTGATGGCAAGCTCCCAATAAGAGGTGTTCCTAATATAGGAAGATCGTCATGAATATTACCATTAAGCTAACCCTGGAAACTATATTAGGAACGGCCAATTTCCTGTTGAATGGGCACCAATTGCTCTCAGACATATTACCATTCAGATTCATTGCTTAGGCAAAATACCAAGTCTGGCTTCTTTGAGATGATCCCTGGTGAATAAATTAGGGATATAAATTTATCTCTTCCCTCAGCAGAATACTACACATTATGAAATAAATATGCTGTATTTGTTTTGCATGAAGATTCAGAAGTATCAAATACTGTTGTGACCCTGCCCACATCATTATCCACCCAAGACTGTAGGCAATTCATCAGCTCCCACTCCTGTCAATATAGAACCTCTAGAAAGATGTATCCATCTCGCCCTTTCCTGCCAGTGCCCGTCTTCCACTCAATGCCTCTCTCGGACCCCCAACAAGATCAAAAAATTGTCCTGTAGGAACACACAGCCTAGGGTGCATTATACTGGCATATCTAGTGAGAACAAAATATGATCTCACCCTTATTGCAAATTAAACACCATAAATTAAACAAAAACAATGGTACAATATCATGTTTAATTTTATTAGGTTATCAACAAAACATACAATATCTATGTTTTTGATGTTAAAGATTACCTAGTTACATACAGAAATGTGTTGCAAAATGTATTTATTTATAGTTGAAAAGACAAATCACTGCTAGAAAAAGAGCAGATATTGAAATTATCTCTGCAAGACACAGCACCACATTTTCTCAATAGTATGTGGTTAATACTGTTAGTGTACACAAAAATTTAAACTATAATCCTTTTAAAACCTGAAGGTGAACCTGTAATGTAACCCCTTCAGTAAACACACTGAACTAACAGAGGACTTAAAAGTCTGTACAATAAGCAAACACCTGTACTGCTACTGGAAACAGAAAATCCCTTGGCAACCTCACTTAGAAGTCTCAGGCTTACAAACAACCTGCTAGAACCATTGTGAATTGTAAGTTTCTTCACTGAATTTCATATATGTAGCAATGCCTGGAATTGGTTTTCACACACACTGCATAACACGTTAGGTTACCATGAAAAGAAAATATGCTGAATTACCGTTCCTTAATATGAAAACAGGGAATTAAAAGTTTGCTAAATACAGTTCGCTTCTACAAAAAAAAAAACTTATATTGGAAGATTAACTAACACAGCAAAGCAGAATACACTAATCAACTGCATACAGAACATCAAAGTTTAGGAAATTCACTGTAATTTGCCACTAAGCTTAACCAGGCACTGAAATGACGTGTTGCCAATTTACTGAAAAATCCTCCATTCATAAATGCTCATGAGTTGAAAGGAGAAAACAAGAGTAGACAATTAAATTGGTAGGATGCACTGGGTTAAGAGCCTCATCAGTCCAGCAATGCATACAGAACTTTATAAACAACCAACAATGGAGTATATGTTCCTCCATTTGCCAATATGCACGAAAGTCAGTGCTAGTCGGAGTTGGAGAATGCCATTTTATACTTACACTAAATTACTTGTTCACCTTAGCAACTGCTTCAGGTTGTGTAAAAGAAACAAAGGTCCCAATAAATGAAGAGCGTAATTTTAAACCTTTACAAGGTTTATTTGCGTCAGAGCCCTGTGATTCTATAAGACTTGAGAGGACTGGCGATTCAGATTCAGACACTGCTCTCCCTACCATTTGTTCCTTGCCCAGATTGCATTTTTTAAACTAAAGAAATTTAGTAGAGATTGTTTATGCATATGAAGATGAGGGATATTAGTGCTGGGAATGGGAACACCTTTCCAATTGAACATTTTTATATTAAATACTCTACTCATCACCCTGACTAGATATGAGATTGCCACCTTGAGTCTGCTGACATTTATGTTTCTTTAGCTCAGCTGGAAGCTGAAATCCATCTCCACAAAATGAGCAGTGAATGGGAAAATCTTTTGTGTGAGCTATCCTAACATGTCCTATGTAATTTACAAACAGGTAAGTGCTGTAAGGGCAGTAATGACATTTATAAAGTGTTCGGTTCTCAGTCACATTAGATTGATTAGCCTTTGAAATATTTTTTTTGTGAATTTTTAGGTGAGAATGCAGATCAATTTGTTTCTCAAACCTGGCACTGCAGATCTCACAGTTAAAAGTTTTGCCTTCAGCATTTGGTTTATGAATATTCAGATGATGCTGTAAATCCTCTTCACTCGGATACTTGGCATTGCAGGCATCACAGTTGAAGGTTTTTCTTTCTGCATGATTTTTTTCCAGGTCATCATTCAGCGTTGCTACATCATCACGGGAGAACTCACAGGCTAGTGGCTTTTGTACAGCATGGAGAAGTTTGTGCTTTTGGTACATGTCTTGCTCTTCAAACGTCTTTCCACATTCCTGACAAGATAAAATGTTATCCTTTGAAGATGCAGAATCCTGTTGATGAGCCACCACACACACTGCAGGTTCCAAAAGCTGCAACTTTGAAGCCTGAATCTTACCAGCATTCAGTTGTAAATATTTTTTTCCTGCTTCTGCTAGCATCACAGCTTCTGAGGATTCCATTTTTGCAAAAGAATTCCCATGCAGTTGTAATTCTTCCTTACGTGAACTGTGGGGCTGGACTGAAGGTGATTCTGAACTAATTAACTTTCTCTCTTGATCTGCATCCTGCTGCTTATTTGCACCAATATTTTCAGAACAATTATCTTCTCTCTGCTGAGAGGTACACTGCTTCTCATGATTCTTAAAGGCTCTGGCATAATCAGATTCAAAGTCACATTTGGAACATTTGTAATAAGCTTCTCCGGTATGAACAGACATGTGCCTTTTAAGCTCCTTGTCCATAACAAAACATCTTCCACATTCACCACATTGATAAGGATAAGGCTTGTCGTGTACCCTTACAACATGATATAGAGCACTACTTTTACTTTTACAATGGAATTTACAGGAACTACAGTAAAAGGTTCCTCTGACATATTTAACATGTTCTTGTAAACTTTTTGCATAATCCTTTTCTTCAGAAGACTCTTCAGGATCATTTGAAACTGTCGGCTTTTTGGGAATATTTGAATCCGTCAATTCTTTGGGATTATTTGAAACTGTCTGTTCTGCAGGATTATTTGAAACCACCCGTTCTTCAGGATTATTCGAAACAGTCAGTTTTTCAGGATTATTCAAAACTGCCGGTTCTTTGGGATTATTTGAAACTGTCGGTTTACGGGTGGAATTATGTTGAATTGGGTAACGGCCACTATAATCACAATACTCAAACTCAAACGGTGGAGCATTGGCATCCTTCTGCTTTTTCTTCTGACAGTTGTGGACATTTAGCTCATCAAGAGTATTGAACCGAGTACCACATTTTTCACAGTTGAAATCAACACTTTTACTTTTGGTTTCTTCTAATTTACGCTTTGGTCTTCCAGGTTTCCTCTTAATAGGTTGTACTTCAATTGTGCTTGAATTTGTTTCTGTATGTTTTATAGGTTGTATTTCAATTGTGCTTGAAGCTGTTTCTGTACGTTTTTTACGCCCCCTTCTTCCCTTTTTTATAGATTTTTTTTCCTCAATCACTTTGGATTCTTTTAATTTTCTCTTTGTAGCTCTTGGCTGTTTACTAGTTTCACGGGGCTCTTTTGCTTGGGAAACTTCTTCATTCTTGCTTAACTTTGGGTGCTGTGTTGCAACATGATTGTAAACATTACTGTACACCTTGTTTGTGAAGAAACACAACTGGCAGTGAAACAATTTGGCACTTTTCTGATAAACCACAATATTTGTTAAATCAGAGAATTCGGGGTGAATGGAACCAAGGTGTGTTTCCAAAGTTTCATGATCAGTATACTTGAAATCACAGTGCACACAATTTAAATATACAGAAGTGTTATTTAGTTGGCTTTTTGTTTCCAATTTTTCCTTCGTATTCAATCCAACAGCACATTCTTCATTCTGTCTTGTAAACTCCTTTTTATGTATTGCTGTTATTTGTAGATCCATAGTGTTTCTATCTCTGAAATGGTTTACCACACTGATAGCGTCTGGAAGTCTTCCTTTAGTCCTCTTTGCGTGTTCTTTCTGTTCTTTAAATTTTGCGAATCCTTCCCTGCATAGTTCACAGGTCTAGGTCCTCCGAGTATTATCTTCTGGAATAGTTTTGAGTTTGCAATGAGCTCGTTCAACTCTCGGACCACAAGCTACACACTTGGCAAGTAATACTATGGAAGAAGACAGCCCTATTCCAATTTTCACAGTGGAGTTGATGCTCACCTGCAAGGCAGGAACAAAAACAATTACAGCAAGACATTATATGAAATCATTGTCATCTGTCCATAGTCAATATTGTGCATGTTTTTAAAAATCCATCTAAACATTCAAAAGAAAAAGATCAAGAAAATTTCAACTTTTATATATATTTTTTTTAAACATTATTTCAAGAGCACTTTTATTATGTAAAACTCCAACAAAAATGTTCTTAATTTGTTTATAAAACATGCTATCTGAACTATTTCTTCTTCAACAGTTAATCATTTATCTGCATTAACCCAGAATCAGGGTAAATAGTTATCAAAAGGATGTCATAAATAGCTGAAGTTGGCAGGATGGGGAAGGGGCATGGACACTTTAATTACAAACAGGGATCAAGTTTAATCATTTTGCTGGAACATCACAACTATGGAACTGATGTCATGAGCCAAATAAAAAATTGAAGAGACGACACCTGAAGTCAATCTTTGCTCCTTATAAATGTTAATGGATCTACTGCACTTTTCTAGTATTTCCTGTATTTTTAATAACTATTTTATAATCCCAGGCAGTAGCAAGGTTCAATGGGGTAAGATGGCTCAGACCTTTTTGAAATCATAATTCCCACCATTTCCTCTGGAGCTGTTTCTGGGACACATGAGGATTCTCACCATCGGTAATGTCACCAGAGTAGCCTAGTAGGGAAGAACACCCTAACTGAGGGTGTCCATGTCAGGAAAACATCGAAGAAATTTCTGGTATCTATAGTATCGTCCTCTATAAAAAAAACAAGGACTACTTTCAACAAAAGTGCAACTGTAGATTTTAATTCCCTATAAATATCCTAAGATTGTCAGGTATGTTATTTTACATGCACATGTGTTCATCAGCAAACATCCATTGCTCTATCTTGGCAAAACTCCCTTCAGAATAAAGTAACCAATATTTCATTCCAAGGGCTGCGATGAAAATTCTAGCAAGAATTTCCAAGGGCAAAACAGAAGAAACAGGGGTGGTCCTGCTGCATTGGGTCTGCACCCACTTTGCACTTCAACGCACTTCCAGAGTATCCCCAGAGCTGATGCCTGAAACAGGTGGTTATATGAAAAGCAAATGTAAGGGCGCTGGAGTAACAGAACACCTACCCCACTCACCTCATTTTCCGGTATACTGATGAATGTACCTGCTCTCACCCTGAACTGGAAAATTTCATCAACTTTGCTTCCAATTTCCACCCTTCCCTTACCTTCACATGGTCCATCTCCGACTCTTTTCTTCCTTGACTTCTCTATCTCTAGGGATAGATATCGACCAATATTTACTATAAGCCCACCGACTCCCACAGCTACCTTGACTACACTTCCTCCCACCCTGCTTCCTGTAAGTACTCTATTCCATTCTCCCAGTTTCTCCGTCTCTGTTCTGAAGATGCCACCTTCCATTACCAGTGTTTCCAATATGTCTTCCTATTTCCTCAACTGAGGATTCCGCTCCACCGTGGTTGACAGGGCCCTCGACTGTGTCCGTCCCATTTCCTGCACTTCTGCTCTTATCCCTTCCTCTCCCTCCCAACGATAGGGTTGCCCTGGTCCTCACCTTCCACCCCACCAGCCTCCACATTCAACGGATCATCCTCCGCCATTTCCGCCACCTCCAGAGTGATGTCACCACCAAACACATCTTCCCCTCCTCTCCCAGAATTCCAAAGGGAGCGTTCCCTCTGCGGCACGCTGATCCACTCCCACTCCCCTTCTCACGCACCTTCCTGTGCAAGCACAGGAGATGCAATACCTGCCCTTTCACCTCCTCCCTTCCCACCATCCAGGGCTGCAAACACTCCTTCCAGGTGAAACAGCGATTTACTTCTTTCAATTTACAGGAAACTCTTTATTAACTGGCACCGACGGGACCGGCGTGGTGCCGGTTAATCAAAAAGTTCGGATAACGGAGAGTTGTATCTCCCAACGTACGAGAGCCCTGTACACACTGACATGCGCCTGCATTCGGAGCTCCGTCTCCCCGGGGACCGCCAGCTGACCATCTGTCGTGTCCGCTGCCTACCCGGGCTGCACATTCCCCTCCCAATCTACACGCTCCGATACAAGGCAAACGCCTCGGGGTTTTTTAAAAAGTTATTTTTAAAGGAGAGATGAAGGAAAACCCCGGTTACCTACTCAAGAATTTTGCCGGTTAAGAGAGATTTCCGGTTATTTGGGTGCCGGTTAAAAGAGAGTTTCCTGTAGTATACTGTATTCGCTGCTCACGATGCAGTCTCCTCTACATTGGGGAGACCAAACGCAGGTTGGGTAATCGCTTTGCTGAACACCTCCATTCAGTCTGCAAGTGTAACCCTGAGCTTCCGGTTGCCTGTCATGTTAATTCTCCGCTCCACTCTACTCTGACCTTGGCCTCCTACACTGTTCTAATGAAGCTCAATGGAAGCTCGAGGAACAGTACCTCATCTTTCGATTAAGCACCTTCCAGACTCAACAATGAGTTCAAAAATTGCAGATCATAGCCACTGCTCACATTTTTTCCAGACAGCTGCTGTTGGTAATGATTCTGCTATTGCCATTTATACCTCTAGACCCATCTTTTGTTTCTTTACTTGTCCCATTACCACCCCCTTTTGCCTGCACCATCATGCCTTTTGTCATTTAATCACTCTTGCCTTCCACCCTATCACAGACCTTTTGTTCTTTCCTCCCCTTTCCCTACCTCTGTGCTTGTTTAAAATCTGTTACATCTCCAGTTGACTGACCTGAAATGTTAACTTTGTTTCTTTCTCCACAGATGCTGTCTGACCTGCTGAGTATTGCCAGCATTTTCTGTTTTTATTTCAGAACACCTGCCATGACAGAGGCCGGAGTCAGGAGGAGCAGAGAGCGGCGGTTCAGTGAGTACTTAAACTCACTTTCGCGGGCTTTTTAAAAAAAAAGTGGCTTACCAATCTCACAGACCGGCGGCGGCATTCCAGAGCCACGTCACGATTCAAAAAGTGACACGGGCAAGAGGAAGCAGCTGATTGGGTGAGTACTGCCAGGTGAGTATTTATACTACTCTATAGTTTGACAGTTAAGGTTAATAGTTCATAAAGTTTAGACGGTCTTAATTTTTGTGGTTATAGTTTCTAAGGTCTCTGTTGTGTAGCGGGGAGTGCTAGTAAACAAGGGCCCTTGAGTATAACATTTAATTGTAGTGTAATTGGTGGTATTGATTTGATTTAATTTAATTTAAATTAATTAAAGGGTAAGTCATGGCAGCACAGCTCGGCCCCGTGGCATGCTCCTCCTGCGCTATGTGGGAAATCAGGGACACTTCCTGTGTCCCTGACGACCATGTGTGCAGGAAGTGTATCCAGCTGCAGCTACTGGCAGACCGCATTGCGGCGCTGGAGCTGCGAATGGATGCATACTGGAGCGTTCGCGATGCTGAGGACGTCGTGGATATCACGTTTAATGAGTTGGTCACACCGCAGGTAAAGGCTGCACAGGCAGGAAGGGAATGGGTGACCACCAGGCAGAGTAGTAGGCACAGGCAGGTAGTGCAGGGGTCCCCTGTGGCCATCCCCCTCTCAAACAGATATACCACTTTGGATATTGTTGAGGGGGATGGCTTATCAGGGGAAGGCAGCAGCAACCAACTTCCTGGCACCATGGGTGGTTCTGCTGCACAGGAGGGGAGGAAAAAGAGCGGGAGAGCTATAGTGATAGGGGTTTCTATTGTAAGGGGAATATATAGGTGTTTCTGCAGCCACAAATGAGACTCCAGGATGGTATGTTGCCTCCCTGGTGCAAGGGTCAAGGATGGCTCGGAGCGGCTGCAGGGCATTCTGGAGGGGGAGGGTGAACAGCCAGTTGTCGTGGTGCATATAGGTACCAATGATATCGGTAAAAAACGGGATGAGGTCCTAAAAGCTGAATATAGGGAGTTAGGAGGTAAATTAAAAAATAGGACCTCAAAAGGTAGTAATCTCAGGATTGCTACCAGTGCCACGTACTAGTCAGAGTAGAAATAGAAGGATATTTCAGATGAATACGTGGCTAGAGGAATGGTGCAAGGGGGAGGGATTCAAATTCCTGGGACATTGGAACCGGTTCTGGGGGAGGTGGGACCAGTACAAACTGGACGGTTTGCACCTGGGCAGGCCTGGGACCAATGTCCTAGGGGGAGTGTTTGCTGGTGCTGTTGGGGAGGGTTTAAACTAAAATGGCAGGGGGTTGAGAACCTGTGCAGGGAGACAGAGGAAAGGGAAGCAAGGATAGAAGAAAAAGACAGGAAGGAGAAAAGCAAAAGTGGAAGTCAGCGAATTCAAGGGTGTAAATCAAACATGGCCACAGTAAACAATAATTCTAAATGGTCTTAGAGTGTTAAAAAAACAAGCCTGAAGGCTTTGTGTCTTAATGCAAGGAGCAGTCGTAATAAGGTGGATGAATTAGCTGCGCAAATAGATGTAAACGGATATGATATAATTGGGATTACGGAGACATGGCTCCAGGGTGACCAAGGCTGGGAATTCAACATCCAAGGGTATTCAATATTCAGGAAGGACAGGCAAAAAGGAAAAGGAGGTGGGGTAGCATTGCTGGTTAAAGAGGAGATTAACACAATAGTAAGGAAGGATATTAGCTCTGATGATGTGGAATCTGTATGGGTAGAGCTGAGAAATACCAAGGGGCAGAAAACATTAGTGGGAGTTGTATACAGACCCCCAAACAGTAATGCTGAGGTTGGGGATGGCATTAAATGGGAAATTAGAGATGTGTGCAATAAGGGCACAGCAGTTATCATGGGTGACTTTAAGCAACATATAGATTGGGCTAACCAAATTAGTAACAATACTGTGGCGGAGGAATTCCTAGAGTGTATACGGGATGGTTTCCTGGACCAGTATGTCGAGGAACCAACTAGAGATCAGGCCATCTTAGACTGGGTATTATGTAATGAGAAAGAATTAATTAGCAATCTTGTTGTGCGAGGCCCCTTGGGGAGGAGTGATCATAATATGATAGAATTTTTCATTAAGATGGAGAGTGAAGTAGTAGTTGACTCAGAGACTAAGGTCCTGAATTTAAATAAAGGAAACTACGATGGTATGAGGCGCGAGTTGGCTAGGATGGATTGGGGAACGTTAATTAAAGGGTTGACGGTGGATAGGCAATGGCAAACATTTAAAGATCGCATGGGTGAACTGCAGAATTTGTTCATCCCTGTTTGGCATAAAAATAAAACAATACCGTGGCTAACAAGGGAAATTAGGGATAGCATAAGATCCAAGGAGAGGACATATAAATTGGCCATATAAATTGGCCAGAAAAAGCAGCAAACCTGAGGATTGGGAGCAGTTTAGGATTCAGCAAAGGAGGACAAAGGGATTAATTAAGAGGGGGGAAATAGAGTATGAGAGTAAGCTTGCAGGGAACATAAAAACTGACTGTAAAAGCTTCTATAGATATGTAAAGAGAAAAAGATTCGTGAAGTCAAGCGTAGGTCCCTTGAAGTCAGAATCAGGGGAATTTATAATGGGGAACAAAGAAATGGCAGACCAATTAAATACATACTTTGGTTCTGTCTTCACAAAGGAGGACACAAATAACCTTCCAGAGATGTCAGGGAACATAGGGTCTAATGAGAGGGAGGAACTGAATGAAATCAGTATTTGTAGGGAAATGGTGTTAGGGAAATTGACGGGATTGAAGGCCGATAAATCCCCAGGGCCTGATAATCTACATCCCGGGGTACTTAAGGAAGTGGCCCGAGAAATAGTCGATGCATTGCTGGTCATCTTCCAAAATTCTATAGACTCTGGAACAGTTCCCATGGATTGGAGGGTGGCTAATGTAACCCCACTATTTAAAAAAGGTGGTAGAGAGAAAACGGGGAAAGTGGGGAAAATGCTAGAGTCCATTATAAAAGATGTAATAACAGAGCACTTGGAAAACAGTGACAGGATCGGACAAAGTCAACATGGATTTACAAAAGGTAAATCATGCTTGTCTAATCTACTGGAACTTTTTGAGGATGTAACTGGTAGAATAGATAAGGGTGAACCAGTGGATGTGGTGTATTTGGACTTTCAGAAGGCTTTCGATGAGGTCCCGCATAAGAGATTAGCGTGCAAAGTTAAAGCACATGGGATTGGGGGTAAGGTACTAACTTGGATAGAAAACTGTTTGGCAGAGAGGAAGCAAAGAGTTGGAATAAATGGGTCTTTTTCCGAGTGGCGGGCAGTGACTAGTGGGGTACCGCATTCACAATATATATTAATGAGCTAGACGAGGGAACTAGATGTAATATCTCCAAGTTTGCAGACGACACAAAGCTGGGTGGGCGTGTGTGCTGTCAGGAGGATGCAGAGAAACTCCAGTATGATTTGGACAGGTTGGGTGATTGGGCAGATGCAGTATAATGTGGATAAATGCGAGGTTATCCACTTTGGTGGCAAAAACAGGAAGGCAGATTATTATCTGAACGGCAATAGATTGGGAAAAGGGGAAGTGCAACGAGACCTGGGTGTCCCTGTGCACCAGTCGCTGAAGGTAAGCATGCAGGTGGTTAAGAAGGCAAATGGTATGTTGGCCTTCATAGCGAGAGGATTCGAGTACAGGAGCAAGGATGTCTTGCCGCAGTTGTACAGGGCCTTGGTGAGACCACACCTTGAGTATTGTGTGCAGTTTTGGTCACCTTATCTGAGGAAGGATGTTCTTGCCATGGAGAGAGTGCAGCGAAGATTCACCAGACTGATAACTGGGATGGCAGGAATGACGTATGAGGAGAGATTGGGTCGATTAGGCTTATATTCGCTAGAGTTTAGAAGAATGAGAGGGGATCTCATTGAAACTTATAAAATTCTAACAGGACTAGACAGACTAGATGCAGGAAGGATGTTCCTGATGGCGGGGGAGTCCAGAACCAGGGGTCACAGTCGAAGGATAAGGGGTAAGCCATTTAGGACTGAGATGAGGAATTTCTTCACCCAGAGAGTGGTGAACCTGTGGAATTCTCTACCACAGAAGACAGTTGAGTCCAATTCATTAAATATATTCAAGAAGAAGTTAGATATATTTCTTAAGGCTAAGGGGATCAAGGGATATGGGGAGAAAGCAGGGATAGGGTACTGAATTTGGATGATCAGCCATGATCACATTGAATGGCGGAGCAGGCTCGAGGGGCCGAATAGCCTACTCCTGCTCCTATCTTCTATGTTTCCTGAATCTAAGTCTAACTCTGTCAGAGATACTGGATCCAAGGATGACAGACAGGTGAGGGAGAAGCAAGAGTGACACAAAATTGTGACAGAACAAGTATACAGGAAGTGTGCGTCATAAACAATCCATTCTAATATACTATAGATAGTTAATGGAACTCCCATGGCATTGTTTATAGACAGCATGCAACATGGTTGTAATGTTTAGCTACCAACTTGGTCTATCCCTTGAAGTCCAGTGCTCAAGTCCTTGTAAGGAAATGATTTAAATAGGGAAATCCAGCTGTATGGAAACTTGCGAGGGTAGTTGTAACTGTTTGTAAATTTATGGTTCTAGGTGAGAAGAACCCATGAAGAAATGGTTGTTTGAATCTGTAACAATGCGTGATATCTGACGTACAATAGCTAGATGCTATTGTGTATATACATTGTTAAAAAAGTGCATAACAGACATGCAAGACATGATCCTGACCAACGGTTCCACCACAGACCCAATTCATGTACGGACCGGGGTCAAGCAATCCTGTGTCATCGCACCAACGCTCTTCCGATCTTCTTTGCTGCAATGCTCCATCTCACCCTCAGTAAGCTCCCCGCTGGAGTGGAGCTAATTTACAGAACAAACGGGAAACTGTTCAACCTCCGTTGCCTCCAGTCCAGATCCAAGGTTGTCCCTTCCTCTGTCGTCGAATTACAGTATGCAGATGACGCTTGCGTCTGCGCACACTCGGAGGTCGAACTCCAAACCATCATCAACACCTTCACCGAAGCGTACGAGAGCATGGGCCTTACACTAAACATCCGTAAGACAAAGGTCCTCTACCAACCTGCCCCCGCCACACAGTACTGCCCCCCAATTATCAAAATCCATGACAAGCCCTTGGACAACATGGACCATTTTCCATACCTCGGGAGCCTACTGTCAACAAGGGCAGATATGATGACGACATCCAACACCGCCTTCAGTGTGCCAGTGCAGCCTTCGGTCGCCTGAGGAAGAGAGTGTTTGAAGACCAGTACCTCAAACCTGGCACCAAGCTCATGGTCTACAGAGCAGTAGTAATACCCGCCCTCCTGTATGCCTGAGACATGGACCATGTACAGCAGGTACCTCAAAGTACTGGAGAGGTACCACCAACGCTGCCTCCGCAAGATCCTGCAAATCCATTGGCAGAATAGGCGCACCAACGTCAGTGTTCTCGCTCAGGCCAACATCCCCAGCATCGAAGCTTTGACCACGCTCGATCAGCTCCGATGGATGGGTCACATCGTCCGCATGCCCGATACGAGACTCCCAAAACAAGCGCTCTACTCGGAGCTCCGACCTGGCAAGAGAGCCCCAGGTGGGCAGAGGAAACGCTTCAAGGACACCCTCAAAGCCTCCTTGAAAAAGTGTAACATCCCCACTGACACCTGGGAATCCCTGGCCCAAGACCATACAAAGTGGAGGAGAAGCATCTGGGAAGGCGCCGAATAGCTCGAGTCTCTTCGCCGGGAGCAAGCGTAAGCCAAGCGCAAACAGCAGAAGGAGCGCACGTCAACCCAAGCACCCCACCCACCCGCTCCTTCAACCACCGTCTGCCCCACCTGTGACAGAGACTGTAAGTCACCTGAGAACTCATTTTTAATGTGGAAGCAAGTCATCTTCGGTTCCGAGGGACTGCCTAAGAAGAAAGATATCACTGAAAATGCAGCAAATTTACTGAAGCAAAATACATGACTGACACAGTAAAGGTTTTCCATAGCTTGCTAATGCTGAAAATACAGAAGTTACATGTTTTTTTCTAAATGTTCATTCTCGGGATGTGGGCATTGCCCATGCCTAGTTACCCTTAACCAGGCTACTTCAAGCAAGTAACTTTCCTTATTCCCTCCTTGCCACGTACCTCATCCTTTTTTTTGTTGCTTACCTCTCAGTGAATTTTAGTTCTTGCTAAAGCTGAACTTGAAATACCTTGGCCTTTCCCCAAGGTGCTGCACTGTCGAGGGATTATTTTCTGCCACTTGTGATTCATTGTAATTTTTTTTGCCCAGCTGTTATCTGGATATTGAAATCTGCTGGAGCAGGGTGAAAAGAATTACAACTCCCCTGACGCATCGCCCTAAAAAAAAAAATCTTCACAGGAACTAGAGTTCTGCACTCCTTTTCTATCTGGTTTTACAGTATTCTGGGTATGGTATTACATAGTATTTACAGCACAGAAACAGGCCATTTGGCCCAACAGGTCCACGTAAGTGTTTATGCTCCACACGAGTACCACAGAAGCAGGTGAAAGCTACAACTCTCACAATGCACATGCCACATACACAAAATTTCTCCTCAGCTGCACCCACGTGTACTTTACAACTCAAACCCTGGCTTTTGGTGGCAAAAACAGGAAGACAGATTATTATCTGAACGGCAATAAATTGGGAAAAGGGGAAGTGCAACGAGACCTGGGTGTCCTTGTGCACCAGTCGCTGAAGGTAAGCATGCAGGTGCAGCAGGCGGTTAAGAAGGCAAATGGTATGTTGGCCTTCATAGCGAGAGGATTCGAGTACAGGAGCAAGGATGTCTTGCTGCAGTTATACAGGGCCTTGGTGAGACCACACCTTGAGTACTGTGTGCAGTTTTGGTCGCCTTAACATAAGAACATAAGAAATAGGAGCAGGAGTAGGCCAATCGGCCCCTCGAGCCTGCTCCGCCATTCAATAAGATCATGGCTGATCTGATCCTAACCGCCAATCTACTATCTATCACAGAACCATCTCCTGCATCTAACAGAATTGCACACACGAAATAGGAGCAGAATCAGGCTACACAGTCCCTGGGCCCGCTCCACTACCCACAGGGCCATGACCGATCCGAACCTAGACTCATGTCCAAATTCCTGCCCGCTCCCCGTAACCCTTAATGCCCTTTACTTCTAGGAAACTGTCTATTTCTGTTTTAAATTTAATTAATGTTGTAGCTTCTACAGCTTTTTGTGGCAGCATATTCCATGGACCTACCACCCTCTGAGTGAAGTAGTTCCTCCTCATCTCAGTTTTGAAAGAGCAGCCCCTTATTCTAAGACTATGTCCCCTAGTTCTCGTCTCACCCGTCATCGGGAACATCCTCCCCGCATCCACCCGATCCAACCCCTTCACAATCTTATATGTTTCAATAAGATCGCCTCTCATTCTTCTGAACTCCAATGAGTAGAGTCCCAATCTACCCAACCTCTCCTCATATGACCACCCCCTCATCCCCGGGATTAACCGAATGAACCTTTTTTGCACTGCCTCGAGAGCAAGGATGTCTTTCCTTAAGTAAGGACACCAAAACTGTATGCAGTATTCCAGGTGCGGTCTCACCAATACCTTGTACAACTGAAGCAATACCTCCCTATTTTTATATTCTATCCCCCTAGCAATGAAAGCCAACATTCCATTTGCCTTCTTAATCACTTGCTGCACCTGCATACTAACCTTTTGAGTTTCGTGCACCAGGACCCCCAGATCCCTTTGCACTTCAGTACTCTCCAGTTTCTTGCCATTAAGATAATAAATTGCTCTAGGATTTTTCCTGCCAAAGTGCATCACCTCACACTTTCCAGTGTTGTATTCCATCTGCCAAATCTCTGCCCACTTACTTAGCCTGTCTATGTCCCCTTGCAGGTTTTTTATGTCCTCCTCATTCACTACTTTCCCTCCCATCTTTGTATCATCTGCAAATTTTGATATGTTACACTTGGTCCCTTCCTCCAAATCGTTAATATAGATTGTGAAGAGTTGGGGACCCAGCACTGACCCCTGTGGAACACCACTAGTTACTGATTGCCAGTCTGAGAATGAACCATTTATCCCAACTCTTTGCTTTCTGTTAGATAGCCAATCCTCTATCCATGCCAGAATATTACCCCCAATCCCGTGATTTTTTACCTTAAGCAATAATCTTTTGTGTGGCACCTTGTCAAATGCCTTTTGGAAGTCTAAATACACTACGTCCACTGGTTCCCCTTTATCCACTCTATATGTTACTTCCTCAAAGAACTCCAGCAAATTTGTCAAACATGACTTCCCCTTCGTAAAACCATGCTGACTTTGTCCTATTAAATTATGATTATCCAAATGTCCTGTTACTGTTTCCTTAATAATGGACTCCAAAATTTTACCTACCACAGATGTTAGGCTAACCGGTCTATAGTTACCAGCCTTCTGTCTACTGCCCTTTTTAAATAAGGGTGTTACATTAGCAGTTTTCCAGTCTGCCGGGACCTTAGCGGAATCCAGGGAGTTTTGAAAAATTACCAATGCATCTACAATCCCTACCGCCACTTCCTTCAAGACTCTAGGATGTAAGCCATCAGGTCCAGGTGATTTATCCGCCTTGAGTCCCATTATTTTACCGAGTACCACTTCCTTAGTGATTTTGATCGTGTTTAGCTCCTCTCCCCCTATAGCCCCCTGTTTGTCCAGTGTTGGGATATTCTTAGTGTCCTCTACTGTAAAGACTGATACAAAATATTCATTCAGTGTTTTTGCCATCTCCATATTTCCCACCATTAATTTCCCGGTCTCATCCTCTAAGGGACCAACATTTACTTTAGCCACCCTTTTTCTTTTTATATAACTATAAAAACTCTTACTATCTGTTTTTATATTTTTTGCTAATTTACTTTCATAATCTATCTTCCCTTTCTTAATCAATCTTTTTGTTATTTTTTGCTGCCTTTTAAAGTTTTCCCAATCCTCTGTCCTCCCACTAGATTTCGCTACCTTATATGCCCTTGTTTTTAGTCGAATACTATCCTTAATTTCTTTACTTAGCCACGGATGACTGTCCTTTCTTTTACACCCTTTTCTTTTCAGTGGAATATATATTTTTTGGAAGTTGTAAAATAACTCCTTGAATGTACACCACTGATCATGAGGTAGGATGTTCTTGCCATGGAAGGAGTGCAACGAAGATTCACCAGACTGATACCTGGGATGGCAGGAATGACGTATGAAGAGAGATTGGGTCGATTAGGCTTATATTCGCTAGAGTTTAGAAGAATGAGAGGGGATCTCATTGAAACTTATGAAATTCTAACAGGACTAGACAGACTAGATGCAGGAAGGATGTTCCTGATGGCGGGGGAGTCCAGAACCAGGGGTCACAGTCCAAGGGTAAGGGGTAAGCCATTTAGGACTGAGATGAGGAGGAATTTCTTCACCCAGAGAGTGGTGAACCTGTGGAATTCTCTACCACAGAAGGCAGTTGAGGCCAATTCATTAAATATATTCAAGAAGGAGTTAGATATATTTCTAAAGGCTAAAGGGATCAAGGGATATGGGGAGAAAGCAGGGACAGGGTACTGAATTTGGATAATCAGCCATGATCTCATTAAATGGCGGAACAGGCTCGAGGGGCCGAATGGCCTACTCCTGCTCCTATCTTCTATGTTTCCAGAAAATAGGGCAGGCCAATTACGGGGTGGGTTGCGGGGGTGGAAAAGAGAGGAGAGGAGAGGAGGAGAATTTCTTCCAGCCTTTTCTAACATTAAATAACCAATTTTACAGGAAAATTGTAATTCCTCCCCCCTCCAACAACTATGTATTTCTTGGCTTGTTTAAGAGGCAAGAGTAGGAAGAATGGATAGTGTGCGCTGGCACATAGGACTGGAAGAGGTTGCAGTTAGGATGGGGAGGCCGGGGAAGTTTGTAAATGAAGCCAATTATTTTAAATTCAATATGTTGGGGAATGGGGCGTCAACGGAGGTTGGTCAGGACAGGGCTATATGGGATGGGGAAATACTGTGGGATGAGATGCAGGCTACAGAGTTTTTATTCAAGCTGCAGTTTATGAAAGGTGAAAATTTGGAGATAAGCATTGGAGTAATTGCATCTGGAGGGGACAATGCGTGATAAAGCTTCCAACTTTGGTGTGACTGAGGGCAGACAGGGGCGATGCTGCCAAAGTTGAAATTGGTGGTCTTGGTTGTAGGGATTGAATCTCAGTTCAGGTTGCAAGCCATCAGATTCAACCTGAAAATGCAGCCAAGGAGGGGATGGAATCACAATGTGGAGTTTCTGGAGGGAGCTGAACTGGATGACTTCCATCCTAACAATATTAATTATGGATGAGGAAGACTTATCAGCTGAGCACAGTGGTGGTCATGGAGTCAAGGGTGGTGGCTGGGTAACATCAGCACACGTGAAAGTTAACCCCATGCTTACAAATTTCAGTTAACCAAGAGGCAGCATGCAGCCTAGGTAATGGGAGTCAAGGTTGGAACCTTGAAATACACCCAAACTGGCCATACACAGGTGGGAGGAGACTGGGACAAGTAGCAGTGCAAACAATGAGGACAGTGTACAAAAGGTAGGCCAGAGGAGACGGATGGAGTCGTCAACCATGTTGTAAGCTGTGGCGAGGTCATGGAAGATGTTGTTGGTGACTTTGACCAGGGCTATCTTGATGCTCAATGTTATATACAATCCGCACTCATGTATAGCAGACAATATGGTCCTCCCTCCTTGCAGTTTGCTTAGCCATAGCTGTCCCTCCTAAAGTACCAGATGGCTTTAGTATTTCTTGGCCTGCCCTAAATTCTCAAATTGCAGGACAGAAATGTCCAAGAAGCTGAATAAAAATAAACAAGCCAGAAGGAGAGGTTTAATAAAACCAGCACCTTCCTTATGGAAATACATAGAAGTTACAACACGAAACAAGCCATTTAGCCCAACCAGCCCGTGTCGGTGTATACCCTCCACACAAGTAAATAAACATGTTTACCCACCCGTTCCCATATACATTTTCTTTCCATTCATCCAATCTAATCTTCACATAATTTCTGTCTCAACTACACTGACAAAATGTGTTAACAAATTTCTGGTTGCCATATTTCTCTCGGGTTCTGCGTCATTGGCCTCTCCTGTAATCAGAACCCACACTCCTTGCAATCTGAAGTTTATCTTTGCTGCTCAATATCTAGTCATACCATAGCGTGATCCAGGGGCTGTAATAGAATCCCTTGTTATTTTAACTGCATATTGTAATCTTACACAGTTCCCCACGTGGGCTTCTCCTGTCTTCTGGATGGCAAACTAATGCAGTGAGTCAAGGCCAATTATAAACCATACACATAAATGAGAAAACAGAACATTTACAGTGAATGCTAATAATGTTTTCAATTTTTTGTAATGCCCACAGAAACATGGAACGGTTACAGCGCAGAAGGAAGCTATTCGGCCCGTCGAGCCTGTGCTCGCTCTCTGCAAGAGCACTTCAGCTAGTCCCACTCCCCCGTAGCCCTGCAATTTTTTTTCCTTCAGGTACTTATCCAATTCCCTTTTGAAAGCCACGATTGAGTCTGCCTCCACCACCCTTTCAGGCAGTGCATTCCAAATCCTAACCACTCGCTGCATAAAATAGTTTTTCCCTCATGTCGCCTTTGCTTCTTTTGCCAATCACCTTAAATCTGTGTCCTCTGGTTCTCGACCCTTCCGCCAATGGGAACAGTTTCTCTCTATCTACTCTGTCTAGACCCCTCATGATTTTGAACACCTCTATCAACTCTCCTCTCGACCTTCTTTGCTCTAAGGAGAACAACCCCAGCTTCTCTAGTCTATCGACGTAACCGAAGTTCCACATCCCTGGAACCATTCTTGTAAATCTTTTCTGCACCCTCTCTAAAACCTTCACACTCTTCCTAAAGTGCGGTGCCCAGAATTGGACACAATACTCCAGTTGAGGCCAAACCAGTGTCTTATTAAGGTTCATCATAACTTCCTTGCTTTTGCACTCTATGCCTCTATTTATGAAGCCCAGGATCCCGTATGCATTTTGAACCCCTTTCTCAACCTGCCCTGGCACCTTCAACGATTTGTGCACATATACCCCCCGTTCTCTCTGTTCATGCACCCCCTTTAGGATTGTACCCTTTAGTTTATATTGCCTCTCCTTGTTCTTCCTACCAAAATGGATCACTTTTCTGCATTATATTTCATCTGCCACATGTCCGCCCATTTCACCAGCCTGTCTATGTCTTCTTGAAGTCTATCATTATCCTTCCAAGTTTTGTGTCACCTGCAGAACCTTGTTGTACACAAGCTCCACACTGCAACAGTGATTACACTTCAAAATACTTCATTGGTTTGAAAGCACTTTATGCATCGTAAGCTCATGAAAAGCACTATATAAATTCTGACCCTCCCCAGCTCTCTATCTAGGGATTGGCCAGTTGAACTGTGAATTAAACCTGCTACCACCCTCCCAGGTCTGAGTTCCAAGCAGTCAACCCCCACTGAGTTTACATGAATGAAGTCTTTCCAACATATATGCATGAAGATTCAGCAGAATGCCTAACTGAACCTCCGTTATTTCAAGCTAATGTCATACGGGAAGCGGCATTCTGAATAGATGTTTTCTCTGAAACTGAATTTTCAGAAGCTGTATGTTGTAGATTTAGATTTGTGAGCCAAATTTAACTGCAACCTCTTAATACTAGTTACCTGAATATTTTCCAAGGTTAAATAGGCAAAAACACAAAAGTGACCATGTGGAGCGTTTCTGACTCACTACAGGTGCAGATGGACAGGATACGAGAAAAAAAAGTGTTTTAATAGGTACTGCATTCTTCCCACCTCCAATTTATTTTGCCACATTACAACTGTTATCTCTATCAATATATGCTATGGTCAGTGCTCCTCTGAATTTTTCTCACATTCTTCTAAATACACTGTTCTATCAATCCAAATCCTCAATATTGAAATAAAATCTCATTGCACGATCTCCTACACCAACTCAGTCTTTCCCAGGGCCTCAAATATGGGGATCTCAATCCCTTCAGTCCTTCATCTTACAGTTTACAGGCTTTTAAAGCCCCACTTAGATTTTTGCCTGTCTAACAACAGTCACTGCAAGTCAAAAGTAATGAATGATATCTGATGCGCTGAAACACGTGTAGGGGCGCTGCATTAATGCAAATCTTACATTGCAAGATTGCCTCTAGAATCAAAGAATGACACGCTTTGAATCAGATTAATCTGTTGCTCGCCTCCAGGACCATGGCATCATTGGAGCGGGAGGTGGGCTAATGGCACTTCGACCCAAACTTGGCATTATTGCTTTTGGATTCACCTCATTACCTCGCCCACGCTGCTCCGCCTTGGTGTTGTCCTGTACTACAGGCCGGGGCCCTTCCACATCAGATTCTCAATTAAAAATATATATAGATCCGACTACAAAGGGTTGAAAAAGAAGGCGGGCGAGGAGCGCGCGGTTACCGTTAACCAGACCCGCGCGCCTCGCCTTTTAAATCACGTTTGAACCAAACGGTGCGGACAGAACAAGAGGGAGGGGGAGATCGCAGGCCGCCATGTTGCTCCCAGCTCAGACAGCGAGGATCAGCGGGCTCTTTATCCAGGTAACAGTATCCGGGCCAGAGCCATACTAACCTAAACCTCCTCCTCAGGACTCGCTCACCTCGTCGCCGACTGCCTGTGCGGCCCTTCCACCCCCAGCTTACAGGTCGGACGGAGAGAGAAAGCGAAACGAAGCCGATCGGCCCAGGCCGGCCTCTGAGACGCGCACGGTTCGCAGGCGGGGCGGGGAAAGGAGGGGAGGTCTCCCGGCGCGTAGCTCGCTCCGGCTTTGCCGCTTTCCCGCGACTGATCCCGAAAACAACGCCAATGGGCGGGAAAACTGGTCGCTTCGCCGAGAAAATAAGAGCGCTTCCCTCGAGCCACAAAAAAAACCCCAGCAGGCTTCGTGAAAAATTAACATCTGATTAGAAATGTAAACCCAACCCGTCCAATGAAATGCCCTCCTACAGCCGACTGATTGGCTGTTTGGAAGATAAAGAAAGGATTTCGACTCCAAACAGCCAGTCAGTCGGTTGAAGGAGGAGGGCATTTCATGGCACAGTTTGGATCTACATTTTCAGGAGAAGGTCATCGACAGTGTGGATCACAAATACTTGTTTGGGACTCTGCGCACATTCGGGTTCGAAACGCGGGTTTGTCGCCTGGATCCAAATTCTGTATGCTGCTGTGGAGTGTTTGATGAAGGTTAATGGGTTTTTGATGGTGCATCTTAGCTTTGGGTGAGGATTTCTTCAGGGATGCCCCATGTCCATCTGCGTGGAGCCTTTCCTGCGCCTCTTGCAGAAGAGGTTGATGGGACTGGCTTTGCGCGGGCCGGGTGTGGATGTCGTACTCTCGGCTGATGCTGACGAGCCCCTCGTGGTCTCTGATGCTGTTGACCTGCGGAGGATGCGTGAGGGCTAGTGGGTGTACTCTGCCGCATCTTCCGCGAGGATCAACTGGGATAAATGTTCTGGACTCCTGGTAGGTTAGTGGCAGGTGGACTCCATGCCGGAAGTGTTCAAGTCCTTTGCCTGGAGCACCATGCATCTCCTCTACCTGGGAGTCTACCTTGGCCCTGCCGAGGAACCTTGGCTGGCAAACTGGCAAGAGCTGGAAGCCAAATTCACTGCTTGCCTAGGGCGCTGCCCAAGACTGCTCCAAGTGCTGTCCTACAGGTGTCAAGCACTGGTTATAAATCAACTGATGGCTGCTATGCTGTGGTACTGGTTGGTCACTTTAATCCCTTCCCAAGTTTGTTGCTAAGATGCAGAGGAAGCTCATCAACTTCTTCTGAGACAAAAGGAGACGTTGGGTCTCTGCTGCAGTCCTGAGTCTCCCGCTTAGAGAGGGCGGTCAGGCGCTGGTGTGTCTCTGCACCCAGATTGCAACTTTCCGCCTTTGGACCCTGCAGAGATACCTATATGTGGAGGATCCTCCTAGATAGTGTGTGCTGGTGACTTATTTCTTCTGCCAGCTGCACGGCCTGAATTATGACACGCAGCTCCAGTTTGTTGACCTGCGGGGCATCCGTGCTTCCTTGCACTGGCTGCTCCTGCACACTCTTCACTTCCTTGCCCTCGTCTGCCGTTGACACCTCGTGGCGCTCCGTCCTGCAGAGGCTTGGGTGGTGTCCCTGATGGAAGGCTCTCTACGCGGGAATCTTTCCCCTGTTTTGTCGGGATCTGCAACTTTTGCGGCCTGGAAGAGTCCATTTTCCACATATACGTGTAGTGTGGGAGATTGCAGCCCCTCTTCCATTATTTGAAGGGGCTACCTCAATATCTGGCTGCACTTCAGTCCATGCTCCTGATCTTCAGTCACCTGGTGTGGAAAAGGAGACCGTGCAAGTCGGGGATGTCCTCGTGGGTCTGCTCCTGGGCCTGGCCAAGGTGGCCATCAACAGACCCAGGCAGTGCGGGTTCAAGGGGACCTTCTGTACCAACTGCCTGCCTCTCTTCCATGGCTGTCTGAGCCTGGGTGTCCCTGAAGAGCGATCACATGGTGGCCGCCAGTACGCTTCAGGCCTTCTGCAATCGGTGAGCATCGGAGGGATGGGAGTGACCTGGCCAACAGCATCATAATTTGATAAGCTTTGTTTCCCGTCTTTTCATTTACTGATCCAAATTGGACCTTTTTTGTTGGTGCCCCTTTAAAAAGGGGGCACATCTGTTCATTCGATTCTGATTGGTGACACCAATTGGTGATATGGTCCAATCAAGAGACCAAGAAAGCAGTTTCTTAACCGATCTCCCTTTGAGTCCCACTCACTATCACACCTGACCTGGATGATTTCCACAGGCTCACCATTCCACAGCCAGTAGTTGCAACATCCCTGACCTTCCTTACAAATTCTTTGCCTCTGCTGCTGGCCAGCTCTCCTAACTCTTCTTTCTACTCCTGTTCAAGTCTGACATCCACCTTGTGGAGCAGTGGTGGGCAGCTTGTTGCAATTTTGGGGATTTTATGTTGGTTCCTATAAACTGAATTGATCCAGAAGTCACACTGGAGCAGGAGTATGTAACTTTGATTATCAAGCTTTCTTGAGATGCCCTGGTGCTTCAGTCTTATTTGCTGCCCCAATTCTGACTGCACTGGTTTTTCTGATTTGATTTTCATGAGCCTGCAGCTGTCGAGGGTTTGGTTTTCAGTGCAGCTATTGATTGATAGATTTAGGATTTTATCCACTAACAGCAGGTTTAAAAACACAACTTTTCAAAGCTGGAGGACTGAAATGCCATTGGGGCCAGAATAAAAGCAGCCAGCATCGACCGGTGGGCGCCGCGGGGACTGGAGTGCATAGTCACCCCGGGCTACCAAATTTTAATTTAATTTATTAAGTTTCATTTGAGGTTTTATTGATTTACAGTTCATTTGGTTTTGTGCCCACATAAAAGAGAAAAAACCAAGTGCTCTGCAGCAGCTTGCCGGTAGTGGAAGGGTGGTAAATCACCCGGCTCCCACACTGGGTTGCTCCGGGGGGGGGGGAAAGAGGAGCCAATGCTGGACGGGGTTGAGCACGGCCAGCTCAACAGTAGGCTGCAGAATTTTGTTGAACCAGGAGAAGCACTCCTCATTCCACAAAAATTCAACAGCTTACATCCATATAGTGCTGTTAACATAAGATAACACCCCAAGGCATTTCTCGGAAGCCTAATCAGACAAAAATTGACATGCACCAAAGAGGGGAGATATTAGATGGGGTGATTAATAGCTTGATCAGAGGTAGGCATTAAGGAGAATCTTAAAGGATAAGAGGTAGAGAGATATAGGGAGAGAGTTCCAGCGCTTGGGGCATAGATGGCTAAACACAGCCGCCAATGGTGGGATAAAGATAGTAGGGGATGCATAAGAGGCCAGAGTTGGCGGGATGCAAAGCTCTCGGAGGATTGTAGGGCTGGAGGAGGTTACGGAGATGGGGAGGGGCAAGACCATTAAGGGATTTGAACACTAAGATGACAATTTTAAATTGGAGGGGTTGAGGGAACTGTAGGTCAGCAAGCACAGGGGTGATGGGTGAGCGGGACTTGGTGCGGGCTAAGATATGAGCAACAGAGTTTTGATGAGCTTAATTTAATGGAAGATGGGAGACTGGCCAGGAGAGCATTGGAATAGTCAAGTCTGGAGGTGACAAAAGCATAGCTGAGGTTTTCGACAGCAGGTGGGCTGAGGCAGGGGTGTAATTGGTGTCCAAATCACCACACAAAGATTCAGACCTCAAACAGCAGCTTTGGAGTTGGTCACCTGTTTGCTCTCTCAGCCAGCGACTGAATGATGGTAGGGAAGGTGACATGATGAGAGAAACTTCTTAAAGTGGCTCCATTTCAAACACACACTTTCTTGGGGTAGAGTTCCTGCTTTGGGCGCAATCTGCGAAAAGGGCACAAATTGCGCTAGTTTTGAGGAGTATTTTTTCCCCTCAAGTTTCTGCTCAAATTCATTTGCTTATCGCTGAATGTAAAATCTGCCGTGAACCAGCGCAATCGGGCAGCAATTTAAAAAAAAAAATCATCAAATTCCTCAATAAATTTAAGAGTGGTAACTTGGTGTCGTTTAATTAATACAGCTGAAAATGTTTTATCACAAAAACATTTTTAATCAGAGTGTCTTGTCCACTACCTGTGAGCAATGTTCCCGCTAAACTGTGCGGCCGGGCAGTCACTGGCTTTTACATTGTAGATAATGTGCATTGGGCGGGGGGCAGGTTGCACAGGAGGCAGTGCGGCTTACGGGGGACATTGCCTGTGAGTAATCCAATCTTAAATGATTGAAAATGACAAAAAAAACTATACAGGACCATTTGCTAGTTATATTGGTGTACAGTAGCCAATTTCTCAGTAAATTAAAAGCTTTTAAAACATACCTATTGGTGTCGTTGCGCCCCAAAAAAATTAATTTTAAGAGCCCCTTTAATTAGCGGAAACTCTCAATGATGATTAATTCGATCTGGGAGCATAGCCAGTTTTGTGGTCGGGGCCAGTTTCTAGTGAGATGTTTTTTAAACTAGCGCAAAAGATCGTGGAAACTCTATTTGCGCTGGATATAATTTGCGCTTGAAATTCCATGATCTGTGGCGAGAAGTTTGGCTTTTCTGACATTTAGTTGAGATCAGTGTAAGTTAATGGGGAATCCCTAACGCAAGCTGCTGTGATGTCAACAAGCTGTCTAAGCAGCCAATCACAATGCAGAATTCTCACAGACCAAGAACCAGGCAGAGTAAACTCTCTAATAAATTTAGCTCTAATTTTATCGAGAACAGTAAAGCATATGTGAGTGATACGCTATCTTCTTAAGGAATGGGATTATAAAATTGAATAAAATCAAATTTTCAGTTTTAAACACACTACCAGTCTTGACAAGCTTGCATTCAGTTCACATCAACAAATCGTGACTAAAACCCAGGCTAAGACTTAGACCGGATTTTTTAAATTTCACCTGGTAAGTGAACAGACACTTGCAGTTTTTCTTCCTTGTAGAATCCGTACAAGATTATTAGGGCAACTCAGCTCGGTTTTATGACAATTGGGTAATTTTTAACCAACTGAACAGAAACTCTAAGGTGGTGGATAGTTTGTTTGGGTGGGTGGGTGGGGGAAAAGATGGATGCTGCACACATGGATTTTCAAAAGGCGTTTGATAAGATTCACAGATTACTAGCTAAAACTGAGGCACATAAATTTGGAGCCATTCTCAGATCAACAGACAGTGACAAAGTGGTATTGCCAGGGATCTGTGTTAGGCCCTAGCTTTTCACTCTAATGATCTGGATTTGGAAACAGACGGGAGTATATCCAAGTTTGCAGATGTTACTAAGCTAGGAGGTATAGGCCTCGAATTTTCTAAGGGTGGTTGGGGACTTACGGAGGCAGAAAAGACCCATTAACACTGGGTCTCCACCATGAATAAACTGGCCCAGGGATTTCTTGTGGGGGTAGGGGTAGATGGCATTTGGTGCCATTCTGCAAACAGGACAGTGGGATTAGTTTTGGATTTCTCTAGCAAAGAGCTGGCACAGACATGATGGCCTGAATGGTATTTTCCCATGCTGTAAACTTATATGGTTCTAAATACAATTTGCTGTAAGTGATTCTACTGTATAATATTTTACTCCACATTGACCCAGTTGGAACTTTACTAATGTACTTTGGCATCTACAAACAGAAAGATCACAAATAAATTTTCATTCTGCATTGCTCTTTCTCCTGGTCATATTTAATGGTCTGATTTTCTAGTCATAACATTTCTGAATCAAAATCCAAGAATTCTGAGAAGATGCCACGATTCCTGTAGATTTAATGGGAAGTATGGAACATGAATAGGAAAAAAACAAGTTTTAATATTGAATTCAAAAGGTTGAGGGTGAAAATAACTGCCTTTATAACTATTGCTACCCAATAATACTTTGAAGAAAATAACCTTTGACTCAGCCTCAGTAAACTACAAATAAAGATGTTCACTCAGTACAGCAGCTCATTTTACTATAGTGTGTTGTTGGAAGTCATTACATCATGTTAGAATATTTTAAAATGGCCCAAATGGTCGGGGTATCCCAGCTTGCTATGCTCCAGCATTTTAGCCAGAGAATGAATGTGGAGAAAATTTGGGTGGGGGGATGAATTCTCTTCTCTACTCTTAGGCAGTCCCTCGGAACCAAAGATGACTTGCTTCTACATTAAAAATTAGTTCTCAGGTGACTGAGTCCAATGGGGGACCTACAGTCTCTGTCACAGGTGGGGCAGATGGTGGTTGGGCGTGCGCTCCTTCTGCTGTTTGTGCTTGGCTTCCACTTGCTCCCGGCGAAGAGACTCGAGGTATTCGGCGCCTTCCCGGATGCTTCTCTCCACTTTGTACAGTCTTGGGCCAGGGATTCCCAGGTGTCGGTGGGGATGTTGCACTTTTTCAAGGAGGCTTTGAGGGTGTCCTTGAAGCGTTTCCTCTGCCCACCTGGGGCTCTCTTGCCATGTCGGAGCTCCGAGTAGAGCGCTTGTTTTGGGAGTCTCGTATCGGGCATGCGGACGATGTGACCCGTCCATCGGAGCTGATCGAGCGTGGTCAAAGCTTCGATGCTGGGGATGTTGGCCTGAGCGAGAACACTGACGTTGGTGTGCCTATCCTGCCAATGGATTTGCAGGATCTTGCAGAGGCAGCGTTGGTGGTACCTCTCCAGTGCTTTGAGGTGCCTGCTGTACATGGTCCATGTCTCTGAGGCATACAGGAGGGCGGGTATTACTACTGCTCTGTAGACCATGAGCTTGGTGCCGGGTTTGAGGTCCTGATCTTCAAACACTCTCTTCCTCAGGCGACCGAAGGCTGCACTGGCACACTGAAGGCGGTGTTGGACTTCGTCATCGACATCTGCCCTTGTTGACAGTAGGCTCCCGAGGTATGGAAAGTGGTCCACGTTGTCCAAGGCCTTGTCATGGATTTTGATAATCGGGGATCAGTACTGTGTGGCGGGGGCAGGTTGGTAGAGGACCTTTGTCTTACAGATGTTTAGTGTAAGACCTATGCTCTCGTACGCTTCGGTGAAGGTGTTAACGATGGTTTGGAGTTCGACCTCCGAGTGCGCAGACGCAAGCGTCGTCTGCATACTGTAATTTGACGACCGGAAGGGACGACCTTGGATCTGGCCTGGAGGCGACGGAGGTTGAACAGTTTCCCGTTTGTTCTGTAAATTAGCTCCACTCCAGCGGGGAGCTTACTGAGGGTGAGATGGAGCATTGCCGCATGATGATAAACACCCAGGTCAAGATATGGCCCACAGCTAGATAAGGGACTAACCACGGGAAATCCACTAACATAACTTTTTTACAGTGATTTGAAAAATGGTTTGTGTGAGGATACAGATATCTAGGCTGACATTTTCCTCTGGTGTTGTTCACTTAAAAGTGCATCTGGGTAGGCTGTTTGTATGTTTCAAATAGGCCACTTTATAAAGTTTTATGAAGTTGGGGCGATGGATTCACTAATGCTGTGGTAAGGTATCACATTGATAGCTCCTCTGTGCACCCAACCACCTCCCCCCTCCACGGCCCCCCCGCCCACACACACACACACACACACACACACAAAGCAGATGTCCCAGCAGTGTCATAAATGGCTCTTGTCTGCCCATTTTCTTTTTTAATTGCCACTAAACCAGGAAGTAGGCCAAGATCAAGGCTGGGGGAGGCAATGGTTGGGTGGCAGTTTTGCCCTGGCAGTCAGGAAATTCAGCTTTGCTATTTTGGGTCTGCTACTGTTGACTTCAAGGAGCAAAGAGAACACCTGCTCACATTCTATCTCACACTACTTTGCTGATTTTACTGGGCAAAACATGAGTTTTCAGCACAGTGGGGCCAGAAATTCGGGTTGGAGGCTTCCTGCGGGTGCAAGCCCCCGACCTGCACTTACCTAGCGCGCCTGCCGTTGTGCTGTGGGCCCGCGTGGGATTCCGATCCTGGGCCTCCTCCAGCTGCTGGTGTGCAGTGCTCGCGTATCCCAGGGGTGCAGTTAGTTCGAAGCGTCCCCTGGGATCACGTGGGCCATGGAGAGCCAATCGTAGCAGGGAATCTCCATTCATAGATTTGACAGGAAGACCTGTCAAATTTATGAATAGAGGTCGGCCCCAAAACCACACTTAAACTTAAAATAACTATAAATTACATAAAATAACTATTTTAAACAATTTAAATTTTTGAAAAAATTAATTACAGTTTTTAACGGGGCTAAAAATAAACTTACCTTTCTTTAAAGTATTTAAAAATAATAAACCTGTGGAAAAAATGTTTTAATTTTACTTAATTCACCACTTACCTTGTTAAAAGCAGGCCTTGCGCCTGCTTTTTCCCCGCGCAGTTGCTAGGGACTTACCCGCACGGAGAAACCTGTAAAAAAAAAAGCCGAAATTCCAGGCGTACGCGCTGCCTCTCCGGCGCATGCGTTTGACCTGTGAACCCCTTCCTTCAAGGGAACGGAAGTTCGGTTTCCCGCGCATGCGCAGTGCATGCGCGAAACCGGCACTTTCGTTGGGCCTACGGGTGAGTACACAGCGTGTACTCACCCTTGGAGACCTGAATTTCTGGCCCATTATATCTACTCATTTAATTTATGCCCAGTCAATACAATTGTTTCACAGTACATATTGGTGAAAAAAGGGTTGTATTTCAGCAAGTGTTATCTTCTATTAAAATAGCTTCATGGTAGGACACATTATTTCATCATACTTGTGTAACCCAATAATCTGCATAAGATTTCCTACCTTTCAGCAGGTAACACCTTTTAACAGTCTGCAAGGAGTCAAAATTTAAACAGATTATTTTAAGGTGGTACAGATCACTAGTAAGGCCACATATATAGTATTGTATACACTGTTGTGTGCCCTACCTACAGAAGGTTATTGATGCATTGAAGAGGGTGCAGAGAAGAGCAACATTGCTGATTCATGGGCCTAAAACTCCCAAGTTGCAAAAGGAACCAAATTATTTAACTTACTTTCATTGGTATGTAACTTATCAATTCAATAGTGAAAGGCATAACATAGATTAAGCAGATTGTTTAATTTAGACTGTGACCACAGAACCAGAATATAAAAATAGACTATTACTAAAAGAGGTAGCCATGGAAATAGTGGATGCATTGGTTGTCATCTTCCAAAATTCTATAGATTATGGAACAGTTTCTGCAGATTGGAGGGTGGCAAATGTAACCCCACTATTTAAAAAAGAGAAAACAGGGAATTACAGCCTAACATCAGTAGTAGAGAACATGCTAGAGTCTATTATAAAGGATGTGATAACAGGACACTTAGAAAATATCAACGGGGTTAGACAAAGTCAACATGGATTTATGAAAGGGAAATTGTGTTTGACAAACCTACTGGAGTTTTCTGAGCATGTAACTGGTAGAATAGATAAGGGAGAACCAGTGGATGTGGTGTATTTGGATTTTCAGAAGGCCTTTGATAAAGTACCAGATAAGAGGTTCGTGTGTAAAATTAAAGCACATGGGATTGGGGGTAATATACTGGCATGGATTGAAAATTGGTTAACAGACAGGAAACAGAGAATAGGAATAAATGGGTCTTTTTCGGGGTGGCAGGTGGTGACTAGTGGGGTACCGCAGGGATCAGTGCTTGGGCCCCAGCTATTCACAATATATATCAATGACTTGGATGAGGGAACCAAATGTAATATTTCCAAGTTTGCTGACGACACAAAACTAGGTGGGATTGTGAGTTGTGAGGAGGATGCAAAGAGGCTTCAAGGCGATTTTATAGACAAGTTGAGTGAGTGGGCAAATACATGGCAGATGCAGTATAATGTGGATAAATGTGAAGTTATCCACTTCGGTAGGAAAAACAGAAAGGTAGAGTATTATTTAAATGGTGCTAGATTGGGAAATGCTGATGTACAAAGGGACCTGGGTGTTCTTGTACAACAGTCACTGAAGGCAAACATGCAGGTGCAGCAAGCAGTTAGGAAGGCAAATGGTATGTTGGCCTTCATTGCAAGAGGATTTGAGTACAGGAACAAGGATGTCTTACTACAGTTGTACAGGGCCTTGGTGAGACCACACCTGGAGTACTGTGTGCAGTTTTGGTCTCCTTACCTAAGAAAGGATATACTTGCCATAGAGGGAGTGCAGCGAAGGTGCACCAGACTGATTCCTGGGATGGCAGGACTGTCGTATGAGGAGAGATTGGGTCGACTAGGCCTGTATTCACTAGAGTTTAGAAGAATGAGAGGGATCTCATTGAAACATATAAAATTCGGACAGGGCTAGACAGACTGGATGCAGGGAGGATGTTTCCCCTGGCTGGGGGGGTCTAGAACGAGAGGGGTCACAGTCTCAGGATACGGGGTAAGACATTTAGGACTGAGATGAGGAGAAATTTCTTCACTCAGAGGGCAGTGAACCTGTGGAATTCTCTACCACAGAAGGCTGTGGAAGCCAAGTCACTGAATATATTTAAGAAGGAGATAGATAGATTTCTAGACACAAAAGGCATCGAGGGGTATGGAGAGAGCGGGAATATGGTATTGAGATAGAGGATCAGCCATGATCATATTGAATGGTGGAGCAGGCTCGAAGGGCCGAATGGCCTACTCCTGCTCCTATTTTTCTATGTTTCTATGACTCAAACAAAATTACTGATTACAAGAATTATTTCATTATATGTAGTAATGAGCATATAGAAGAGTACCAGCAAAAGCAATTAATGTTATGTCAACAATCTGAAAACTGAGCCGTATCAACATCTCGTAGAGTAAACATAGCCATGAATGATCAAATAATACGTTATTTTTATAGGATATTATCCGAACAGGTTTAAGCACTTCACACAATATATAGCTTTGAAGTATAATGGTTATTATTTAAGTACATTACAGTTTGTGCAAATAGTCTACACAACATGAAGGCCTGAAATTTCCTTGATCCGATGTACGCTAGTTTCCATATCGATCTTGCCGACACCAATTTACGCTGAAATTTCCTGAAAATCTCATTAGCATACGTTGGAATGTAAAAAGAGGTGTAAAACAAGTTGAAATCAGTGTAAACAATTGAGGCTTTCTTCTCTAAGTCCCTCTTTAGATTATTGATGTTATAAAAATTCAAGTGTGGAGCCATAAAACTATGGGCATGTTTAAGAAAATGCAATTGTGGAAGCTTTACTCTTTTTAATATAACAGATTCTGATGTCATGAAGTATTCAAAGATATACAAAAATACAGAGTCAGTCTCAGTGAGGAGAAATAAAAAGAAATGCTTATTAAAAACACCTGAAATAGTGATCGAGTCCTTCGGCTCCTCGAATTTTTGGCGTAAATTTACACCTGTTCTGAACCAGTGTAAATGCAAGAAACTTGTGTTCTCGCGTCCTTTGCATGCGGGCGGAGCTATGTTAATGAGCCAAGTAGGGTTTTGGCGATCGTAACTCTGGAGCAGTGCAAATGACCGAGGAAATTCACATGTAGCAATGTTTTTGCGTAAAACTGGTGTAAATTAGTTGCACACTAATGTCCTCGGATAAAAATGCTGCAAATTCACTCTTACACCGGAGTTACACCAAAACATTCCAGGTAATCGATTCCTGTGCTGCTGGAGCCATGAAAATGTCACCTGTAGAATGAAACCGGTAAAGGATTAATAAATGAGTCTGTAATGTCAAGAGTGAATCCTGAGGTTTGGTTATATTACCTTTGGAAATAAGGGTGAAATTTCAGAGTTTCATCTTTTTGGAAGTTTTGCTTGTGGCTTGTTACCACGCTCAGAAGATTAAATAAGTGTAAAGAGTCCAGCATGGAGCAAATTTGTCCATATCTGTGGAAGGAACAAACTTGATGCGATCAGTGGTCTTTTCTCATTTTGTACGTTACATTATAGTTTTAGAATGGTGAAACAGAATCCTTATACTTGGAGATATTAAAGCAGAATAGGTGAGAATTTGGAATCTCATCAATGTACTCCAATCAGGTTATCTAAATAGTCTAAAAATAGTTCTATTTGTAGCACGCATTTTCCTATTTTGATTGCAAAAATGTTGTCTTTCCGCTTTCACCGTCAAGGTTTTCTTTTTGACAGCATTAAATATTAATTCCACATTCGATACAAAGTCTACCCAGCTCCCAGTGGGCTTGAGCCCATATCACAAAATTGCTCACAGCTCAGTATAAATTGCCAACCTCACCATAGACTGGCTGGTATGGAAATATTTACACGGTTATGGTGTGGATGCTTTTTTGTGATATTGGAATTAAGGCATATTCTGCAAATTAAATGGGCATGTGCTAATATATTGCTGGCACAGTTTTTGGTAATCACAAACATTGATTTAATATTTTGTATCTGCATATCTTAAATTTTTTTTCTTCAAAAGACACCCATCACTAAGGTCACCGATTTGTGGTTTTCATGAAAAAGTGAACGGAATCACAGGATCACAAAATACAGGTATAAATCATAATTACAAGTAATAAAAACAGAATTGCATCGATTCGGTCACCATAAAACAGTGGGCCTAATTGTAAATGGGTATAACTGCTCAATGCAGTTGTCAAAACACCAGTATAAATCACGGAATTCCATTCAGGAGAAACTGAATTTGACTTATTGACTCTCCATAAATCACCAGTCCTGCACATCACTCAGCTTTCAGTAGGAAAGACTTGAATAAGGTTTGCTGGCAGCAGAGTTTCCCCTTCTCAGAACTAATGTAGTTATTAGGAAAAAAAACTGGAAATTTGCTTTCCCTCAAATATAAACAGGCAATCTTATTAGCAAGGAACTGCTTTAAAAAGAGTGGCATTACAATAAAAAAAATAGAGCAAACGCAGGAGTGGCATGTGTGGTTCTAATCTTTAAACAGTGGGTATCATTGGAAAATTAAGGTATATTTTAATCTGTGTAAAGTTTAAAAAAATATCATTTTCACTACAAACCTCCCCAGCTTAGCAAAATATATTTGGATAAATTTTACACAGAGCAAAATATACCCACAGGTACTCTAAACTGGAAATGGATGTACCATAGCTAAAGTTCTTAAAATCATGCCTAAAAATGAGATTCTCCAAAATAATTTTTATTTAACTAATTTCTCTGTAAACACAAAGATTTCATGGAGGCGGATTCATCATCATACCATTTAATTATTTCACAGACACACCCATACTCGTGGATCCAACAATAAGTTAAGTGTCCATAATGGATCAAATAATTTACCTATCACATATTTACACCTTAAAACAGCTATGCAATATAGCTGTTCAATTACAAATTTACTGATAAACAATACCATGTATAGATTGTATTGCTATTGTTGCTTACAAAAACAATGGAACAAGAGTAGGAGATGGTTTGATATTAAAAACAGAATATTAAGAAACTCTCAAACAGAAAACCTAACTATTTCTAAATGAAATCTGAGCATTTACAGACTCAACATAAAATCAGCAACCAAGATGCACTGTGATGGCACAAGTATTTCTGTAATTGTGGAACAACACAGCACAACATTATCCAACTGAAGTTCAAAAGTCAACTTTGACATTTCACAGCCATTGCTGAAGAAGGTATTGCAAAATATTGACATGCTTTTACTAAGATGGAGCCTGTGCTTTGTGTGTGTATTTTTCCAAATTTGCACTAGAACAGAATCAAGAAAATGGCATAATCAGCCAGCTCAAATGCTATTCCACCTTTTACCCTCATCTCTTTCGAAAGGCTTAAAGGTGATTGTGATTTCTTAGGATGAAGTTATATTGCAGCTATTGGTCTCAGACTGGTATTTGTGAAGTGAATGTGCAATCGGTAGGCTGGAATTATACTGCCAAATGCCCATGCCAAACCCTGTGGGTTTCGATGAGGTCAGTCACAAAGAAGCACCGGGTATTCATGCTTGGACGAATAACATAATGTTATAAGTTTTGGACTGCCTGTGCACTTTTAAAATGCTGCTTTGCACCAGGTTGGAGTTGTAATGCAGCAAGTGTGATCAAACCAGTATGAAATGGCAGCTTGGAGGGAATTCTACATTTCCTGGCTTCAGTGTGCTTCGGAGCCAGATCAGGACCTGACTCCTGAGTCATACTGCCACTTCTGCATCAATACACACCTAAAACCATTTCACATCAACATGAAAATAACAACATACACCTTTGTGTTCTCATGGGTCACATGTATTGAGAAACTGTCATAGATTTGCTTAAGTGGATTCATCATCCCATACTGATTTGGGAACCATGGGCATCCCAATCATGTGCATGCAACTTGAGTGAAATCCTAATGTTATCAGTATAGTCTATAAATTACTGATGTTCCATTAGTATCCGAATCTTAACATACATCCTGCACCCTGTCTAATGATGCTATCCAGAATGATTGGTGCTATGATTCACCAATTTTACCATCAGCAAATTAGAATGCTACTTCATGTAAGTGGTACAATACTGAATTTAGTTTGCTTTACACTATTTCACTTTAAATAAAATCTACCTCTTACCTACTTTACTAAACTGGGTGAACTAGGGTTGACAAATTGCTAACATAAAATTACAGTACTTTTATTATTAATACCAGATAACCCAGAAAATCAGTACTATCTGAGTTGGTCTTTATACATTGTGATGCTTTGCGTACATATCTGTCTTCGTGCTGTAGTAACAGTGTTCTGCTCAACTGATCACCATAACTGGTGTTCTTTCATTCTTCACAACTCTTCTCTGAACCAGCTCCGACAGAACTATCATCTTCATACTTTCTCTCCATGCTGTCTTCAGAAAATTTACTGCAACAGTCATATGTTTTTCCACCAGATCCTAAACGAGTTCGGCAGCGTGCTCCAGGTTGGTACAACTGCATAGCTGGACGGTCCTGTACAACCAAAACCAGAAAAAGTGGTACTGTGCAAAACCCATGTGGCTGTATTGAGATACATGTTTTATAAGCACTGCATGATCGCATTTTTTTTTTAATACAGTGTAACAATGTAATCTCAAGGATGGGAACATGAGAAACTCCATCAGATGGTTCTTTCATGCACATCATTATTTTCTGAATAAACTGAACTACTAGCAGAGCCATCAAAATTATATTTTGTTGAAGTCATCTATTGATCTGAAGGCTAAATTATCAGTTATTTAGTCTGTTAAAAGAACAGGAAACCATTTTTTCCAATTTCAATTTTCAGTGTTTTTGCAGCTGTGAAGCGCTATTTTCGCCGCCTCCCCATCGCAAAGTTTCAAGTGTACTGTATGGGATCACTTAATAGGGTAACACTTCACTTTATGATAAAATCAGGGCAAATCAGGAAATAATTGACTAATTGAATGTTCACCAACATTGCCAACAGCAAGTACACTTGGGATTTTTATTGGCCAAAATTAGACTAAATTACCACACACCCTTTGTCATAAAATTCCTAGCCTTACTTGCTCACGTTAAGTTTAACTGTTCAGCGCAGTCTCTTTTTATAGGCTAGAGAATTAATTTTACAAAGAAGTTTTAGTAATTATAGGTGAAACTTTGCCAAAGGTTTTTTTGCATAGTTTTCTTAGCCATAGGAAACAATCTTCAAAGTTCAGACCATACCAGAAGCAGCTAGTATGTTATATCTTCTAAACACCAAGATTTGTAAAATAAACAGCATCTGAATACACTGTAGATGGCAAAAAAATTGTAGAAATCTCACATTTGATCAGATTTGTAAGAAAAAAAGGTTAGAAATTTAAACAGCATAGATTTAATTTTATTTGACTTTGATGCCGCATGTATAAGCAACTCAAATATGTTTGGCTGCTTATATGTTATTAGGTCTGACTAGTGGTGGAGATTTAAAGGGGTGGGGGATTTTTCTTACAGGCAAGACTGCCGCTAGAAATCGGTTGGGAAAGGAGTTCCACCTGTTGGTCTGACCCCACTGTGATCCCGCAGTGTGACCTCAACCCATTTTCCTGGATCAGGTTCAATTATATATGAAGGGCAGACTCCCAGTGGTATCTCGGCTCTTCAGTGGGACTCTACTGCTGTGGGGAGGAAACTCACATGGTGCAGCAGTGGAACACTTGCTGCAACACTTAAAATAAGTGGGGTCAGTTTTAAAAAGGGCAGTTGCCCCCTATCTGATATTGAGTGATTCCAGCAACCAAGGAACAGGCACATGGTGGGTTTGGAAGACAGACAGTTGCAAGGCTCTCCTTCCTAACAGCCAAAGAAAATCTTTCCTCCTGCCTCCACAGCTCCCCTACTGTCTCCTTCTTCTTAATATTCTACTCCACTGGTTGTGCAGAGGTGAGAACAGAGGAAATTGGCTAGAGCCTTAAACTCCACCCCGCCATCTTTAACACGCATCAGAGTGGGCAATGGGCAGGCGGCCAGCACCTGTAGCAGTGGGGGAAGGAGGAAGATTCGGTAGTTGATTCTATGTACATGGATTCAGCGGAAGGCCTCCCTGCTCTGCTTTCTTTAATTCTGCTAGCCAGGACAGCTCACTTTCATGTGGTAATTCAGAGAAAAATCTTCCCCCAAGTCTTACCTCATTGCTCCATACTGCATTCCCAGTGTAGTGATATTTTGATTAATGATTTTAAATATTGTTAATACTTGTATCAAATCACAGTTTTCTTGACTGTCTCAACAGACATCTTAGAGCTGCCAAATTTTCAATATGATAAACAGATAAAAGCACCTTTGGGAAGTCTCTTTGTGCTGCCCTGCCACCCTTGGAATTTTTCATCGGGCCTAGTATAGGGCCAGTTGCACAATCCCCTGCAGCAGCACTCCAAAATGCCTCATTCTCCACTCTTGGTAACTACCTCACCTTGCACAAACTCCTCCTCATCCTGGTAATGGAGAGTGACTGCACCAGAGCCACGGAATGGAGGAGGTGTGGGTCGGTGCTTGGGGTGGGGATTCCCTATTGCTACACGGCCGGTGGGGTGGTCCACACCCCTGGGGTCTACCCACCTTACTCCACCACACTCTCGGGCTATGGGAGCCATTTCCACTTTGACAGGTTTTCCATGCTTCCCACCCCCTCTGCTAATCTGCTGTAACCATTTACACCTCCACTGGGCCCATCTTTTGTTTCTTTACTTGTCCCATTACCACCCCCTTTTGCCTTGCACCATCATCCTTTTTGTCATTTAATCACCCCGGCTCTCCATCTTTTCAGACTTTCCCTTTGTTCTTCCCCGCATACGCCCCCCGCCCCCCCCCCCCCCTTTCCCTCTGGTTTTGTAATTACTTTAAAACTATAGGGGGAGAAATTCAGTATCGCCCCATTTGGGGCGCAATTATCGGCTGGGCGCAAAGATTAGCGCCTGGCGCTAATTATCGCCACCGACTGCAAACTTGACTTTTATCGCCCCTGGAGGTGATTGGAACGCTAAATCAGGCGCTTCACACCTGTCTTAAGGCGCAAAGGCCGAGGAGCGAGATGCTACCTCAGAGCGCTGGCGAAGCTCATGTAATGTCAGTCAGCAATGGAACACACACACAATGGCGCGGGCCAGTTCTTAAAGGGGATGGTTAATCTTGCTTTCCATCCACATCCTGCTCATTGCAGCCTTGAATCTCGGCCTGGAGAGACCTGCACATCAAATGTGCTGGAACGAACAATGGAGAGGACCAGGCAAAGAGCTCAGAGTGCAGCCCCCACAGTCTCTTCTAAATCGATACAAGGAATGGCAAATCAAAATGAACCTGCAAAGAGCTGCTCAGTACCCAAAACTCCTTCACACAACGTTGAATCTCTCCAGAAGTCTCTCTCTCTCTCTCTCTCTCTCTCTCTCAGAATGCGTAGTTCAAAAATGGCACCAACAATAAAAGGCAGGAAGCGGTCACCTTTAAATAGCGCTCCCCCTTTCCCTTCATGACTGCAGAACGCTCCCCTCAACCTATCGTTGCTAGCGTCAGGCAGTCAGGCAGGGGGCGCCACTCAATATCCGCTCCGGGGCGATACCAGGGCGTTGCGCACTCGACTGACGTCACGATCTGCCGGCGCAGGAGATCGTGGCGGTAGTGTTTAGCGCCGCCGCAAAATGTCTAGTTAATTTCGCGAGCGGCGCAAACTTCGCCGCGCCTGGGCGCTAGATGCTTTGCGCCCCATTAGCGCCCTCTTAAGGCGCTAACAGGAGGCGCAACCAACTGAATTTTTCCCCCATAATCTCTAACATCTTCCAGTTTGATGAAAAGTCACGACCAGAAACGTTAACTCTGTTTCTCTCTCCACAGATGCTGCCTGACCTGCGGAGGGTTTTCTGTTTTTATTTTTATCTTTGGCCTAACCTGCAGTCACCTATTCTAATTTTCTCCCTCATGGATCAACGTCTGCTTTCATTTATACGATAGCAAAATACTGCGGATGCTGGAAATCTGAAATAACAACAGAAAACGCTGGAAAAACTCAGCCGGCCAGGCAGCATCCGTGGAGAGAGAAACAGAGTTAACGTTTCAGGTCGAAGACCTTTCGTCAGAACTTCATTCTGCCAGTACATTTCACACTTCTTTTAGCCTCAACCTGTCACATTAACACCTCTTCTTGCTCTTAATGTCTCTCAATGTCTCTTAATCTCTCCTTTTGTTCTTTCATCCCCTCCCCCCTTTTCCCAGCTTTATCCTTGCTTTAAATCTATTTCATTTCCTGCTCTTTCCAGTTCTGACAAAAGGTCTTCGACCTGAAACGTTAACTCTGTTTCTCTCTCCACGGATGCTGCCTAGCCTGCTGAGTTTTTCCAGCGTTTTCTGTTGTTATTTCTGCTTTCATTTTTCCTGTTTGTGAAGTGTCTTGTGATATTTTTTTAACATTAAAGGTGCTATATACAAGTAAGATTTTGTTGAAGGGGGAGGAGGGCAGTAACTAGAATAATTAACAGGTTCTATTCTCGGCCTCTGCTGCTTATACTGTTCATAGAAGATATGTGAGAGGGAGCTTCTGATCAAAATGTTTTATAATTTTATGACACAAAGCTGTACGGTCAAGTGACTAGCAGAAGGAAGAATGACCGTGCCCAATTAATTGCTGAGTGGTGAAATAAGCTAAGGAACGTCAAATGAACTTGAATGTGGATAAATGTGAGGTAATGCACAATGGGACAGGAAACACAATGAACAGATGCTCATTAACAAAGGAAAATTATTTGTGTGTGATTATTAACCATTCACAGAAAATACCCAGTTAATGTGAAACTGTTATTAGTACATTAATCCTTTATTAGAATGTATTTTTGATACACTTGATGCTATTTTAAATACTTCAGTGATATCCCTTCTTAGTCACCTCTTTTCAAAGCTGAATAGCTGAAGCTTTTACAGTTTTTTCCAACAGAACTCATTCCTCTGACGTGCTATTAACCTCATGACTCTTCTCTGCACAGCCTCCAGGGCTCAAATGTCAACCGTCACCAAATCTGAACACAGTACTCAAAGTGCAACATTACCAGAACACTACAGTTTTAGCATGCCACCCTCTGACTTGTTATCCACCGTTTTGGCTATATATTTTAGTTATCTCTTTGTTTTGCTAGTTGCTCCACAGTTATTAGACAAATTAAAAGCTAAGTCTACTAATACCCCATGATCTCTATTAACTTCACCATTAGTTAACTCAACACCAAAAAATATTTATGTTGCCCATGTGTATTATACACTTAAATCCATATTGAATTTCATCTGCTACTGGTTCGCCCTTTTAAATATTTTATTTAACTCATTTTGAAGGTCTTTGGCTGCCTCCTCACAGCGATGTAAACACCACACAGGAAAGTACTGACCAACATTCATCACAAGGATTAAAGTGAATTGGAACAGTTGGTACACCATTCTAGTTCTCACCTTTTAACACTGGCAGCAACTGTGCACATGTTTTAGTACAGGCAAAGTCAGCAAGAGAAAAAGCTGGCACCCATGATACGTGTTTATGTGTTGGAGCGCAGGAAATCAAGAGTGGGAAAGTCAGCACAAGGAGAAAATGATGAAAAGGGGAAGCATCAAAGGCTTAAAAGGAGAGAAAGAAAATGCAATGAGAGAGTACTGTGGGAACAAGAGAGGAGCGAGAGAGTGTGAGCGGCTGAGTGGCAGAACTGGGATAGGGACACAGCAGGAAAGAGTCCATGTGAGAGCCCAGTTTGCAAGAAAAAAGGGAGGCAAGGACTCATGAATGTCAGAGATCCTGAGCTCCAAGTTTGGCCAAGGGTTGGAGAAGTCTGCAGAGAAAAGAAAGTAACTGCAGAAAGCGGGCAGCAGAGTGTAGAGTGAGAAGGGTGACCTTCGTGGAGACCAAAGAAGCCAGCCTGAAAGCCCTTCAGTCCCAGAAACTTTTTGTAGAAGCAAAAAGACATCAGAAAATTGAGAAAAATGGTAGTGAAAAATAAAAAGGAAAGAGAAACAAAAATGAAGGAGCGAGAGAGATTAAATTGAGGGAGGCAAGACATAACTACAACGTCCTGGGATGAATTTGAGGCGCCTGCCTCACCAGCAGTGGCCCTCAGGTAAATCCTGGGGGAGAACAGGAGGGGGGCTAGCGTGTGGCAGCAGTGGCCAGCAGCAATACTGTGGCACCAGGAGGAGCACGCCACATAAAAGTATTAAAAAAAACCTTACATTTTTGTTGGGTCTCCAGCAGTCCATTTAAGGTTAGGCTGCACATGCAATTGGTAATCCTGAGCAAGGCAGGCCCAACACCTGCTCTGCTCCAGGCAGCCAAATTTCTGGCAGAGGTCCTCAAACAGGCATTGTGCCCCTGATTTACATATGCAAAGGGATAGCACCTGTTTAAGGCGGGTGGTAGGGATGCCTGCAAAGCTGCCTTTACCAATACGGCAGCACCCCAACGCAGGCGAAGATCATTGGCGGGACGTTGCATTGTGAAAATGGTCCTTTTGCACCCGTTTTCTGCCTGAAAAATGGGTACAAGGATCAATTTTTCCACCAATGGGTCTCAATTACTACTTGCTGGGGCTCTCCACTCAGCAATTTCTCTACCCCAACATGAATTCCCTTGTAAGTACTTGTTTTTGCTACACTTCAC
Source organism: Squalus acanthias (assembly GCA_030390025.1). NCBI lineage: Eukaryota > Metazoa > Chordata > Chondrichthyes > Squaliformes > Squalidae > Squalus > Squalus acanthias. Next base: position 47,808,225 of record CM059431.1, on the reverse strand, counting down.
ACAATTTCTTATTTATCCTTAGATATTACCTCAAATTCCCATTGCATTAAGCTTAAACAGCTGTCATTCATGCAGAACTTTATCAAAGATTTTTTGAAAGTACAGATATACTATACTGTAAGGCTTTAAACAGTCTACTTCAAAAATCGCAGAGGTTAGTCAGGCAGAATTCTATCCTTCTTAAACCACAGTGGCTGTTTAATTAGATTCTCATGCATGTAGTCCTCAAGCTTACCAAAATAATCAATTCCATTATTTTGCCTGGTATTGATGCAAGACTAATGGCTATGTTTTGTTCCTGGATCCATTTCGACACTTTTTTTGAAAAGCGATACCACAATAGATTGTTTCCAACCTAGCAGGACCTCTTCAGTAATCATTGATCCCTTCATAGTAGTCGTCATGCACCTCATAAGATCTTACCCCTTGCCAGTCTTAATACCGTAGGATAAATATGATCAATAGCAGGGACTTGTTTGTTTTGAACCCATTTTGTCTAGGACCTCCAACTGCCGTTGAAACAATTAATCTTCCTTGACTTATTCCTAATTGTGGTGGGCATGTTACTGAGGACTTCGCTACGAAATAATAGGAAGAAGTAATTATTGAGTATATTTCACCAAACACAAGAAGTATACAAGCAAACATCTTTGCAACTCCTCATTGAGTTTTGAGACAATCCTCACACATGGATCATCTTGTATGTTTGACGCCTACCTGTACTACCAGCACAGCTCTTCCCTTCCCCTTCTATAGCCTTCATGCTCTCTCCTCAATACACAACACTCTAGCTCTGAGTAAACAACTCATCATACTATACGCATCACTATATCCATTTTCTTAAGTAACAAAATCCTTTTGACTACAATCTCTCTGTCTGTAGTCTACATCTTTGCTGCAACTATCTTGTTTTTTTTTTGGTTATTTCTTCCTCTATTACCTAGTTTGTTACTGCAATATGGCCACAGTTTGGTATGTATTTATTATTTTAACTTCCTGGGTAACTTTAGCGGCCTCCTTTCCTCTTCTGTTACCTTTCCCCACCAGCCCGATTTCCTCAGTTTCTTTCAGCATTTATCTGCTTAATTTGGTGATTCTGTACCCGTTTGTATTGATCCTCACCCCTCAATCCTGATGACATATCAAGGTCAGATACTAGCGCATCCACTTCACTGACCTGTGGTGACTCACCAAAAAGTCTCTCACTACCTGCTAGCCTTCAATAATCACTTCCAAAAGCTGCCATCCTTTTCTTCAATTTTTTGATCATCAATCTCCATATCTCTTCCCCATCTATAATATCTGGTATTCTCATACGCAAGCAATCCACAGCAAACGCACCTCGCAGTCACCATGTTTCCCACAGAACTTGTTTTAATATTGACAAAAGCTCTGAATTCCAGTTGAAAAAGAGATTTCCACCCAGATTTCTTCAGTGGAAAAAGGTTTCTCCAGTATTGATTGGGTTGCAGGGTGTGGGAGGGAATCATTTCCACCGTCACTTTGACAAAGCTTAAATAGGCCTGCCAAGAAGCCATAACCATCGAGATTAAGCCTTCAGTTTTGGCCATGCTGTCTAAGGAGGACATCATGCAGTTATTGAAATTTGGGGGTGTGGAGGTAAGAAGGAGAGAGGTAAATGGAAGAACTAAAGTAAAATTAAATATGCAGATGCAACACTTAACCTCCCTCCTATTGGAATTTTGCATCACACCAGAAAGGGGTAGAATCCTGGTGGAACCAAGTTCTGTCCCAAATTCCTCCCCCACCTAGATAATGTGATGCTAGAAAAAAAAGAGGGGAATTTCTAGCCAAATGTTTTGATTTGTACTTTATCCCTCTCACTCATTTGCCTTTTTATTCCAGATAACCATTATGCTGATGATTTCCTGGACTTAATCATCCTAGGGTGAACTTCTTATCTTCACTCATTTTTGCAAAAAAGTAATTTCAAGTATAAAATGGCATTAGACCTTTGACTCAAGTCTACTTTTTTTGCTAACATTATTGGACTGGAATTTCAGCCCTTGATCTCTTTCCTGATCAGCACTGCACCACTGATCCAGTTAACACCTACTCCCTTTCTGATTCATTGCTACAATACTAATTATTCTACTCTTATCCACGTTGAACAATTGGGCCAGTTACTTAAAAGATCTAAATTGCATTGTTCATTATTTCCCTACTACTTTGGTATCATCTGCAAAGCTAGAGATTTTGCTTACAATACCCACATACATACAAGTTGTAATGGATGGGGCGTTTCAGTCAAATTTCTAATAAAGTCTATATATTTTAATATCTTTGCACAGGAGTCTGACAATCACTTTAAATGTTTGATACAGGTGGCTGTTATTTTTCAAGCTGCAGAGAATACAGAGAATGCTAAAGGTTGCTTGAAAGACATTATTCTGAAGAAGCATTTCCTTATAGCTATGCATGGGAGCAAGTCTATTCAATTTAGTCAGCTTGACCTCTCGGTCAGTAACAGACAGGCTGAAAGATATTTTTGAAAATTACTGCAAGTGGCAGCTGTGTTTATGTAGGTAAAGACTGTTTTGAATTCTGTGAATGGCTGACCACCTAATATAGCTAAGGGAGCTACATTTTTAATGCTCTTTGTTTCTATGTATCTTTAAAGGATTTTGAATGGTATATCTGAGGCTGACTTTCAATTAATCAGCAATCATTTTCAAACCAACAGTAGGGCAGGCCAGAGACTCTGGTAGCGAACAGGCACGTAAGAGGTAAGGCGTTAAGTTTCAAGGGTCTGTTTACATTGAATGTTAGTATAGGTGAAGCACCTTTGTTACTTTTGATAGTGCAAGGAGGATAGTAAAGTTTCCATTTACTGTAAATAAGTTTGTACTTTATACTGTTTGTTTATTGTTCAATAATTCTCTAGTAATTAATAGCCTAAGTCATGGTCTGATAAAGTTTTTTGCCTACCAAAGTCAAGAAAATTGAGTGAGGGCACATGGTGTTTTCAGTAAGGCAGAATACAGTGACAAAAGTTATCTATTTAATCTCTGGACTCGCTACATTTACCCAGAAGTCAAAGGAAGTGCAGGCTCACTTACAGGAGTGGTTTGTGATGCTGAACCCAAGGAAAATACAGGAAACTTTCGTTTATCCGGCATCAACGGGACCGGCGTGGTGCCGGTTTATCGAAAGTACCGGATAACGGAGAGTTATATCTACCGAGGCTATTTTTAACAAAGAGACTCCAGGCAGCGCGGGAGAATCAACTCCTGCTACTGCAGTGTTTCGGACTTCCGACAGCGCCAGGAGGCCGAGTAGTGGCACTTTTGAAAAGTACCCCTACTGACTAAATCGGCGTACTCGGGATCGGCAACATTGCCGGTTATTTGAGAGGAGTTTTCGGAGCACTTGGCGTTCGCGGAAACTCGACTGCGACTCGGCAACATTGCCGGTTATTTGAGAGGAGTTTTCGGAGGATGATTTTTGCCGGTTAAGCGAGAATTCCGGATATTTGGGTGCCGGATAAACGAAAGTTTCCTGTATCTGATATAAAAGGCCAGAAATGTAACACCATTGGGAGGCACACTCATCACACTTATACCAGCATGCAAAAAATTCCTATGTATGGCTAAAAAAATGTCTAAACAGTTCTACTTTATGTCACAGTTTTTAGATTTTTATACGAGATAATTGTTCTGTTTCAGCATCACTGGTCATTCCTGTAAGTGGACTCCTATAATTCATGACGTATCTTTTTCTGTCCAATATCTAGATAAATTATAGCACGACCCAAAGATCGTAAAAGAGAACCCTTATTCCATATATTGGCTACTGGAAGGTATCGCATGCCTCTTTGTGAATTCTCCTCTCTTTACAAAAGAGAAACTGGATAAACACTCTTACCAATTGAAGACCACAGGCTTCAAACCAACAAATGGTACACAGTGAGCTACATTGTTCAATACACTCCTTGATATATAAAACAATTAAACACAACTTACTTTCTCTCTAAACATGGGTCCTAAAACAGAAGGCAACTTACGAGCTTAACTCTTCCTGGTTAAAGATACAGACAGCTTTAAAAAACAGACAGCTGTTGGCTGTAAAGTTCACAGACATTCTGACTAACTGCCCCTCATTAAGAACTGCTACAAGTCTGTAAGATGACGTTCCTACCCACAAAGCTATTGATCACAGAGGGCTTCAGCCAATCAAGAGGCCTGCCCTCTTTTCAAAGGACTCAGAAATAGCTGTCAAAATCAGTTACCAATCCCAGATTGAGGGCCTATTCTTTGATGCGTATGACCAGGAAGCCTCCAGGACACATTTCTTACTGTGAGATTGAATAGAACGATGCCATAAACAGTAAGGTATCGCAATGTGAGCCATCTCTGACAATAGCATTCAATATCTGGGATTACAGATGAAAGCCCTACTCCCACCCAGAGTACGAGAACATGTGCTTATCAATATTTAGGGTTTGGCACTTACAATGATTGGGTTACAGAGGCAAGCAGCTTCTGTTGAAGTTTTGCACCTCCAACTGGGGGAGTCACCATTCAATGGGGTGTGGTATATCCATGCTGTGGTGAAGAGTGGTGCAATGCATTCAAACATTTTACGGTGTTATGTTGCTCACCAAGCTGGTTATGAGAGGTTCCTCCAACTAGTGGCAGCTCAAACCTGGGCTTGTCAGCTGTATAATGACCAACTAATGATTATCTTCAGTGAAAGGGGGAAAAGAAAGAGGTAAGTAGAGTCTCTTTGGGGTTGAAGTACTTTTGAAGTGTCAGCTGTGGCTCAGTTGGTAGCACCCTTGCCTCGGAGTCAGAAGGTTGTGGGGTCAAGTCCCCCTCCAGAGACTTGAACACAAAAATCTAGGCTGCACTGTCGGAGGTGCAGTCTTTCATATGGGGCGTTGAACCGGGGCCTTGTCTGCTCTCTCGGGTGGACGTGGGAGATCCCATGGCACTGTTTCGAGGAGGGGTGGGAGAGTTGTCCCCGGTGTCCTGGCCAGTGTTTGCCCCTTAATCAACATCACTAGGCCAGATGGTCTGGTCATTGTTGCATTGCTGTTTGTGGGAGCTTGCTGTGTGCAGGTTGGCTGCCGCGTTTCCAACATGACTACACTTCAAAAAAAAGTACTTCATTGGCTATAAAGCGCTTTGGGACGTCCGGTGGTCGTGAAAGACCTAAATGCAAATCTTTTTCTTTCGAAGGCTTAACATGCCTGCCGATGGAGATTGGAATCATGTTAATGCTCTGTGGCAAATTTGGTAATTCAATACCTGAACTAGCAGGAGCACATACTTCAGGGCACTGTTGGTGATTGACCAGCCATTAATGGAATTAAAAAGAGAGATCTATCACTGGGACTTGAGATTTTTTCCCCACTCGGCTGCAGGTAACCTTCCAAGCTGATGTCCCAATGGATGGGAGGGACAAGCAGCAGGAAACTTACCATTGCTCTGTGTTGGTAAGCTGTACATTTTTAGCTGATTAAACTCCATCAGAACCTCTGCAATCACTTGGGGGGCCCTAACCTTTAGCTCTGTCAACCCACACTTAAGCTACCTAGACTTAGGTTGCAGGGTTTGCCCTTTGGAGAGAGAGTGCACATTCCCTATCAGACAAACAGAAACTCTACCTGTGTGGATTCCTCATTAGCTTGGTTTGGAGACTTAAACATGGTAATGGGTTTCTACATGTGTCAGCCAATTGTCTGACCAAAAATAGTTATCCTGTGTTTCCCATGTCTAAGCAAATACTCGATCCAGCACCATAATTTGCCTCCTGTTCCATTAACGTTATCTTAGCCATTAATCAAGTTTCCTGAAAATACAAATAATACCAACTGCATTTGTCCTATCCACTATGTTAGTAGTATCTTCAAAAGACATAAACTCTCTTTCCTGAATCCATGCTGACTGTTCTAAACAAGTTGTGCGGTTTCCAAACTTTTTCACTCAAACTAATTTGCAATCTTATGTATTATGGCACACTAAAACAATTGTAGGCAACAAAGCTACAGAAGTGTCTGGTACATCTTCTAACCACTCCTGTCCTCGCATATGGTACTTTTCCAATTAAACTTTTTTTTCTGTTTGCCGTGGACCAGGTAATAAGATGAAAACAATGGCCCGCTGTGGGAAAACAGGAGTGGTTGGGAGATGGCAGTCGATTTTCCCCTACTCTGAAAATCACACTGTCTAAAACAGAAAGGTATTTGGAGCCATCAGAAAGAGCGACATTGAATTTGAATTACGTCAAATGTCGTTGAAAAATTAAATTAATATGTAAGTTAAGGCACTCAGAAACCCTGAAGCAGTTAATCTTTATTTTAAAAAGTGAATTTGTATAAACCTATTCATATTTAGACTAAGTATTAATAGGAATGTCATTAGCTCTGTAAAAACAGAATGCCTTGAAGGGTATGAGAGTGGATACCATCGCCCCCCCTTGCACTAGATTTTTTTCACTGCTGTCTTAACTAGTTTTTTCAGAGACTGTATTTTTATAACTATTATCTGATTGCTTCTTTGTTTTAACTCCTTAAGGTACACCAGCTTCCCCATTTCCTTCAGTTTCTAATTTAGTTTGGTTTATAGTTCTTTTGCGTTTTAGAAATTTGTTTAATGGCACAGCCTATTGAAAGCCATGTTCTTCTCGATGTTTGTATTTCTTACTTCAGGAATAATTCTTCAAAGAAGCATCTCTTGAAAGTAACTGAAATAACTTCGAATTTTGTAGATATAAAAATGGAACTATCTGTCCAAACCACTTGTGATATCAAGTCCATGGTTAAGAGAGATGATTGACGACACCTTTGTGCAGTTACCTTCAATAAATGTCATCTCCTTAATCAGTTCTCTAAATCCATACACTAAAAACAATGAGGCTTTCTTGCCTATAGCAAAAACTTAAAGCCTTAGTTAAAATGGAACAATTTTATTTTTAAAATGTTATATTTTAAACACTCGCTATTTCCCATCATTTTTCAGAAGCTTATTATTTTAATAATGACTCCTGAACTGAAAATGCTGACTTCACGCAGTTTAGTTATCAGAAATTTCAGTGGCATTGGGACAATAGGACTCCACTCTGCTCCCTTATGCCAACTTCTCTAAGTAAAATAAATCTTTCAATAGGCATGAACCTTCACAAACTGCTATTTGTAAAATTATTTCAGTTTTTTATTAACTTTTGAAATGACGACTCCATTTCTGGAAGATTAGCAATTGTTAAGTCAATGTTTAAAATAAACTGAACATAGTAAAACAAAAAAACATTTGAAGAACAGAATTTTTACCCTCTTAAATAAGAATAGTTTTAATGTAGTACTTTAAAAAGATACAGTGTATTGAAAAAGTACAACACAATACCTGTCGATGCTAGATTTTGTCCATGCTTCAAAAAATATTTGACATCTAATTTTTATGTGCGTAGTTAATTTTCAGTATTTTAGAACATGGGGCTTGAATATCCACTCCAATTAATGTTGCCAACACCATAGTAGCTTGAGAAAATGGTGACAGGTACCTTATTCCTGATCCGCTCCCTTTTAGATCCCATGTCATCATTTTTGTCTTCTTTACCCAGTTTGTCTATTTTCTCAGTACTGAACATGTAGCTCAGGCTGTCTCCCTTCTTCTCTCTTTCCTGTCCATGTTCCTTCCCTCTTTTTGCTTCTTCTTCTTTTGTTCTCATAGCCCTCTCTACTTCATAACGCTCTTTTTGCTTTCTGCGCTCATCCTCACGTCGCCTCTGTCGCTCTCGTTCTCGTTCCTTTTCCCTTAATCGTCTTTCCCGTTCCCTCTCCCTACGTTCTCTATCACTATCGTTTGGTGGTCTATGTAAAAAAAAAAGTTACAAAGTTAGTTTTGTTTTTGTATGGCTGTCTACAGTGTCATGTATTTTAAATAATTATATTAAAAGGTAGTCAGCAAATTCTCCAAGAAACTTAAAAACCATTTCTATCTTTTGTTACAGATCTCAATCTATACAAAGCAGCTACAACATATTGGCCCAGATATTCCGATCGCAGGCCTCCCGCGGGCGGAGGGCTGCGATCTGGAAAAATCTGCGCCCTTACCGGAGTGCTCCCGGGAGGCGCACAATTCCGCTGCTGGGCCTCTCCAAACTGCCGGTGTGCAGGACCCACGTATCCCAGAGGCGCAGGTAGTTCGCAGCGTCCCTGGGATCACGTGGGCCATGGGGAGCCAATCAAAGAAGGGAATCTCCCTTCATACATTTGACAGGAAGACCTGTCAAATATATGAATGGAGATCACCCCCAAAACATAGTAAAACTTTAAATAATTTTTTTAAAAATCACATTTTTAAAATGACTTGAAAGTCCAATAAAGTAACTATTTTAAACAAAACTTTAAATTTTTGAAAAAAATAATTAAAGTTTTTTACGGGGCTAAAAATAAACTTACCTTTTTTAAAGTATTTTTAAATGATAAATCAGTGGGAAATTTAAAAAAAACTTTTTTTCAACTCTTATCCTGGTAAAAGCAGGCCTTACACCTGCTTTTACCAGGTGCAAGAATTGTAAGTGTTTTCTGCGGGCGGAGGGTCTCCAGAAAGCGGAACTATCCGCCCGCAGAGGCCCTTCTCTAGGGCAGCTGGAGGATCTGTCAAGAGCTTTCTTGACAGATCGGAAATGCCGGTTTCCAGCGCATGCGCAGTGCATGCCTAAAACCGGCATTTCTGATGTCCCTACGGGTGGGTACACAGCGCGTACCCACCCGTAGGGATCGGAATATCCGGCCCATTATAATACAGAATACATCTTTCTCCAGTGTCAGCTGTGGCTCAGTTGGAAGCACACTCGCCTCTGAGTCAGAAGGTTGTGGGTTCAAGTCCCACTCCAGGGACTTGAGCATATAAAGCTAGGCTGACACTCCAGTGCAGTGCTGAGGGAGTGCTGCACTGTTGGAGGTGCCGTCTTTCGGATGAGACATTAAACCGAGGCCCCGTCTTCTCTCTCAGGTGGACATAAAAGATCCCATGGCACTATTTCGAAGAAGAGTAGGGGAGTTATCCCCGGTGTCCTGGCCAATATTTATCCCTCAACCAACCCTCAAAAACAGCTAATCTGGTCATTATCACATTGCTGTTTGTGGGATCTTGCTGTGCGCAAACTGGCTGCCGCATTTCCCACATTACAACAGTGACTCCACCTCAATAGTACTTCATTGACTGTAAAGCGCTTTGAATCATCTGGTGGTCGTGAAAGGCGCTATATAAATGCAAGTCTTTCTTTTCCAGAACTTAGTTCTAAAACTGTGTCAGCATTGTGAACTAAAGGATGCCTCTGTATAAATTTTAATATAACAGTATATTGTAACCATAAAAATTAATAGACTGATTGATTAATAAATTAATTGACTTCAACGGTAAGGAAAATGGAGTGGGTTGTATAATGGGTGGATGATTCAATAGCACACATTTTATGCCATTTCCTAAAGTTAAAATTATCCCCATGGATTTTATAAAAAGTAGTTCTAAGAGCTAAAATTGCTTATTCTTCATTTCAGGTCAATTACTTTCATTTTTTTTTAATTGAAAGAAACTAGATTATTACTAATTGTTGCACGCTAATTGTTAACAGGTTAACACTTTCTGATAACTCTCCAATATTGTGTTTTTTGTTTTGTTGTCTTCCAGATCACTGTGTTGACATTAACAGGTAGGGAGAGTCATTTCCAGATTAGTTGCAAGTAAACAGAAAATTTCTAGTTATTTTATAATTGTAGCATTTTTTTGTTTTATATTTATAAAACAAATGTTATGTATCATCTGTTTGTCTCCCTTACAGGGCTAAATTATGAATCTAATCTGCCAAATAGTCTCCGTAACTCTTACACCTACATGCTTTTTGCCAGTGAAAATATCTGCAGCTATCGTCCTAATCAAATCAGGGCTCGGAGTAAAATGTTTTAATTATACGTAAATGAAAATGTATAACATTTATACTGATACTCTGTAAAACAATGAAAAAGTATGATATTGAGAAAGCGGTAGAGGAAAATACGGCAATCAAAATAAATTAAAAATACTGCATTTTCCAGCGTGCATTAAAAATAAAATTAATGTTGAAGACATAATCATATTCTATTGTGCGACATATGTATTCATGCCTGTAACATTAAATTAATTGTCACAACTGCAAAGGCATCCCTCACGCAAATAATAATTATGAAGCAATTTTCAGATTATTTTTATAGGTAAACTTTTAAAAAATCATTACATTTGACAAAATGTCCAGATGTTATGACAGGATCAACATCAGTGTGTCCACTTTCACTACAGTGAAATATCAGATCAGCAGGCAATGAAAGACTTAACAAGTACAGACATATATTAAAAACTGCTGTTGTAACTCACTTATCTTTGACATCCTTCTGTGTATTCTCTGATCGTTTTCCTTGCAAGTTTCCTGGACAGCATGGTTTTTCCCACTTTCCTTTTTCATTGTCACCATCCTCTGCTTTCTCCTTCCATTTGTCGGAGTCCTGTTCCTCCTCCTTATCAGCCTTTTTCAACAACTAAAGATTACAATATAACTTGATTATATCAAAGGTAGATTATAAAACTGTTACATTTTTGGGTTATTTTAAACTTTCTTATCCTGGATTATTTTGGCTCTCATACCTTAGATCATGTTCATAGGCGCGTGTCAACTCCCCAAACCTTGCCTTGTGCTCTAGGTAACCTTTCAGTAACATACCCAGGAAACAAACATCAAACCTTGTTTGGCAATTGTTCTTAGGTACTGGACTATTTTATATCTCCGTAAGATTTCACTTCAGCAGAGCATGACAGTAGGTCTTGTCTTTAAAGTTTGAAATATAAAGCAAATTTATTATACAAATAATTAACCAGTGAATAATCAAACAGTCTATTCGCTACTCTCCAATTTTCCAATTAACTGACTTTCTCATAAAATCGGCTAGCTCCAACTGCCTTTTATTAAAGGAGAAGTACATTCTACCAATTTCTACTAGAATTCTAAAAGTTAAAAAGGGAGAATGTGTACACTTATCAATGTCTCATGGTCATCTCTTGCTCAGTTTTTTGCTTCAGAACTGCTGGTTATTGGCAGCTTGGAAGGAAACATTTAGTATAGAACTCCTCCTGTGACAGTGTGAAGTTCCACTCACTGGAATAAATAGGGCAATCCACCCAAACTCCACTGTCCTCAATGTTCAGTCCAAGGCTGTTTCTAAACTGCAGTTGTAAAGCATAAAAAGGAGAAACCGACTGAAAGATACCAATAAATGTACAGGCATCTCTCTTTCCTACAAATAGGATTAGAAGCAATTCAGCAGAATATACTTCTCCTTTGAAAAACAGAATTTGGGGGACTGGACAGCTCACTGAATTAGTACACCTCTTTTCACCTCTGGAATCGGAGCTTGATTCCAAAAGGGATGAAATCAGACTACACCAGACCAAACTGATGGGGTAAGCCTTTCTCTTTGATGGCAAGGAGACTAATTGAAATGAACTTGCAGTTATTGGCGAGTATGAAGCCACAAAGTAAAATTGCATAACTCAAAACAGATCCTCAGTCCTGCAACACAATGCTTGATATGGGAAATACAAAATGCCACATTGGCAAAGTAAGGAGAGTAGGAAATTCCTCTGTTACATTACAATAGTTGCACAACACTGTCTGTGGGATACATGTAACAGAGGAAATTTTCTCCAGTTAGGTTTGAGGTTAGGGGTAAGGCACATTGTTATAATAGTGTAGTGAAAGAAACATTAACTGCATCTAACTTGTAGTGCATCCAAAAACTTAATGCGAAACGCATGTGCTGAAAACCGGCACTTCCGATCCGTCAAGAATTCTCTTGACAGATCGCACGCCTGCCCTGGAGAAGGGCCTCCACGGGCAGAGAGTTCCGCTTTCTGCAGAGCCTCCGCCCGCTGAAAACCTTTAAAAATCTTACGCCTGGTAAAAGCAGCGTAAGGCCTGCTTTTACCAGCATAAGAGTTTAAAAAAGTAAAAAAATAATTTTTTTCCACTCATTTATAATTTAAGAATACTTTTTTTTTTAAAAAGTTTATTTTTAGCCCCGTAAAAAATTGTAATTTTTTTTCAAAAAATTTAATTTTTGTTTAAAATATTTAATTTAATGTAATTTTAACTAATTTTAAATACGTGATTTAAAAAAAATGTATTTAATGTTTTAGTGTGTTTTTTGAGTGATCCCCATTCATACTTTTGACGGGACTAAGCTGAGAGACCTGTCAAAAGTATGAAGGGGGATTCCCTCATTCCATTGGTTCCCCATGGTCCACGTGATCCCAGGGACGCTTGCGAACTGCCTGCGCCCCTGGGATACCTGGGCCTCCGCCTGCGCGCACCAGGAGAGGCCCAGGAGCGGAAGTGTCGGGACCTATGAAGCCAGCAGGTAAGTTCGTAGATTTTTTCCAGATTGGAGGCATCCGCACGCAGGAAGCCTCCGATCGGAAAATCCGGGCCAATGTTAAGTTTTATATACCCAAATTTAAAAAAATTCAAAATAATTACATCCCATGGTTTAAATCAAATCTCGTTACAGCACCGTGACATATGTAACTATAAGCGACACAGTAACAGGAAACAGTGTTTTAACTCTGGAATTTAATTAATGGGAAAAATAACAGGCAATGTTACTAACTTATTATTTTAACTCTAGCCTATCCTATTCTGATTTTCTGCCTCTAATTCCTTCATCGACATCTTCCCATATGGGTGATAACCATCCACATTTTCATGGATTTTCATGGGGAAGGCGAGTTGGGGTGGCGGGTCTCCGATGCGTGTGGGAAACCTGGGAGAACGGGAAGATCATGGCCTCTGGGGGACCAGAAAGAAGATCACAGCCATCGAGGGACCGGGGGAGGGGGAGCAGTCCAGGAAGGCGATCAAAGGCCTCATGAGGAGTAAAGGCAGATCTCCTGGATGCAGCAGTCCCCGCATTGCTGTAACTGCCAGTTTTACGAAGTGTGTAAAACCCGTCCAGCTGCAGTTAAAAACAAAATGTATGTTAAAGAAGAGGCTTCCAGCCTCATTGTAATATTTAAATTAACATCCCGCCTCCTGGCTGCAGTTGGCAAAAAGAGCCTCTCTGAATGCTCAGTGAGTTTATCCAGTGAATGAAGTCAAGAAGGGCCAAGATTTAATCTCTGCCTGAGCTGAGTTAGCTAATCTTAGCCATTGCAGCAGTAGGGGCATGACAATTGATCTCAGTGGCTTTAAGTTCCCGAGAGGAAATCAGGGTTCATCACTATCGAACAGCCCTGGCTTGAAATACTCATGCAAATGTCAGTTAATGATAGGCTCAGCTGTGATGCCCCTGCAGTCAAATAGCCTGCTGCCACTCCTCGTCAAAGCTTAAAGAATAGACACAACGGTGAAGAGTCAGAGGGTGACCAATACCTAGGGAACTGTACTCCAGGGAGAAGTTCTGCCTTCATACAGAAAGTTGGCAAGATTAAAAAAAAGAAAATGAGCACCTCACGACAGTGCATCAACGATCTGTTTCAATTCAACATTTAACATTATGATTAAAATATATTGCAGTCTCTTTGCACAAGTTTATGTATTTGTATTAACATGGTTTTGCAAATAAATTACCTTACCGTCAGGCCCACCAATGTATTTATATTATAGCACTGCAGCAGCACTGCAATCTAAGTGAGGGGGTACTAGCGAGGTATTTTTCCCTGTGCATGCAGCCACTGGTAAATGTAAATTGCAGTGCAAGTAACCATAAAACGCCACTTTTTTGGCTAAGCCAACATCTTGCACACCAAAAACAGGACAAATAATAATTTTAAAAGATGCTGATAAATTGAATAATCTACTATTGCAAAGATATGAACCTTAATTTTTATTTCTTCTTTTCTTTCCTTCTCTGCTAATTTTTTCTGCTTCTCTGCTTCTTTCCTTTTACGCCTTTCTTCCTCTCTACGTTTTCTTTTTTCTTCCTCTCTCAAACGTTTTTTTTCCAACTCCCTCCTCCTCCTTTCTTCTCTTTTCTCCTCTCTGATTCGCTGGAATGTAACAAGATTCAATTGAAGAAAATGCCAGTTTTAGGACCAAATGCTAAAGTTTACAATAAAGACAGTTTATAAAGTAAACTTCCACCTGCTTTTCCAGCTTCTTGTTTTTAATATACTCCAGAAGTGGTGTGGTTCTCCTGGCTGGGAATAAGGCAGGAATCAAATTTAGTTTTCTAAACCATTCAATTATACATCACTCCTATAAAATGAAATATGTTGGCATAGCTTAAAATCATTTCAAGCTGTTCATGCAAAATTGTATTGCTAATACATGTCTTAAAAGGAGTCTCCTCATTAGTACTTCTTTCAAAAAACATCAATTCTGATTAACTTCAACATCAGTAGGTTTTGTTAATTTCTGTTCATTTTTTAAAGAGTAAGTATATCATAGAGGAAGCCGTTCCGCAATTATTAAGACTGCTAATGCTTTGAATTCACCCAGTTTACATTGTGGAACAGATCTCAAACTGGCAATACTGAAGCACGTGCGATTATGCAGTGGCTCAATTGGCACAACTGCGCACCTGTGTTCTTGTACACACGCAGCTGCTTCCAAGTTCTGCTTCCACCTTTAAGTTCCTGGCTACAGACATTCTCCAGTGTTGGGAATTGATCTGTACCCGCTAGCAATGCAAAAAGCATATTTTCAGGTTGCACATATAAACCAGTTACTGAGCCCAATACTGTGAGGAATCATAGTCACAGCACAGAAGGATCCCATCCAGCCCATCATGCCTGTGCTGGGTCTAGCTCCTTAACTAGAGCTATCTACTCTCATCCCATTTCTCATCCGTTTTTTCTGTATTCTTTAAAAATAAGAATCATAAATTAACACACACAATTCAAATGATGCAATTGTTAAAGAAACCAGTGAAGCAGGATAGACAGAACTTGGTTCACAGGTTAAACTGTGCAATATTTTTAATGGTTAGTTTAGATCAGACAGTGAAAGTTAAGTTATTAAACTGACAAATTTATGTATGCAATTAACAGATTGATACTAGCAAAGATCACAAATTGCCAAACTATTCACTGAAAAAACAGCTATTCTTCTCAACATACACATGGTGTAATGATGATCACATTTTAATTAGGTCATAGTGTGGGGCATTTGGGTCACCTGGCTCAACTCATGAATTCTGGGTATGGCTCATTAGTCCAATATGCGAGAGGCAGACGCAACTATATTTAAGAAAGAAAGAACTTGCATTTATATAGCGCTTTTCACGACCTTATGGTGTCCCAAAGCACTTTACAGCCAATGAAGTACTTTTGAAGTGTAGTCCCTGTTGTAAAATAAGGAAAGACAACAGTCAATTTGTGCACAGCAAGGTCCCACAAAAAGCAATGAAACAAATGATAGAAAACCTGTTGTAGTGATGTTAGTTGAGGGCTAAATGTCAGCCAGGATACCAGTAGAAGTCCCCTACTCTTCTTCAAATAGTACCATAGGACCTTTTGCATCCACACCCAAGAGCAGACAGAGCCTCATTTTAATGTCTCATCTGAAAGACAGCATCTCCGACAGTGCAGCACTCTCTCAGTACTGCACTGAAGTGTCAGCCTAAATTATGTGCTCAAGTCTCAGGAGTGGAGCTTGAACTCATGATTTTTCAGCTCAGAGAGGAGAGTGCTCCACAAAGCCAAGGCTGACACCTATAGCACTAAGTTTGTTATTCCAATCTGCTTATTTTTCTCTTTTTTTACCCCCTTCCATCCTATTCAGTGCCATCACACTGCCTCTCGAAGCAGCATCTGCTTGGTGAATGACTGTCAGCCACCTGTCTTTGTCTGTACAAGCTGCTCCCAAGATTCCACATTGGTCTTAGAATGCTTTACATGCCCTTTCAGTATGTCCTTATGATGCTTGAACTCTCTTCCAAAGGAACGTTTGCCCGCTTTCTGATATTTAGGTGATCTTGGGCAGCCTGTCATTAAAGCATCTTCCAGATGAGCCTAAAGCATCTCAACTGAGTTTGATCAGCATGGCTTCAATCCCTGACGAGCCAGCATGAGCAAAGACCTCAGTGTTTGAAATCTTGTCTTGCCAACCGACGTTGCCACCTCTTAATGGTGTGAATGCTGCGGAGTTGGAAACGTTCAAGGTCTTTGATGTGGCATCTTAAACTGTCCAATTCCCACAGTTGTAAACTGCCGTACAAACTTTAAGCTTCCCCAGAAAGCCAATATCTGAGTAGACCTTCCTCAGTTTTTAATCAACTGTGTTCCCTCAATTAACTCAGTGGTATTGTGAAAGAAATGCTTGCTGGAAAATAACTTAAAACTGATGGGTAGATTATAGATCTTAACTGCAGACGGACAATGGTTGATGAGGGTCTAGAGATTTTCTAATGTGTGAGCCAACAGAGTACATATTCATTGCTTGTAATCTGTGTAAATTGAACAGCTTTCCCTCTATCCTGAACAGGATGTGCACTATCCCAGAGGTCTGACTCAGTTGCTGATGGAGAAAGCATCAGATACTGTCCCATTAGTTATCACTCATTCGGGCATCCCAGCATGTAGCTATAAATTAACATTGGCAAAGGTCAGGATTAGCAAATTTAGTCAGGAGCTTCTACAGTACATGTCGACTTACAGATAATTAAGACCAACCGCGTTTTGTTTGGATTGAAATCCACACTGTAACTCAAAGAATATTGTCTGTTGCTAGTCTTGTTCAAAAGGTTCAAAAGAATCCCAGCAAGGATCTTCCCAACAACAGATAGAATTGATATGTTTCTAGTCAGAAAATTTAACCATAAGTTTTTACAATCTGACAACACGGATGTATCTTTCAAATCTAAGGTAACCACTTCTTTGCTGCAAGATTCTGAAGAAGTGTTTTCCAATGGATGGGTCACCATCTGAGACAGGTGCTTTGCTGTTCTTAGCTTGGTTGATCGTCTTCTGTATTTTGTCAAAAATGATGTAACAATGTAACATTAGGTTTAGAGTAGTTATGGAAAGGGACAAGGAATAATCAAAGGTGAAGATACTCAAATGGAAGAGGGCTACTTTCAGTGAGTTGAAAGGTTATCTGCACCAGGTGGGTTGGAAATGAAGATTGGCAGGTAAAACAATAAATAAGCAATGGGAGGCATTGAAGGAGGAGATCGTTCAGGTACAGACTAAACAAATTCCACGACGGGGAAAGAAAGGGTATCCAAAGCTAGAGCTCGCTGGATGATTAAAGATATTGAGATTAAAATGAAACAGAAAAAGGAGGTTTATGACAAAATGCCAGGTTCATAATACAGTAGAGAATCAAGCTGAATACAGAAAGTACAGAGGAGAACTGAAAAAGGAAATAAGAGAGACAAAGAGAGTGCGTAAGAAAAGATTAGTGGGTAACATAAAGGGGAACACTAAAGTATTTTAAAAACATAAAGAGGAAAAGGATTGTCTAAGAAAGGGTAGGGCCGATTAGAGACCAAAAAGGAAATTTTCTTGTGGATGCAAATGGCATAGCTGAAGTACTAAATGAGTACTTTGCATCTGTCTTCACAAAAGAGGATGCTGCCAATGTCACAGTAAAAGAGAAGAGGGTAGAGAAATTGGATAGAATAAAAATAGATAAAGAGGAGGTACTTGAAAGGTTGGCAGCACTCAAAGTAGAAAGTCACTCGGGATGCAAATGAGACTCTGGTCACAATCCTTCAATCCTCCTTGGATATGGGAGTGGTGCCAGAGGACTGGAGGGTTGCAAATGTTGCACACCTGTTCAAAAAAGGGAGGGGGATAAATCCGGTAATACATGCCACTAACGTCGGTGGTGGGGAAACTTTTAGAGACCATAATCTGGGACAAAATTGTCACTTGGAAAAACATGGGTTAATGAATGACAGCCAGCACAGATTTGTTAAAGGCAAATCGTGTCTAACAAACTTGATTGACTTCTTTGATGAAGTAAGTCGATGAGGGTAGTGTGGTTGATGTTGCAAATATGGACTTTCAAGAGGTGTTTGATAAAGTGCCACATCGTAAAATTGAAGCCCATGGGATTAAAGTGACAGTGGCAGCATGGATACAAATTGGCTAAGAGACAGAAAGCAGAGAGTAGTGGTGAACGGTTATTTTTCAGACTGGAGGAAAGTATACAGTCCCCCAGGGGTCGGTATTAGAACCATCGCTCTTTTTGATACATATTGATGACCTGGACTTGGGTATAGACGGCATAATTTAAAAGATTGCAAATGACACAAAACTTGGAAATGTGGTAAACAGTGAGGAGGTTAGTAGAACATAGACAGTCTGGTGAAATGGGCAGACACATGGCAGATGACATTTAATGCAGAGATGTGAAGTGATGCATTTTGGAAGGAAGGATGAGGAGAGGCAATATAAACTAAATGGTACAATTTTAAAAGGGGTGCAAGAACAAAGAGATCGGGGGGTTCACATACACAAATCTTTGAAGATGGCAGGACAAGTTGATATGGCTGTTAAAAAAGCATACGGGATCCTGGGATTTATAAATAGAGGCATAGAGTACAAAAGCAAGGAGGTTATGTTAGTTTCAGCCATGGCTCAGTGGTAGCACTATTGCTTCTGAGTCAGAGATTGTGGGTTCAAGTCCCACTCCAGGGACTGGAGTACAAAATCTAGGCTGATACTCCAGTGCAGTACTGAGGGAGCGCAGCACTGTCAGAGGTAGCGTCTTTCGGATGAGATGTTAAACGAAGCCCGGTCTGCCCCCTCAGGTGGATGTAAAAATTCCATGGCACTACGTCAAAGAAGAGCAGAGGAGTTCTCTTCAGCGTCCTGGCCAGCATTTATCCCTCAACTAACATCACTAATACAGACGATCTGCCCATTATCATATTGCTGTTTATGGGAGCTTGCTGTGCGTGAATTGGCTGCCGTGTTTCCTATATTACAAAAGTGACTACACTTCAAAAGAACTTAATTGGGTGTAAAGCATTTTGGCATGACCTGCGGATGTGAAAGGCATTATATAACCGCAAGCTTTTTCTTGGGGAACCAAGGGGCTCATAAGAGTGAGGATCTTAATTAATATAAGTAGAGAAAAAGTACTTAAACTAATGGGACTAAAAGCCAACAAATCCCCTAGACCTGATGACCTGCATCCTAGGGTTCTAAAAGAGGTGGCTGCAGAGATAGTGGATGCATTGGTTGTGATCTTTCAAAATTCACCAGATTCTAGAACGGTCCCAGCGGATTGGAAGGTAGCAAATGTAACCCCGCTATTCAAGAAAGGAGGGAGAAAACAGAGAACTACAGGCCAGTTAACCTGACATCAGTTGTCGGGAAAATGCTGGAATCCATTATTAAGGAAGTAGTAACAGGGCACTTAGAAAATCATAATCTGATTTAGGCAGAGTCAACATGGTTTTATGAAAGGGAAATCGTGTTTAACAAATTTATTGGAGTTTTTTGAGGATGTAACTAGCAGGGTAGATAAAGGGGAACCAGTGGATGTAGTATATTTGGATTTCCAAAAAGCATTCGATAAGGTGCCACATAAAAGGTTGCTACACAAGATAAGGGCTCATGGGGTTGGGGGTAATATATTAGCATGGATATAGGATTGGTTAATGGACAGAAAACAGAGAGTAGGGATAAACAGGTCATTTTCCGGTTGGCAGGCTGTAACTAGTGGGGTGCCGCAAGGATCAGTGCTTGGGCCTCAGCTATTTACAATCTATAGTAATGACTTAGATGGAGTGCAATGCATCCAAGTTTGCTGACTATACAAAGCTAGGTGGGAAAGTAAGCTGTGAGGAGGACACAAAGAGCCTGCAAAGGGATATAGACAGGTTAAGGGAGTGGGCAATAAGGTGGCAGATGGATTATAATGTGGGGAAATGTGAGGTTATTCACTTTGGTAGGAAGAATAGAAAAACAGAATATTTTTTAAATGGTGAGAAACTATTAAATGTTGGTGTTCAGAGAGATTTAGATGTCCCCGTGCAGGAAATATAGAAAGTTAGCATGTAGGTACAGCTAGGAATTAGGAAGGCAAATAGCATGTTGGCCATTATTGTAAAGGGGTTGGCGTACAAGATTAAGGAAGTCTTAATACAATTGTACAAGGCTTTGGTGAGATCACACCTGAAGTACTGTGCACAATTTTGGTTTCCTTATCTGAGAAAGGACATACATGCCTTAGAGGCGGTGCAACGAAGGATCACAGATTGGGCCTATACTCTCTTGCATTTAGAAGAATGAGAAGTGATCTCATTGAAACATATAAGGGGGATTGAAAGGGTAGATGCTGAGAGGATGTTTTCCCTGGCTGGAGAGTATAGAACAACCGAGGATTCCCCTCTACTGTGGTTGACACGGCCCTTGACCATATCCGTTCTGTTTCCCGCACTTCTGCTCTCACCCCTTCCCCTCCCTCCTGGAACCACAATAGGGTTCCTCTTGTACTCACCTTTCACCCCACCAGCTTCCACATTCAACAGATCACCTCCGCCATCTCCAGCGTGATCCCACCACCAAACACATCTTCCCCTCACCTCCCCTTTCAGCATTTCAAAGGGACCGCTCCCTCCGCGACACCCTGGTCCACTCCTCTATCATCCCCAACACCCCTTCCCTTTCGCCCGGCGCCTTCACGTGCAAGCGCAGGAGATGCAACACATGCCCTTTTACCTCCTCCCTTCCCACTGTCCGGGGCCCCAAACACTCCTTCTAGGTGAAACACCGATTTACTTGTACTTCTTGCAATTTAGTATACTGTATTCGCTGCTCACGATGCGGTCTCCTCTACATTGGGGAGACCAAACGCAGATTGGGTGACCGCTTTGCGGAACACCTTCGTTCAGTCCGGTCGCCTGTCATTTAAATTATCCGCTCCACTCCCACTCTGACCTCTCCGTCCTCGGTCTCGTACACTGTTGCAATGAAGCTCAATATAAGCTCGAGGAACAACACCTCATCTTTCGATTAGGCACTTTACAGCCTTCTGAACTCAACATCGAGTTCAACAATTTCAGACCATAACCTCTGCCCCTATCTTTTTTTTTCTCTCTCACATGGCAGCTGTCGATCATTCTGCCATCGCCATTTACACTTCATCCAGTCATCTTTTGTTTCTTAACTTGTCCCATTACCATCTCCTTTTGCATTGCACCATCATCCCTTTTGTCTCTTAATCTCTCCTGCCTTCCATCCTATCGCAGACCTTCCCTTTTGTTCTTTCCTCCCCTCCCCCCCCTTTCCCTGCCCCTACACTTACTTAAAAACCTGTTCCATCTCCAACATTTTCCACTTCTGTCAAAGGGTCATCGACCTGAAACGTTAACTCTGTTTCTCTCTCCACAGATGCTGCCTGACCTGCTGAGTATTTCCAGCATTTTCTGTTTTTATTATAGAATTAGGGGGCACAGTCTCAGGATAAGTGGTCGACCATTTAAGACGGAGATAAGGAGGAATTTCTTCACTCAGAGTTGTGAATCTTTGGAATTCTCTACCGGAAAGGGCTGTGGATCCTGAACCGTTGAGTATATTCAAGGTTGAGATAGATAGATTTTTCGATTCATGGGGAATCAAGGGATATGGGGATCGGGTGGGAAAGTGAAGCTGAAGTCGAAGATCAGCCATGATCTTATTGAATGGCAGAGCAGGCTCGAAGGGCCGTATGGGCTACTCTCGCTCCTAATTCTATGTTCGTTCTTTTTTGCTAAGCCATTATAAATCACTGGTTAGGCCTCAGCTAGAGTATTGTGCCCACTTCTGGGCACCACACTATAGGAAGGATGTCAAGGCCTTGGAGAGGGTACAGAGAAGATTTACTAGAATGGTACCAGGGATGAAGGATTCAGTTATGTGGAGAGACTAGAGAAGCTACGATTGTTCTCCTTAGAGCAGAGAAGGTTATAGGGGGATTTAATAGTGGTGTTCAAAATTATGAAGGGTTTTGATAGAGTAAATAAGGAGAAACTGTTTACACTGGCAGGAGGGTAAGTAACCAGATACGAATTTAAAGGAATAGGCAAACGAACCAGAGGGGAGATTAGAGCAATTTTTTTACACTGCAAGTTGTTACGTTCTGGAATGCACTGCCTGAAAGAGTGGTGGAAGCAGATTCAATAGTAACTTTCAAAAGGGAATTGGATATATACTTGAAAAGGAAAAAAATGCAGGGCTATGGGGAAAGAGCAGGGGTGCAAGACTAATTGGATAGCTCTTTCAAGGAGCCGGCAGAGGCACGATGTGCCAAATGTGATGTATGATTCTATGAATAGACAAAAAATATAGATTAAAGCATTTGAGCAATATAGTAGTCCAGTATGGTGGAACCCAAATGTACTGGGATGCAGAGCATTGAAATATGATCGTCCAGTTGGTGAATTACAGATTTTAGTTTTGCCACTGTAGAAGGCAGTGCAATATTGGTTTACAGTGCTAAAATTTGCTAATTATTATAAGATCACCATTCATTATGCTTATCTGTGGATCAGTAAATGTGCTGAAAGGGAATATTAACGAACACCAATAATGCTTCTTCAAGGATTTAAAGCAACATGGGCACAGCTACTTTCCTGAAATCACCAAAACTGTTGCTCTCAGCCATCGGTACTAATTTCCAGCAGGCATACGTCAAGAGATTATATGAATAGAGGAAAAATTTATAAGGAGAAAAATCTGGCTGGAGATCTGTCAAAAAAAATCAATGAAGTGAACTATGTAAAGTGGCAAACAAAGGAAAAGCTGATATATCTGGCCTAACTCCATCGGAGATTACCTAACAGAGCAGAAGGACGAAGAGGCCTTTGCACTCTTGTGGTTAGAGATTTGATTTTAAACCTTGTCTCAAAACCTTTTTTGGAAAAAATATATACAATGCATGCAAGGGATCATTTCCACCAAATCTGTTTCAACTCAAGTCTGACCAGCTATTGCGACTGAGCTAATTATATGGTGAAAATATATGAAACAGTTTTGCTTCTGTTACAAAAAATTATGCTAAAACTATAACCTGAAATTCACCGTCAGACTAACCAATCAGTTCTCTGGTCTTTGCCTCTATCTCTCCCAGAAGCGTCTCTGGGTTGGCTGCAACTTTCTCTTCCTCTGCACAGTAACTTTCCAAAAACTTCTTGTATTCAGGATCTATAGTTACATAAAAAAACTACGTTCAATTATTTATCAAACATAAAGCAGATTTAAAAAATGCAAAATTCCTTTTAATAAAAAAAAGTGAATGCTTGATTTTTGCTATAATTAATGACGTATCAAAATAACAAGAAAAGGATTTTGAATTGTGTGATTTCCGTTAGTGGGCTGAATTACAGAGAAATTTAGGCATTCCCCAACTTACCGTTAAAAGGGCCTACTTAGATCAGATAGTAACTTGTGTAAAAAACTTACAACCTAGGTCCTTCAAACATTTTGAATATATATTTAAAGGAGATTTTTAACATTTCACTTATCGATATAAGCTTCTGTAATGTTCATGTTTTTTGGACATTAAGGGAATCAAGGGATATGGGGATAGGCCGAGAAAGTGGAGTTGAGGTAGAAGATCACCCATGATCTTATCGAATGGCGGAGCTGGCTTGAAGGGCCATATGTCCTACTCCTGCTCCTATTTCTTATGTTCTACACAATGTTCTATTGTGAGTTCTCTCTCTCAGCCTGTGATGTTCATGTAAGGATTCTGGAATAAGCAAGTCTGCGAGTTTCTATTTATTGGACCTGTTCATACCAGTTTCATAGGACAGTTCTAATATGTGATCTCTGCATTGTGAAACTGTTAGAGATCAGAAGTGACATTTTTGCACACTGAAACATTAATATATAGTCGACCAGAGGTTCAGTTCCTCCATTTTGCCTGCTTTCTGATCAGAGAGGTCCCAGGAGGACCGATGGGGCCTTCTACAATGGATTCAACTGGATGGAACAGTCTCCATCAGGCTGCTTTTGCGTTATTCCTAGCAGATTGCTAACAGAAATACCTTAGTTTATTGCATTATTTATTGTTGGCCACAATACAACATGGTTGGTATTGGCTTTGGTTGATGGTTTTTGCAAATTACATGAATAAACATCCCAGTCTGGCAGGCCAAAGGCAATATAAACAAAATGGTACAATTTTAAAGGGGCGCAGGAACAGAGAGAGGGTATATGAACACAAGTCTTTAAAGGTGGAAGAACAAGTTGAGAAGGCTGTTAGAAGGCATATGGGGATCCATGGCTTTATAAAAGAGGCATAGAGAACAAAAGCAAGGAACTTATGTTCAATGTGAGAACAAGTTCAGCCAGGCGGAGGAGGATGGCGGTGGATGGGGACTGGTTGGGCCTCTGTTCAAGGAAGAAGCGGAGCGCCCTCAGGCCATCCTGGTGGGGGATGGAGGTGTAGAGGGATTGTACATCCATGGTGAAAAGGAGGCGGTTGGAGCCAGGAAACTGTTAAAGTGGCGGAGGGCGTCAGAGGAATCGCGGATGTAGGTAGGAAGAGACTGGACAAGGGGAGAAAAAATAGAGTCAAGATAGGAAGAGAGAAGTTCCGTGGGGTAAGAACAGGCTGAAACGATGGGTCTAGCAGGGCAGTCCTGTTTGTGGATCTTGGGAAGGAGGTAGAAGCGGGCTGTGCGGGGTTGGAGAACTATGAGGTTGGCGGCCGTGGGGGGGGGAAGATCTCCAGAGGAGATGAGGTCAGTGACAGTCTTGGAAATGGTGGCTTGATGTTCGGTAGTGGGGTCATGGTCCAGGTGGAGGTAGGAGGAGGTGGTGGAGAGTTGGCGTTCAACTTCCGCTAGGTAGAGGTCGGTTCGCCAAACAACAACAGCACCACCCTTGTCAGCGGGTTTAATGACAATGTCGGGGTTGGATCGGAGAGAATGGAGTGCTGCAAGTTCAGAGGGAGGTAGGTTGGAGTGAGTGAGGGGAGCAGAGAAATTGAGATGGCCGATGTCACGGCGGCAGTTAGCAATGAAAAGATCTAGAGAGGGTAAGAGGCCAGAGGGAGGGGTCCAGGTGGAACGAGAATTCTGAAAGCGGGAGAAAGGGTCAGTCGTGCGGGGGGAAGACTCCTGGCCAAAGAAGTGGGCACGGAGACGAAGGCGGCGGAAAAAGAGCTCAGCATCGTGCCGAGCACGAAATTCATTGAGGTGGGAGCGTAAGGGGATGAAGCTCAGGCCTTTGCTGAGGACTGATCGTTCGGGGTCAGAGAGGGGAAGGTCAGAGGGGATAGTGAAAACGCGGCAGGGGGCGAGATTGGGAGAAGGGGGGTCAGAGGAAAGTGAAGGGTAAGAAGGTTCCGGAGGGGCATTAGTGTCCAAGAGTTGTTGAAGCTTGCGATCCTTGACATCGGAAAGGAAGAAGAAAAGTTTTTTGTTGAAGCGTCGGATGAGTCTAAGGATGAAATGGAACTGTGGACCCGGACAGCTTTGAGATAGGAGTGCGTCGGTGCTGCTGAAGAGAGAGGTCGAGAGTGTTCATGTGCCGCCGCATGGCGTTGAGCGTGGATCTCAAGATGCGGCGAGAGCAGTAGTTCCATAGTGTAAGAAGTGTACTTATGCTTTAAAGTCTATGTTTAGAGTGAAAGTGAGTGACATCTCTATTTTATGTATCGAGAAGGATAGTGAGATGTATGATCCATTGTGTTATACTATTTACTGTTCATTTACCTGTCCTATTTAAATAAAATCATTTGTTGGTTCACAGCCTTCACCTCGATCTAATAAGAGTGTATATTCAGTCTGCCTTTCAGAGAAGAATCACATGGTGTTATGTGATACAATACAATAGTTGGTGTAGAGAGTAAGGTTTCTCGGTTATGATCCCTGTGTTTCGCTATTGCTTACCTAGATAGTGGGCAGATAAAGGTACGCTCTGGATCATAGGGGACATGAGGGCCACTTACAGAATGACCAGGTCTGCAGAACCCAAGGAAATATTTAGCGTAAAAAACCGAAAAACATGACAAGTATTTAAAATGCTTTATGAAAAATGTTTTAGATAAATTACTTTTTAAAGTTTAAGTAATTCTGACAAGTCTTATTATTTTACATCTTATTAATATAGTAATTCACAAAATAGGTACAGATGAGGAAGGCCATTCTCTGCTTATTTGTCCAGAAAGACCCTACAGACCCCCATCATGGCATGATTCCAGGAGGGAGGGAGAAAGCAGGGAATTATAGACCGGTCAGCCTGACATCGGTCGTGGGTAAAATGATGGAAGCAATTATTAAAGATGTCATAACAGACCATTTGGAAAGTGGCGACATGATAGGTCCAAGTCAGCATGGATTTGTGAAAGGGAAATCATGCTTGACAAATCTTCTGGAATTTTTTGAGGATGTTTCCAATAGGGTGGACAGGGGGGAACCAGTAGATGTGGTGTATTTGGACTTTCAGAAGGCCTTCGACAAGGTCCCACACAAGAGATTGGTGAGCAAAGTTAAAGCACATGGGATTGGGGGTAATGTGTTGACGTGGATTGAGAACTGGTTGGCACACAGGAAACAAAGAGTAGGAGTAAATGGGTACTTTTCAGAATGGCAGGCAGTGACCAGCGGGGTACCGCAGGGTTCGGTGCTGGGACCCCAGCTGTTTACATTATATATTAATAATTTGGACGAAGGGATTAAATGTAATATCTCCAAATTTGCGGATGACACTAAATTGGGAGGCAGTGTGAACAATGAGGAGGATGCTAGGAGGCTACAGAGTGATTTGGTCAGGTTGGGTGAATGGGCAAATGTATGGCAGATGAAGTACAATGTGGATAAATGTGAGGTTATCCACTTTGGTGGTAAAAATAGAGAGGCGGACTATTACCTGAATGGTGGCAGATTAGGGAAAGGGGACGTGCAACGAGACCTGGGCGTCATGGTACATCAGTCACTGAAGGTGGGAATGCAAGTGCAGCAGGCAGTCAAGAAAGCAAACGGAATGATGGCCTTCATAGCAAGGGGATTTGAGTACAGGAGTAGGGAGGTGATGCTACAGTTGTACAGGGCCTTGGTGAGGCCACACCTGGAGTATTGTGCGCAGTTTTGGTCTCCTAACTTAAGGAAGGACATTCTTGCTATTGAGGGAGTGCAGCGAAGGTTCACTAGATTGATTCCTGGGATGGCCGGACTGACATATCAAGAAAGATTGGGTCAACTGAACTTGTATCCTCTGGAGTTCAGAAGAATGAGGGGGGATCTTATAGAGACATTTAAAATCCTGACTGGTTTAGACAAATTAGATGCGGGCAGAATGTTCCCAATGGTAGGGAAAACTAGAACCAGGGGTCACAGTCTAAGGATTAAGGGGAAGCCATTTAGGACTGAGCTGAGGAGGAACTTCTTCACCCAGAGAGTGGTGAATCTATGGAATTCTCTTCCACAGAAGGTTGTTGAGGCCAGTTCGCTAAATATATTCAAAAGGGAGTTAGATATAACACTCACAACTAAGGGGATCAAGGGGTATGGCGAGAAAGCAGGAATGGGGTACTGAGGTAGCATGTTCAGCCATGAACGCATTGAATGGCGGTGCAGGCTCGAAGGACCGAATGGTCTACTCCTGTACCTATTTTCTATGTTTCTATGTTTCTATTACTCTACCTGGAAGCCCATTTCATATATTGATCATCGTTTGTGTAAAAGTGTGAAAAAGAACTTCCTGACATTAGTCTGAACTCTACTGTTTATTAATTTGAACTTGTGTCTCTTTGTCCTAATCTTAAGGTATGGCATTGAAGTAAAGTTTAAGATTTTCTACACCATATACTGTATTATGTATCCCATAATATCACCTCCTTTTGTGGATGAAAAGTCCAAATTTCTCCTAACTCAGTCTTCTGATGTTGGGGATCAGCCTAATGGCTCTTCTTTGATCTGCCACCAGGACTTGAATATTTCCCTTATGAATCAGTGTTCACAACTGGACATAGTAGTCAAGGTGTGATCTGCCAGAGCATTATACAGTTTCAGCAACTTGTATTCTACAATTTTGGCTATATAGGTCAGCATTCTATTTGTTTTGTTGATTGCTGCGCTGCACTGATTGAACATGAAAGTCTTAAGTACAGTCTTGACAGTGCTCTGCTACTCTGTGGGCTTTCAGCTAAGTCTTAGATAAATACCTTCTTCAATGCTCCCAGATTTTGCATCTTTCTTCTTCAGTTTCCTTTTAGAAATTTTCTGAAATGGAGCAAATTCAACCACAGCAGGGTATTCCTGGCCTGGAGGTATTACAATCACAGGAACACAAAGAATAATTCATTGTTTATATAAGGTACAACTAAACCAAAGTTATTCTGTATGAATGTCTGCATTTCATGTGTTTGATCAATAGTCATGGTGATAGAAATCATCAAAATATGACTGGTTTACAGATACAACCAATGACAATTTATAAGATTACACCACACTTAGATTTGGTCTCCATGGTCCAACCAATGTGCGATATATTTCAGCTATGGGACATTTCAAACTTTCAGACTTAAATCCACTTTACCAGATTGAAATGTGATGCGGCTTGATCCAAAACTCAGTATTTTTTTCAGCTCAGCAGGCAGCAGGATTACTTCTGTTGACATTGCTAAATTCAACAAGTCCCACTGAGCTGAACAATCATGAAGAAATATGAATTTCTGGTGGCAACGTGATTCAAAATCCTGGGTTTGGACAGGTTTAATTTCTGTGCAGATAATAATCCAGCCTAGTGTTGTTTGGTGCAAACATTGTTGTGCAAGTTGCTGTCCGATGGACGTTGTCGGAAATGCAGCAAGTATCGGGAGTTTCCTGTAAGAAATAGGAAATATGGATTGTTTGATTTGTAACTCAAACTTGTTGCATATTTACCTTTATTATCAATGAAGATATATCCATCAAATCGGTCTCTGAAGAGAATTATGTCATCAGGATTTTTAAAATTGATGTAAGCTCTAGAGAACAGGTGGGGGTAAAGGCTGATGAAAAATAAAAATATATAGTTCACAATATCATACTGAACCTACAGATGTACATAGTTCTAATAAAAGTGATTGGCAAGAAAAAAAAATAGAAATTTCTTAAAATCTGCATATGTTATTGGTAATAAGAAAATAACAAACAAACAAGACAAATCCATTCATCTGCTTCCAACTGATTATGTACAATCTGCACCATCATGGAGTTTACCCAACTTACTTAAATCTACCGAGGGAGATTAATGAAAACAGATAACATTTCCAAGGTAAACTCTGTGAATCTTCTCCCTGATCCGCAAAGGAAGTTATTCAAAAAATGCCATGATATTAATCTAACATTGCAATCTAAATTATTCAGGGATGATCAAATTATCCACTGTAATAGATTTTTAATCTTTGAAAACAATTTGTTCAGAACATGTCAAAGAAATAATGATAAATTGTACAAAGCAATAGTTAGGTCACAATTACAGTCCTGTGTGCAGTTCTGGACACCCAGTTATAGAAAGGACACTAAAGTCACAGAGACTGTACAATGTAAAATAAAAGAACGAGCTTAAATTTACATAGTGCCTTTCACAACCTCAGGATGTCCCAAAGCACTTTATAGCCAATGAAGTACTTTTGAAGTGTAGTCACTGCTGTAATGTAGGGAACATGGCAACCAATTTGTACACAGCAAGGTCGCACAAGCAGCAATGAGATAATGACCAGATAATCTGTTTTGGTCCTGTTGATTGAGGGACAAATATTGGCCAAGACACCGTGGAGAACTCCTCTGCTCTTCTTTGAATAGTGCCACAGGATCTTTTATGTACACGAGAAGGCAGACTAGGCCTTGGTTTAACGACTCATCCGAAAGACGGCACCTCCAACAGTGCAGCAGTCCCTCAGTACTGCGCTGAAGTATGAATTATTTGTGAATGTAAATTCACCAAAGAATGATACCAGGATGGGAAAATGTTGTTATGAGGAGACTTAAGATACTAGGGTAGATTTTCCACTTGTTGGACGTAAAATTGGCGCTGCAAATAGGCCGCCCGTTACAGAAACTGCCCAATTTTAATTTCAAATGATTTCAATGGAAAGGAAAATCAGGAGGTTTTTATAATGGGGGGAACAATCCACATTTCAGTTTTACGCCAGGGCGGCAAGCTGAAAATCTACCCCACTGTGAGGTGACTATTTCCATTGCAGCAGAAAAGGATAAGAGGTTGAGATTCAGTAGAAGTTTTTTTAAATATTAAGTGTTTTTATAGGGTGAATAGGGAATGACAATTTTCACTGGTTTTGCAGATAGTGAGATTCTTCTAACCTCTCTCGTAGTGATAATTTTAGAGAGAGGTTAGAAGACTCTTTTTTGTTTAAACACAGAGCGTTGTTGGAGAACTGGCCCATTTAGCCAAGGTATTGTAGGGCATACCCTGGTTAGAAGAGGAGATAAGAAGGGGAGATAAGAAAAGTAGAAAAAATATAAACAATTAAAAAAACTAATTTCATTCCGATCCCATCCCTACAATCCGAACTAGGAATCATTTAGTAAGCCAAAAATTCAGTAGCACTGGTTTTGTGAGTTGTATTTATTTTCTTCTACTTTTGTTAGTTTTATAATTATACATAGACAACGTGCAGGAAAGGGGACTACTGGGGATGGCGGGAGCCTTCAGTAAATTTGGATTTTTGAAACACTAGAGTTGGGTAAGACATAAGGGGAAAAATTCGGTATCGAACATTTTGAGGCGCTAACATCGCCTGGGCGCTAACTTTAGCGCCCAGCGCTAATTAGCACCGGCAACCACGAAATTGAGTTTCAGCACCCCAAGAGGGAAGTGGAATGCTAAATCAAGTGCTCCACTTCCCTCTTAGGGCGCTAACGTCGGAGAGCGGTGCGGAGACTTCAGCAGCGCTGCACACTGGGCCGTGCAGCGCTACTGCGTTCAAAGGCTCCTTCCCTCCCTTAAAGGGAAGGGCCATTACTGCAGGCTCTGCAATTTAAAAAGTACCTACCTGGACCAGCAAGGCAGCCGCAATCCCGTGCGATCAGCCCGGCACTCAAGCAGAGTGCCAGGCTGATCGATCGCGGGCAGGAACCCGTGAAAAAAACTAGAAGAGGAAAGGTAAGTTTTTTTCCCCCACTTACCTCTGCCACCTCGCCTTTAATCATCGGCCCCGAAGCGGCCGGCCACCCGATGCACGCCTCCTGCAGCTGTCGGTGTTTTCGACCGGCGCTGCTGCAGGGGGCGGAAGTCAATTTCAGGTCCTGGGTGCTACCGGGGCGATGCACACGGCGATGACGTCATGATCTCCGGGCAAAGGAAATCGGGGCGCAACACTGTAGCGCCACCACAATACTCCCACCGAATATGGTGGGAGTCAATGTCAGCGCCGCGCCCGGTCGCAAAGCCATTTACACCCCGTTAGCGCCCACCCTGGGGACGCTAACGGGAGGCGCAAAGGCACCCAATTTCACCCCCATAATTCCCACAGTACTGGACAGCAAGGGTGCATATTTCAATGTTACTAATCACAATGCGATTTGGTTTAGTGCGCTGGTTAACATGCTCATAAAAAAATCCTATGTGTGCTAGTTTAACAAAGTCACTAACACATTTAAAACAAAGAGCATTCAGTGGAATTTCAACCCTAATGATTTTTTTTGGACAAAGATCTTAGATGAAAAAGTTACAATAACGTAGTGATACCATTTCCATAGCTTTTTAAAAACACTGTGATCTTTCATGAAATATGATTTTCTTAATGATGTGACAATTAAAAAAAATGTATAAAATGTAATTTATGCTTTTTAAAAACTGAAAGCACATCCTAGAAAATAAACTACATATTGGAGAATAATGAATACCATTTACATTGGATTTACAAGAATGACTATCACGGCTTCGAGTTACTGAATCATTCTTACTCACAAATTACATTTATTACTTCTTAATAAGTTTGTATTATTGGATCCCCTTATAAATGCAAGTTGTTATCGTTGTTGTATTATGTTCGTTTTAATTACAAAAAATCCATTTATAAGGGGATCTAATTCTTATTCATACCTTACATCTGCAGAACAAAATTCAAAATAATCATGCGTAGGTAGTGGATGCAGTTGTTCCTCTAGCTGTGCTTTGGTTAGGTTAGGAGGTAAACGTCGAATCACCACCTGTAAATATACAAATGAAGGGATGAGAGGATTTTCCAGGAAGTACAACATTCATAAGATAATTATTGATGAGGAAGACCATTCCTCCCATCTTAGTTCATTCATTCAGAGATCCTAAAGTCCCCCCATTATCACATCCAATTGTTTCTTAAATTATTCTAGGTTTTTTGTCTCTACTACTCGATCAGAAAATATGCTCCACATATTCAAAAGATACAAGGGTAAAACATCCCAGAATTATGGTGGTTATATCATCAGATTGTTAAGAACTTGAGTCATGGGCCTGTTACTTGATTTTTATCTGGCTTTGCGAAGTGTTTTGTTATGCTTTAAGATTATAAGAAAACATGTCCATCAAGAAAAAAAGGCCATCAAGGCTACACACCATCCACAATCCATTTTTCTGAGCCTGTTATTGTGTCAAGATAAATGCAGATTTGCATATGTTTTGCCCAATAGTAAAGCGAATTCTGCAATGCACTTGAGGATCTGTGAAGGGGAGTTCTTGAATGGATCATCTGCATGCACAAGGGATTATGCTCCAGATTTGATACCAAGTTATGTGGATGATGCAGCCAAAGGTCAATGTCAAAATTTAAAAACTTTGGGAAATAAATCTTCTGTTCTCAAAATGACCTAAATTCAATAAAACATTTACCTGTTAAAAAAAAAACACACTAAGTTACTAAGACAGCTTTATGTGGCTTCTTCTTTAGGATGAATATTTAAATGGTGGGTTTGGTGAGAATAAACCATAAAAGTTGCATAAAATATAATTTGCGAAAGGTTTTCTGCTATTCAGCAGTGTCAATGCAAGACAATGGATACACCACACAGTGACATAGTGGTTAGCACTGTTGCCTCACAGCGCCAGGGACCCAGGTTCGAATCTGGCCTCGGGTGACTGTCTGTGTGGAGTTTGCACATTCTCCCCGTGTCTGCGTGGGTTTCCTCCGGGTGCTCCGGTTTCCTCCCACAGTCCAAAGATGTGCGGGTTAGGTTGATTTGGCTATGATAAATTGACCCTTAGTGTTAGGGGGATTAAATACGTGGGGTTACGGGGATAGGGTGGGATATGTGTCAGTGCAGGCTCGATGGGCCGAAATGGCCTCTATCTGCACTGTGGGGATTCTGTGATTCTGACATCAGACTGATGCCAAAGCAACTCAAGTGGGCTAAAATATTGTAAGAGTGCTGTGGCAAAATAGAAATGCAATTAAGGGAATGTGGTAGCATGGATAGGAAGTTAGGTAAAGGACAAAAAATAGGGAGTCCTGGTTAATAGATGTTTTTCAGACTGGAGAGACGTAAACAGCAGTACCCATCAGGATCAGTGTTAGGACCATTGCAGTTCTCAATAAATGATCTGAACCTGGATACAGGGGCTACGATATCAAAGTTTGCAAAGTCTAAGGCTGGAATTTTGAGGAGGAAGGATTGGGGGGCGGAGGGCTCTGAGGCGGTCAGAAAACCTGGGAGGCTGGGTTTCGCGCAGGTCCTGCCGACTGTAATGGCAGGGCCTGATTTGCATGTGAGGCCTTGGTTTCCTGCCCGCAGCCAGCCAGATTGAGAGGAAGAGAAGATCGTGGCCGGCCTCAGCATCAGTGAAACCCGTCCACATGCAGTTAAAAACAAAATGAAGGTTAAAAAAAGGTCTTCCAGCCTCATTATAATATTTAAATTGACATTCCGCCCCCTGGGAGCAAGTTGGTCGCCCGCCCCCATCCTGCCTCCATTAAAACCGGAAGTAGGTGGGTTGGAGGTGGGATCAAGTCGGGAACCCCATTTTTCACAATTTAACTACCCGCACCCTCCAAACACACTCGTTTTTTTAAGGTTAAAAATCCCCCCTAAGTGACTCCAGGAGGATATAGGTTACCAGATTGGGTAGATAATTGTCATGTGAAATTTAATACAGAAAAATGTGAGGTGATAGATTTTGGAACAAAAATCGAGAACAAATATGCACTATGTGGCAAAATTAAAAGAATAGAGCAGCAGAGAGACTCAGGGGTTCAGATGCCTCAATCCTTAAAAGTGGGAGAGCAGATACATAAAACTGTAAAAAGAAAAGCATATGAGATCCTAGGTTTTATATATATAGGGAAATAGAGAACAAAAGCAAAGAGGTATGCTAAACCTATACAAGTCAGTTAGGATAGTGTCCAGTTTTCTGAGATCTCTCTGACCTATCTTAATCGCTATACTGGGCCGACAGGGTGTCACTGCCTGTTCGTTGAATTTGACGAGATTTTCAGAATGAACCTCCTGTCCACGCAAGAGAAACTGTGGTTCTTTTCATTAGACTAAAGAGGTGAACTGATATAGGTTTTCAGAACTATGAAAGGTTTTGACAAAGTAAATAGAGGTCGGTGAGCTGGTAACAAGAGGGTATAAATTTCAAATCATCACCGAACCAATGAAGGAAGAGGTTAGCAGAATTTTTTTTTTGTACAGAGGATTGTTAGGATGTGGAATGCCCCACCAGAAAATTAAATAGTGAGAAGAGAGGACTATGTAAATACTTTATTCAGATTCACAATATTTTCTGCTAAAAGGGAATTTAAATCTTGGGGTGAGTAAAAAGAATACATACTTCTACAGTCCTCTGTAGTTTCTTTTTAAAATGAAAAGAAAAAGTTATTTACCAGGTGCAGCATTGAATCCTGACTCTCTATTTATTGCAGTGCAGCGCTGCAACATTGAGAACTGAGAGTTTATTTTGTATAGGGTCTTCACAGACCATTCTTTGCCATTTAGTTAATTTCCTACCCTTTGTCTAAACCGGGGCAGTGGTGACAGGGGGGTGTCCAAAAGCCCAAGAACAGTTTGTAACAAGACCACAAACAAAATAACCCCACTGTTCTCAGTATGTTAAAACAAAAATACTAGGGCAGACTTTGCGGTCGGTGGCGTACCTACGGAGTATGCCGCCAACATCCGAATAGAATACAAACTTACCTGATGGGGACCCTCCTTCTGACGCTGCATACTCAAGGGCAGCATAATGGCCCACGGATCCCAGGGGCGCAGCGTGTGCGGAAACGTAGCTAGGATCACATGGGCCTGGTGCTCCAATCAGTACACCGAAGGGAAAGTGCCTACCTCCAATACTGGCAACGTTCTTTATGTTGTATTTCACCCAACGTTATATTTTTTACAGAATTATCTGCAATTGGATGTATTTTCAGAGTAATTATAAGCACTAGGAGAATAAATAGTTCCAAAATGACCTACTCTCTCTCTTTCTCTTTCACATACACACACACACACACACCTAAAAAAATTTGGGATTTAATTCTTAAATGTAATTTAGGAATTAGAGTTCTGATAATCGTTCAAGCTCTGAGAAATTTCATATAAAATACATTTATAAGTGGAAATATCTGACAGCATTAACATGGACAAACATAAGTATAACATAGCCCAAACAAAGATCTTAACAATCTGTACATTAATCATTGGAGGTGTTTCAGACAGTTTTACAATTCATTGCATCACATTCCAGAGCTAATTAGAATGAGTAACTGTCTCTATCTAATCCCCTTACGCTAATGCAAACAGGCCCAGCACCTGTTTTCATCAGCCGTAAAATTTTCGTATGCAATTGCTGGGCATTTAGCCCAACTCTGCACCAGCAATTGGGTTTTCTAAGGGGGAGCGGATGATCTGTCAAGTCGTAACTTGACAAATCACAAGTTTGGGATTTAGCGCATGCGCGAATGCTGAACTAGCGGTCCATTTCAAAAGCGGTATGATGGCGTACTGAGAGTACACCGTCATACCCACCGCAAATTCTGGCCTAATAAAGTGCTGATATAGGAGTAAGTGTCTATCATTTCTTGTATTCACACCTACATAAGCTTCCCCTTTCAGAAGCCACTGCTCCAGTTCAATTTTCTTCACCACCTTTTTCTCATGTGATCTGCTTGATGACATCTTCAGTAAGCAGCAGGTAGCAAGCCCAATGTAAACTTGGATTTGGCAAGTTTGGCTGTCAAGAAAACATTTTTTTAAAACTGGGTCCACCTGGAGCTGACTTAGCAAACTGGGCAAGTATTAGGATTGCCGTTAGCGGTGCTGCATGCATGCATCGGGAGCCTGCAGTTGTAGCATAAAAGCAACTTATTCAAGCTTCCACTAAATTGCTTAGAGTTAATTCTGCAGGTGGGTTACCAACACTTTTTAAACGCATAAATATGTACATACACAATATACATGTCTAACATTGAGAAAAAAAATACTGCACATGCTGGAAATCTGAAATATAAACATAAAATGCCAATGTAGCAGTAAAAGAGGAGGTATAGTGATACTGGATAGGATAAAAAAAGATAAAAGACGGAGGTACTTAAAAGGTTGGCAGCACTGAAAAGTAGATGGGATGCATCCTAAGTTACTGAAGGAAGCAAGGGTGGAAATTGTGGAGGCGCTGGCCACAATCTTCCAATCCTCTTCAGATATGGGAGTGGTGCCAGAGGATTGCAAATGTTATACCCTTGTTTAAAAAAGGGGCGAAGGATAAATCTGGCAACTACAGGCCAGTCAGCCTAATGTCGGTGGTGGGGAAACCTTTAGAGACAATAATCCAGGACAAAATGAATTGGCATTTGGAAAAGTATTGGCTAATAAATTAAAGTCAGTGCGGATTTGTTAAACTTGACTAACTTGATTGAGTTCTTTGATGAAGTGACGGAGAGAGTTGATGAAGGTAATGCGGTTGATGTTATATGCATGGACTTTCAAAAGGCATTTGACAAAATACCACATTATAGATTTGTTAGCAAAATTAAAGCCCATGGAATTTAAAGGGACAGTGGGAGCATGGATACAAAATTGGTTAAGGGACAGAAATAAGAGAGTAGTGGTGAACTATTGTTTTTCATACTGGAGGGAAGTATACAGTGGTATTCCCCAGGGTTTGGTATTTGGACCACTGCTCTTTTTGATATATATTAATGTACTGGACTTGGGTATACCGGGCATAATTTCAAGTTTGTAGATAACACAAAACTCAGAAATGTAGTAAATAATGAAGAGGATAGTAACAGACTTCAGGAGGGCATAGACAGAATGGGGAAATGGGCAGACACATGGCAGATGAAATTCAACACAGAGAAGTGTGAAGTGATACATTTTGGTAGGAAGAATGAAAGAATGAGGATAGGCAATATAAACTAAATGGTACAATTCTAAAAGGGGTGCAGGAACAGAGAGACCTCGGGGTGTATGTACACAAATTTTTGAAGGTGGCAGGACAAGTTGAGAAGGCTGTTAAAAAAGCATAGGGATCCTTGGCTTTATTAATAAAGAGGCATGGCTTTATTCTTCTTTCGTATGGTAGTAGCAAAGCAAATCAAATGTCAATATCTAAGTTGGATATCCAGGCCAAAGCTTCCGGTGTAACAGCGTGGATATCTTGTAGGCTGCCTGCAAATTTCCTCTGAGGGCAGTGCTCAATGATGTGCTCCAGGGTCTGATCAGGAGCTCCATAGTCGCATGATGGGGATGCTTTAATCTTCCATCTATGGAGAAGGTGGCAGCATCTTCATGACCAGTTCTGAGGCGGTTGATGATTGTCCACGGTTTGCGAGGAAGGTTTGATCCTTCAGGTTGTACTGTGAGGTCCTCTATAAGGAATCCATTCCGTATGTCGCAGTTTTTTCAAGCATTTCGCCATCGGTCATCGAGGCTGAGGGGAGATCGTTGAAGGGCTTCGGTGACAGTCCAAAATGGCCTTCTAGATTTGAGACGGGTTGGTGATAGGTTGATCAAGTCGGCCTGGATCGGCATGTCTTTGCTGGTGTAGCGGTTGTAACTTTCAAAAGAGGATTGGATAAATACTTGAAGGGAAAACATTTACAGGGCTACGGGGAAAGAGCAGGGGAGTGGGACTAATTGGTTAGCTCTACCAAAGAGCTGTCCAGGCACGATGGGCCAAATGGCCTCCTTCTGTGCTGTATCTATGTATGATTCTATGGTATCATTCTATGATTCTATGAAAATGCTGGAAACACTCAGCAGGTAAGGCAGCATCTATGGAGAGAAAAACCTCGGGTTAACGTTACTGTTGGAAGACCTTTTGTCATCAACAATATCATGCACAAATTTTGTTCGAGCTATGGTGCAATTTGTTGCAACCAAACTAATGGCCCAAAAGGGCATTAGCTGCGAGAACACAGCTCAAGTTTTGAACAAATTAGGAATCAGTGAAAGGTGTGAATATTTCTGTGACAATGAAACAGTAGAGATAAATATTGAACAAAAAGCAAAATACTGCAGATGCTGAAAATCTGAATCAGAAGCAGAAAAACACTCGGTCAGGTAGCATCTGCTAAGAGAACAAAAATCGGCATTTCGGGCCTTCCTCAGAACTGGACGATGTGACAGATGAACAGCATTTAAAAAGGAACAGAACAAAATGTGGGGAAGGAGGGAGTGCTCAAGGACCACACACAGAGGAAAAGAAACATAATGACCTGTAAAATGCTTAGGTGGAGAACAGAAGATGAAAGCAGCGGCAGTGGCGAGAGGATAAAGAGCGGCCCGAGAGCAGACCTGAATTAAAGCAGTGGCAGTGGCGAGAGGATAAAGAGCAGCCCGAGAGCGGACCGGAATTAAAGCAGTGGCAGTGGCGAGAGGATAAAGAGCAGCCCGAGAGCGGACCGGAATTAAAGCAGTGGCAGCGGCGAGAGGATAAGAGCGGCCCGAGAGCGGACCTGAATTAAAGCAGTGGCAGTGGCGAGAGGATAAAGAGCAGCCCGAGAGCGGACCAGAATTAAAGCAGTGGCAGCGGCGAGAGGATAAGAGCGGCCCGAGAGCGGACCGGAATTAAAGCAGTGGCAGCGGCGAGAGGATAAGAGCGGCCCGAGAGCGGACCTGAATTAAAGCAGCAGCAGCGAGAGGATAAAGAGCGGCCCGAGAGCGGACCGGAATTAAAGCAGCGGCAGCGGCGAGAGGATAAAGAGCGGCCTGAGAGCGGACCTGAATTAAATCAGCGGCAGCGGCGAGGGGATAAAGAGCGGCCTGAGAGCCAACCTGAATTAAATCAGCAGCGGCAAGAGGATAAAGAGCAGCCTGAGAGCGGACCTGAATTAAAGCAGCAGCAGCAACGTGAGGATAAAGAGCGGCCCAAGAACAGACCTGAATTAAAGCAGCGGCAGTGGCGTGAGGATAAAGAGCGGTCCGAGAGCGGACCTGAATTAAATCAGCGGCAGCAACGTGAGGATAAAGAGCGGCCCGAGAACAGACCTGAATTAAAGCAGCGGCAGTGGCGTGAGGATAAAGAGCGGTCCGAGAGCGGACCTGAATTAAATCAGCGGCAGCGGCGAGAGGATAAAGAGCGGCCTGAGAGCAGTGCTGAATTAAAGCAGCGGCAGCGGTGAGAGGATAAAGAGCAGCCCGAGAGCGGAGCGGAATTAAAACACTGGCAGCGGCGAGAGGATAAAGAGCGGCCCGAGAGCAGTGCTGAATTAAAGCAGCGGCAGTGGCGAGAGGATAAAGAGCAGCCCGAGAGCGGAGCGGAATTAAAACACTGGCAGCGGCGAGAGGATAAAGAGCGGCCCGAGAGCAGTGCTGAATTAAAACAGCGGCAGAGCGAGGCTCCGATTCAAAACAACATCAAATAGTGATGTCACAGGGGAGCAGGTAGGTGATTGGTTGGAGAGTATTACAGCTCTTTTTTGCTCTCTAAGTTAGGGAAGGCGGTTAAGTTAAGAGCGGAGAAACTGTAACTTGCTGGTACTTATTAAATTAATAACAAACTAAATAAAATAAACAATAAACCTAAAATATCGATTGAATAAAATCTTTAACGAATAAGTTAATAAATAAAACAAGGTTAGAGATGGCAGGGCAGGTGGTGTGTCGTAACTGCAGCATGTGGGAGTCTGTGGAGAGCATCGCAATCTCGAGCAACCACATCTGCAGTAAGTGTCTGCAACTCGAGGAACTTCGACTCAGAATTGTTGAGCTGGTGTACGAGCTGCAGACATTACGATGCATAAGGGAGGGGGAGAGTTAACTGAACACTTTGTTCCAGGAGGCAGTCACACCCATTAGGTCAAGTAGTACTTTAGAGTTCATCAGTGGTCAGGGACAGGAGGGTGTGACTGCGAGTCAGGAAGGTATGGGGACCCAAGATGTAGTGATGGAATAGCCTCAGCCCTGGACCTTGTCCAACAGGTACGAGGTATTTTCTACCTGTATGGATGAGGAAAAGGACTGCAGGGAGGATGGGCAAACTGACCACGGGACTGTGGTACAGGGGGCCTACCAAGTGGGGGGAAGAAGGAAGGAATGTGGTAGTAGTAGGCGATAGTATAGTCAGGGGGATACTGTTCTCTGCAGCCACGAAAGAGAGTCCCGAAGGCAGTGTTGCCTGCCCGGTACCAGGGTTAAGGATATCTCCTCGCGGCAAGAAATATAAAAGCAGATTGTAAGAGTTTTTACAAGTAGGTAAAAAGGAAAAGAGTAGCAAAAGTAAACATTGGTCCCTTAGAGGCTGAGACAGAAGAAATTATTATGGGGAATAAGGAAATGGCAGAAATGTTAAACAAATATTTTTAATCACAGTAGAAGACACAAAAAGCATATCAAAAATGGTGGGAACCAAGGGTCTAATAATGGTGATGAACTTAACGTAATTAATATAAGTAGAGAAAAAGTACTAGAGAAACTAATGGGACTAAAAGCCGACAAATCCCCTGGACCTGACGGCCTGCATCCTGGGGTTCTAAAAGAGGTGGCTGAAGAGATCGTGGATGCATTGATTTTGATCTTCCAAAATTCCCTAGATTCTGGAATGAACCAAATGTAACACCGCTATTCAAGAAAGGAGGGAGAGAAAAAAAACAGAGAACTACAGGCCAGTTAGCCCGACATCAGTCGTCGGGAAAATGATGGAATCCATTGTTAAGGAAGTGGTATCAAGTCACAACATGATTAGGCAGAGCCAACATCGTTTTATGAAAGGGAAATCGTGTTTGACGAATTTATTAGAGTATTTTGAGGATGTAACTAGCAGGGTAGATAAAGGGGAACCAATGGATGAAGTATATTTGGATTTCCAGAAGGCATTCTATAAGGTGCCATGTAAAAGGTTACTACACAAGATTAGGGCTCATGGGGTTGGGGTAATATAGCAGCATGGATAGAGGATTGGTTAACGGACAGAAAACAAAGAGTAGGGATACACGGATCTTTTTCAGGTTGGCAGGCTGCAAGTAGTGGGGTGCCGCAAGGATTAATGTTGGGGCCTCAGCTATTTACAATCTATATTAATGACCGAGATGAAGGGACCGAGTGTAATATATCCAAGTTTGCTGATGATACAAAGCAAGGTGGGAGAACACAAAGAGTCTGCAAAGGGATATAGATAGACTAAGTGAGTGGGCAGTAAGTTGGCAGATGGAGTATAATGTAGGGAAAAGTGAGGTTATTCACTTTGGTAGGAAGAATAGAATAACAGAATATTTTTTTTAAATGGTGAGAAGCTTTCAAATGTTTGTGTTCAGAGAGATTTGGATGTCCTCATGCAAGAAACACAGAAAGTTAGCATGCAGGTAAAGCAAGCAATAAGGAAGGCAAATGGCATGTTGGCCTTTATTGCAAGGGGGTTGGAGTATAAGAGTAAGGAAGTCTTGCTACAATTGTACAGGGCCTAGGTTAGACCACACCTGGAGTACTGTGCACAGTTTTGGTCTCCTTATCTAAGGAAGGATATTCTTGTCTTGGATTCGGTACAACAAAGGTTCAGTAGATTGATTCTTGGGATGAGAGGGCTGTCCTATGATGAGAGTGTGTGTACAGTGGGCCTGTATTCTCTGGAGTTTAGAAGAATGAGAGGTGATCTTATTGAAACATACAAGATTTTGAAGGGGATAGACAGGGTAGATGCTGAGAGGTTGTTTCCCCTGGCTGGAGTGTCTAGAACTAGGGGGCATAGTCTCAGGATAATGGCTAGGCCATAATAGACCGAGATGAGGAGGAATTTCTTCACTCAGAGGGTTGCGAATCTTAGGAATTCTCTACCCCAAAGGGCTGTGTCATTGAGTATATTCAAGGCTGAGATAGATAGATTTTTGGACTCTAGGGGAATCAAGGGATATGGCGATCGAGCGGGAAATTGCAGTTGAGGTCGAAGATCAGCCATGATCTTATTGAATGGCGGAACAGGTTCGAGGGGCCGTATGGCCTACTCCTGCTCTTATTTCTTACTTTAATTATGCCTCCTTTTGTCTCATGAAATTTAAGAAATAAAACTCATATACAGGACACAGAGAGCATATGAATAGCTAAAGAGGTATAGTTAATTAGAATGCGAAGAATGAAAAACTGGCAAAGCAGAGCAGCCAGAGGAGTCTGTTAGAAGAAAAAAAGCAGGTTGACACCAAGGGTAAAGAGCACCCTGACCGGGGGCCAGGGGGGGGGGGGGGGTGCAGTCCCCACCCCAAACCAACCTGTTGCGTCCCCCATCCCCAGAATGCCAGCACACCCATGCTATGTTGCCAACACCTATTGCCAGAGAAAAAATAAGAGCTACAGTTAAATTCTGAAGTTGGTAACGTCAATGTTAAGGCCTTAAGATGCCAAATAGAAAGATGAGGTGAGCTACATATTGACCTATACCATCTTGTTTACATTTTGCAACCAAAGGTAGGTGGTTGGCACACAATAAGAGTGGAACTAGAATGGGTAGAAGCATGAAATGCATTCTTGAATGCAGTGCTAGACATTTTCAAGAAGATTGTGAAAATGTTATCTTTGCAGTGATTCACCAAGCTACATGAAAAAAACTGAGTATTTGAAAAGGTTAGGCTGATTTCAGTGTTTTTTCTGACAGAGATCCATGCTGTTTGTTTGACAGCATTTACGAACATACGAACAATGACAGACAGGAAAAGACCATCTGGTCCATCCAGCCTGTCCCACACAATTGTGATACCTTGTGCATTACAATATATGCACTCTCCTTCCCTCCCACCCCCCACAAAACCATGTGATCTCCTGGGAGAGGAGAAAAGTGTATGCCACAGTTTTACAATGTTCAAAATCTTTAATAGTCTGCAACATCCCATTTAGACAGAAGAGTTCTGAAATAGATAAAGCATTTTCATCCAAATATTCTTCATATATTTTCACTGCTAAAATTCTCCAAATCATGATGAATAAACATTTTTCTGCACATCAATTTGAACCAATTCCTGAAAACAATAATGTGGTAATTAGGAACACAAGAACAGGAGTAGGCCATTCAACCCCTCGACCCTGCTTCACCATTCAATTAGATCATGGCTGATCTGAATCTCAATTCCATTATCCTGCCTTTGATCCATATCCCGATATCCTTACCTAACAAATATCTATCTATCTCAGCCTTGAAAGCTCCAATTGTCCAAACATCCATAGCCTTTTGGAGGGAGAAATTCCCAGAGGTTTACTACCCTGTGTGTGAAAATTGCTTCCTGATTTTGCTCCTGAATGATCTAGCTCTAATTTTAAGATTGTCCCCTTGTTCTTGATTCCCCCACCAGAGGAAATAATATCTCCATATTTACACGATCATTTTAAACACCTCAAATTCACTAACTTCATTCAGTGGCAGCACTTAGATAGATCTGTTCTTGCATTATGGAAACTATGTTACTATTTTGCATTAAAGAGATTGAATATTTCTTCAAAAGTATTTAACTTGTTATTCAGTTTCTTATTTCTTTAGAAAAATCAGTAAGTGAGATGAAAAGTAAAATGAAAAATTTCAGAATACTTCAATAAAACTATTATGGTTGCAAAACAAGAATCAATGTTTATTTAAAAAATTTTGCACAAAGACTGCAACTCAGTGTAATTTTTAAACCTATTGGTATTAGTATTGTATTGAAAGCAATAAACACCCTAAAATGATTCAGATTTTTGAAAAAGAAATCAGAAAATATACATACATACAAAAACTAAAAAGGAAACAGTATTTTTTAAATATCTCCTGGAGATCTTTAAATATTACACTTTTATAAAAAAAATTAATAAAATTAATAAAAAATGGCAATCACTATAATAAAATGTTTAAACCATAATTATTTTAGAAAACAAAATTAAAATTATTTCCATTTGTTGCCCAAAGTAGAATTTAAAACAGTATTCAGTGTGTTAATGAAAAGTGTATCAATGAAAAACCTGTGACTAACCTCCATGGGGAAGAGGTGTTACGCACTGTCTCCAATTTGACTTGGCGACTGATGAAAAATAGAACTAAGTCAAGCCTCTGTGGTGCACTCCTATTGATGAGTCTGGCAGATCTGCAGTACTGATCATATATTTAAAGTAGAGTACTTGATGTA
Organism: Squalus acanthias; assembly: GCA_030390025.1. Taxonomy (NCBI): domain Eukaryota; kingdom Metazoa; phylum Chordata; class Chondrichthyes; order Squaliformes; family Squalidae; genus Squalus; species Squalus acanthias. Next base: position 47,763,792 of record CM059431.1, on the reverse strand, counting down.
CAGTTTATACACCAGTATAACTCTGTTCAAGTGACATGTAAATATTGTCATGTAGTGGTTGAACACATCATAGAATCTCACAACTAAATTTCTTCCTGCAGGTTGTCATCACAAGTCCATCTGCAACCTACAACTAGTTTGCCAATCTATAAATTTACAAACAAATCATGCATTAAGCAACATTTGTTTATCTACAAATAACTAATAAATGTCTGAGGGCAGTTTAACGTTACGTGCAAAACATTGACACCTTCAATGAATAAGCGCACCTTTAGCTCAAATGCTCTTAAAACATTGGTGAAAACAGAAAATATTTTAAATTAAAAAATGGGAGAATACAATTTTCCATGTAATGAATAACCCGCGCTAACGAAATCACAGCGATATGCGACTTTAAAGCGTGCTATGTGAGACTACGAAAATTACGGGATCATTAATCGTGGAAAAAATGGTATTCTCCCGTTTTTTTTCTAAAAAGGGAATTTCACCACGTCGAAGTAACTGAATTTAAAAATAGCCACAAGCCGTCCCATGTCGCATGATTTATGATCACAGAAATGTAATACGTAAATGCACCTATAGTTACTTATGATGATGACGGTTATGAAGCCAGTTTATAATAAACACAGAAAAGAACGATGCACATTTCCCCCATATGATTCGTTGAAAAATTTCTGCACCATCAATCTAGAGGATATGGATGCCTACGCTGTGCATCACACCATGATAAAGAACGGCCGGCTGTTAATGAGCAGGTTGCAAACCAAAGGAACGGAACAGCATTGAGGAGTGGCAACTGGAGGCTCCGCGTGCTGTCATTGTGGTTCAGGTTGGCTCGCGAGCTGTCAATCATCGTGAGCGTTCGCTTCATTCCCGTTATGATTTTAACTCTCACATCACCATGGAGACCCCGTAACGCTCTCGACGAAAAAACGGTTCGTGCTCGAGGTAAGAAAGCGAGCAGCGGGTCCACACCTTAGTGAGCACCTCCTTTTTCTCCTCTTTCTCTTTCCGTTTCTCGCCTTCCTCTCTGTCTCTGAACTGGATCTCCACTCGCCGCTCTCGCCCCTTGTTCTCTTTCTCTTCTTTCATTCCGCAGACGCTCTCCTTTCTCTCTCTCGCGCTCAACCTCTCTCTTCACGGCTAAAGTGCCACGTCTCGCGAGATCTCCTGCGCACTCACTCGACCCCGCCCCCGGTCTTCATTGCTGCTCTCTGATTGGCTGCTTCTCAACACCGTGCTGCCACCAAACTGCTGGCGTGGAGAAGCTGGGTGAAGAAGCAGTGTGTGATGTCGCGCAGCTACTGCTGACAGGTTCCAGTATGGATATAACCAGCATGCTGCAACGTACGCACATACCAGCCTTATTTTAACTTTTATTAATGTAAAATACGCTCCTACGGAAAATATATTTGTGTCTTCTTTTCCGTGCAGTCTTTTGATAGTTACATTTACTGTTCAAAGGGGCCTCATCTTATAGACAACACAGCAATGCGAATCAGTATGGTGTTAAAAATAATTTGAAAATCCAAACATCAGCACAAAATGGTCAAATTTAGTAGGTATTACCAGTGTTGACAGGGGGAGGGGAATGGGTACACCTGGCACTGAGCTGGGATGGTGTGAAATTTATGAACAAAATTCATCGTAAGAACATAAGAAATAGGAGCAGGAATAGGCCATTCAGCACTTCGAGCCTGCTCCGCCACTCATTAAGATCAGGGCTGATCTTCTACCTCAACTCCACCTTCCCGCACTATCCCCATATCCCTTGGTTCCCTTAATATCCAAAAATCTATCGATCTCTGTCTTGAATATACTCAACAACTGAGCAACCACAGCCCTCTGGGGTAGAGAATTCCAAAGATTCACAGGGGGAAAAATTAGGTTGCGCCCCATTTGGGGCGCAAATATCGTCTGGACGCAAATATTAGCGCCTGGCGCTAATTATCGGCACTGACTGGAAACTTCACTTTTACCGCCCCGGGAGGTGAGTGGAGCGCTAAATCAGGCGCTGCACACCTGTCTTAAGGCGCAAAGGCCAAGGAGTGAGGCGCTAACTCAGAGTGCTGGCGAAGCTCATGTAATGTCAGTCAGCAATGGAACACACACACAATGGCACGGGCCAGTTCTTAAAGGGGATGGTTAATCTTGCTTTCCATCCACATCCTGTTCATTGCAGCCTTGAATCTCGGCCTGGAGAGACTTGCACATCAAATGTGCTGGAAAGAACAATGGAGAGTACCAGGCAAAGAGCTCAGAGTGCAGCTCCCACAGTCTGCTAAATCGATACAAGGAATGGCAAATCAAAATGAACCTGCAAAGTGCTGCTCAGTACCCAAAACTCCTTCACACAACGTTGAATCTCTCCAGAAGTCTCTCCCTCTCTCTCAGAATGCGTAGTTCAAAAATGCCACCAACAATAAAAGACAGGAAGAGGCCCCCTTTAAATAGCGCCCCCCCCCCCCCAGCCCTACAGCGATTGATAGCGTTCCAGTCTTCTGGTCGTTGGATGCGCCAGGCGGTAAGGCAGGGGGCGCCACTCAATTTCCGCTCCGGGGCGCCACAAGGGCGTTGCACCATGGAATGACGTCACAATCTGCGCGCGCAGGTGGTCGCAGCGGTAAAGTTTAGCGCCGCCGCACAATCTCTAGTTAAGTTCCCGAGCGGCGCAAACATCGCTGCGCCCGGGCGTTAGTGGCTTTGCGCCCCATTAGCGCCCTCTTAAGGCGCTAACGGGAGGCGCAACCAATTGAATTTTTACCCCACAATCTTTTGAGTGAAGAAATTTCTCCTCATCTCAGTCCTAAATGGATGACCCCTTAGTCTGAGACTGTGACCCCTAATTCTAGACATCCCAGCCAGGGGAAACATCCAGCATCTACCCTGTCAAGCCCTGTAAGAATTTTATATGTTTCAATGAGATCCCCTCTCATTCTTATAAATTCTAGGGAAGAATGGCTTAGCTTCCTCAATCTCTTCTCATAGGAAAATCCCCTCATCCCAGGAATCAGTCAAGTGAACCTTCATTGCACTTCTAAGGCAAGTATATCCTTCCTTAGGTAAGGAGACCAAGACTATACACAGTACTCCAGGTATGGTGTCACCAAGGCCCTATATAATTGCAGTAAGACTTCTTTACTCTTATACTCCAATCCTCTTGTAATAAAGGCTAACATACCATTTGCTTCCCTAATTGCTTGCTATACCTGCATGTTAACCTTCAGTGATTTGTGCATAGGGACACCAAGGTCCCTCTGAATACCAACATTTCCCAATCTCTCACCATTTAAAAAATATTTTGCTTTTCTATTTTTCCTACCAAAGTAAATAACTTCACCTTTCTTCACATTATATTCCATTTGCCATGTTCTTGTCCACTCATTTAACCTGTCCATATCCCCTTTCAGCCTCTTTGCATCCTTCTCACAACTTACTTTCTCACCTAGCTGTGTATCAGCAGCAAACTTGGATACATTACACTCGGTCCCCTCATCTGAGTCATTGATATAGATTATAAATAGCTGAGGCCCAAGCACTAATGCTTGTGGTACCTTGTGATAATAAAACATGCAGTAAAGAAAATAGAAGAATAAAAAGAAGTTTCCAATTTGTGATGACGTTTTTAGGAACATAGGAACAAGAGTAGGCTATTCAGCCCCTCGAGTCTGTTCTGCCATTCACTTAGTTCATGGCTGATCTGTATCTTAACTCCATCTATATCTGCCTTGCCATTGCCTAACAAAAATCTATCAGTCTGAATTTTGAAATTTTCAATTGAACTTAACATCAACAGCTTTTTGGGGGAATGAGTTCCGGATTTCTCTTAACAAATGAATCAATAATGTTATTGAAATCTACAGATCTTGTTAGATCACTTTCATTGGCAAGAGTTGCTAAGCTATTAAGTGTTGCCTGACCCATATTGCACGGCGGTACTTCTTCACACATTGAGCACACTAAATGATCTTTCTGTTTTGACTACAGACGCTGGTATGCAGCTAAATATGTGAGGTACAACAATCAGGTTGGGGAAAAGGTTCTGAAGAGAGGCTTCATGCAACTTATTTACTAAATGAAGTGGCAATAGTACTTTTTGGTCAATGTTTTCTTTGTAAATGCGTTTGAGGAACTCTAATTCTTTTCTTATATCACCAGAGATATCAGTGGAATAAAAAATTGAGGAAAACATTGAGATCAACTTTTTTGTTTTCAAGGAAAGTCCATAGGAATTTAAGTCTTTTTCTGATGCCTGCAAGTGCATTAAATCTCTTTTTGAGACCACATATAACAGAGTCTATGATGGGAAAGAAAATACAAAGTGTCTATTGACAGGACTGTGTCAGCCAATGAGTTGGAGGCGGGGCGGGATGTATGGAAAGACTTACAGCAACCAAGTCATTTTACAGCAAACAAAGCAAATAGCAAAGCAAAAAGTTTATTTATTCAGCAAACAACAAAGCAAACAAAGTCTATTTGCAGAGTCTATTTAAAACTAGCAAATAGAACTCATGCATGATGGAAACTGCAGCAACTTCTCCCAATAAAAGCACGGTGATTTCTCCAGCAAAATTCAGTGAGTGGAGAATAGTTACAGAATACAAATTATGTGCATAAAATCAATGCCAATCACTTACAGCAGTGCAATCTCCAGACATGATTGATGGGGAATTACCCATTCATCTCCATTTTGGACAGAAATACTGGTGTCACTATATGCAGTCAAGAAAATAGTGTTCTGAAACAGTCCTTTACAGGCTTGTCTTGATGATCTGTGGCTGCATCATCACTTTCTTCTCTGTATCTAGATGGTGGGTGTCAATGGCATGATGTTGCTGATAGCTCTGGAGGATGGATGCCAAGCATTGCTGTAACAAGCTCACATTCATTAATAATTTAATTTCATTTTTCTCTCAACTGTGCCAATTCAGTTGTAAGGCATTCAATGTTGTCTCTTTCGATATCAAATGTAGCATCTTGGTGCTGAAGGACTAGATTCCAATTATTGATGGGGATTAGAATTTTCAGCCAAATTGATGTGAGTAAAACACATTTAAATTTGGACATGTATTTGTACAAGTCAGGTTTAATTCAAGCAACTCATTCAATGTTACTTTTAAGTCTTTTAGATTCTTGGCAAAAGGATACACACAATCGATATGTGTATCAGACATTGAATGGAGTAAAACGGGAATATTTTTCCTCAAAATTTCCCATCATTATGGACTTGCGCTGAAAATATTGTACAACAACTGAAGACACCCAAATAACATGATATAATCAATTGACAACTCTGCTGAATCAATACCAACTAGGTTCAGGGTATGCTCTACAAATGGAGAAAAACGTGCCTGTGGATTCCGTCGAAGAAGCACTCCTGAGCTCCAGAATACTTTCCTGCTATGTTGCCTGCATTATCATAAGCTTGTCCATAACAGAGTTTGAAATCTAATCCGTGTTCGGCTATGGTCTTTTGAATCATCTCAGCTATTTCCTCGCCAGTCTTCTTGGTAAAGTCTTTGAAGCATAAGAAACATTCTCAAATCATGAAGTATCCTGCTGGTACTTGATGAATATATCTGATCACTAATGCTATCTGTTCCTTGTGTGAGCTGTCTGGTGTTACATCGCAAATTATTGAAGAGTACTTAGGGGTAAAAATTCAGTTGGTTGCGCCTCCCGTTAGCGCCTTAAGAGGGCGCTAATGGGGCGCAAAGCCGCTAACGCCCGGGCACAGCGATGTTTGCGCCGCTCGGGAACTTAACTAGAGATTGTGCGGCGGCGCTAAACTTTACCGCTGCGACCACCTGCGCGTGCAGATTGTGACGTCATTCCATGGTGCAACGCCCTTGTGGCGCCCCGGAGCGGAAATTGAGTGGCGCCCCCTGCCTTACCGCCTGGCGCATCCAACGACCAGAAGACTGGAACGCTATCAATCGCTGTGGGGCTGGGGGGGGCGCTATTTAAAGGGGCCTCTTCCTGTCTTTTATTGTTGGTGGCATTTTTGAACTACGCATTCTGAGAGAGAGAGGGAGAGACTTCTGGAGAGATTCAACGTTGTGTGAAGGAGTTTTGGGTAGTGAGCAGCACTTTGCAGGTTCATTTTGATTTGCCATTCCTTGTATTGATTTAGCAGAGACTGTGGGAGCTGCACTCTGAGCTCTTTGCCTGGTACTCTCCATTGTTCTTTCCAGCACATTTGATGTGCAAGTCTCTCCAGGCCGAGATTCAAGGCTGCAATGAACAGGATGTGGATGGAAAGCAAGATTAACCATCCCCTTTAAGAACTGGCCCGTGCCATTGTGTGTGTGTTCCATTGCTGACTGACATTACATGAGCTTCGCCAGCACTCTGAGTTAGCGCCTCACTCCTTGGCCTTTGCGCCTTAAGACAGGTGTGCAGCGCCTGATTTAGCGCTCCACTCACCTCCCGGGGCGGTAAAAGTGAAGTTTCCAGTCAGTGCCGATAATTAGAGCCAGGCGCTAATATTTGCGTCCAGACGATATTTGCGCCCCAAATGGGGCGCGACCTAATTTTTCCCCCTTAGTCTTTTTAACCTCGTCTAGGATTGTTTTCACCATGTGCCCGATGCATTCTTAAATAAATTCATTTTGGCTCTCAGGTGACATTAATGTACTTGAAGTCTTTCTTTTTGCGCCTGTGCCTTTTTCACCTCATCAACAGGGTCACCCAAAATCTGATCATTCTTGGCGAACAATTCATTAAAACCTAAGAAATTGTGCCACGGAAAGCTTGGAGCTGTGCCATGGAAAGCTACATCATTAAATAAATTTAAAACAGAAATAGATAGTTTCCTAGAGGTAAAGGGAATTAGGGGTTACGGTGAACGGGCAGGAAATTGGACATGAGGCTGAGTTCGGATCGGTCAGGGCCCTGTGGGTGGCGGAGCGGGCCCAGGGGCTGAGTGGCCGGGTCCTGCTCCTACTTCTTGTGTTCTTTAGATTTGAGGTTAGGATCAGATCAGCCATGATCTTATTGAATGGCGGAGCAGGCTCGAGGGGCCGATTGGCCTACTCCTGCTCCTATTTCTTATGTTCTTAAAGCTAATCCTCAGTCTCCAAGAAAAATGACATCTAAAGTAAGTTTATGAATTTCCTTCCACTTTTCTTTTCATTTGTAAAATCTTTGTCAAATAATGAGTAGATGCTTTTATGACCTTTCAATCTCCTCACATCTATCCATTTCATATAGCATTCCTTCTCTGCCACACTTTTTTGTGGTCATGATGCGTGGTCAGGGATCTGCTTAAACAGCTTGTGCCAGCTGCGATCTGCAGTCCACCCAATTGGCATGGCTAAGGTTAGAAGAAAATCTTGACTTACTGCATCTTGCAGGAAAATTTGAAATGGTTTGCAATAAACAGCATGCTGCATCACTGCTATCCAGTCACATTCAGTTTTCTCTCCATTAGGGAGAGTGTAGGAGTGAAATGCAAGGGGACATAGCTTTCCTTTGATATACCTTTTTGGATGGAATTTTATTTTCCTGTTATGAAGAACAAGCATGTCTATATCATCCTGTTTTAGAGGTCCTGAGAGAATTTTCTCAGCAGAAACATGAAGTGGGTCATGTTCATCTTTTTCTTCTTTGTAGTCTTCCTTCTCCTCCTCCTTCCTCCTCCAGCACTACTCATCCAGACTAGTAGTAGGAGGATTAGCATCTTATTCATTTTCTTCAGCTTCACACTCAGACTGGTGCTGCTCCATTTTGTTGCCATTAGCACCAGAATGAGACATATTAGATATTTCACCATTCTCTGTCTCTGACTCTCTGCCTTCTCTGATGACTCTGAAGATTTCCCGCTGCACTGAATTGATTTCCATCCAAAAGATTCTAAACCTTTTTTCCCTGCTTCTTGATCTGCAATTTTTCTCTGTTTTTCCTTTCTTTTTTCTTCACCTGACTTGTATACATGATTCATTTTTGACTATTTAATATATTCACTGAGTACAGCCTGAGACCCTCTAAAATTCTGTTTTTCTGCTTTTATAGGTAAAAGCTCACTAGAATGGTCCATAAATCCCGATTGGTTAGCTTGTATGTGCAAGGCATGGTAACGTCCTGGCATCACCGAGTGCAAATCAGGTATTACAAAAACTTGTTTTTATTATATTTATTGCTATTTTTTGGAAAGAAAAGAAATAAGTAAAAATTTATGGAAATCATAGTTATGTATGTTTTATGTAGGGTTAATTAAGCTACCCTATGAATCCACAACAGTTATATACCGCACAGAATTTTATATTTTAAGTCGCTGTCCGGGCTATCACCATTTTCTGTTAAATAAACACTTAAAAATCTTATCATATTAATTTATTAAATGATGAAAATTACAAATGCTTGTTTCCTCAGTTCCATTCGATTATAATCTATAGCAGATATTTAAATTTAATTAATTGCCAACAATCTCAGTATATGGAGTCAGACCCCAATGACGGCGATATAACAGGCCTCCAAAATTCCTCTTGACGGGCATGCTAATAAATCAATTTTCTCTGGCAGAAGCAAAATAATATTTGTCGGGCAACCTACACTCCTGTACCTACCGTACCATATTCCACAACAATGTAACTATCGGACCCTGATTCTGACCAGGAACTAAACATTATCATTTTTTTCCTATTAAGGGACCAGCTTCAGTGCAGAACCTTCAGCACAGGCCCAGGACAAGGATGAGTTTATTTCTGAAGCTGGATCTTTCACCTATTTTACCATTGCTTGAGCAGCTGAAAAAATAGGATGGTGAGTTGCCTACCTGGAGCTAGAGGAGTACACATTGAGGAAAAGTTAGAAGGACTACAGAAGGGGACAATAAGTGACTTAGTAGTAGTGATCCATGCTGAGGGGGGGGGGGGGGGGGGGGTGCTGTAGCGATCCAACATAGGGTGAAATAATATAGGTGCCTTAAAGTAAACATACACAATAATTGCATCTAAACTTAAAGATAGGGGATGCAAAGAAATGTTCTCTGGGATCCTCCTGGTCTTTGAGCTGGCAGTATGGTGTGAAAGCAACAATTCTACCTTCATGAATAACTGGGAACATTTTCAGAACAAAAACAACTGGTGAAGGAAGGATGGTCTACACCTCAAACAAGTAGAACGAAGGAGACTTGCAAAGAGCATTGAGGCAGGTGCTGAGAATCATTTAAACTAGACAAGTGGGAATGAGGACGGGGAGGAAACAAGATCCACAATAAGACAGACTGGAGGGGAAAAGTGTAATAACAAGTGGGTATGAACACAAAAATGCAAAGAGGCACACATGAATTGTAGAACAGAAACAAACAGACAATTGGGACTTGAAATGTGATAGATCTATATTAAGATGTATAAATATGAATGCTATATACATTAGGAATAAGATACCAAAACTGGAGGCTATTGTGGCAGTAGGAAATTATGATGTCGTGGGAATATCAGAAACATAGTTGAATAGTGAGGATGGAAGTGAATACAACATTCAAGGTATGAAGTGTTCAGGAAAGGAAGAGTGGGCAAAAAATTGGTGTAGCTCTCTCTGTCAGGTAAACAAAATTGATTCAGTAGAAAGGGGAAAGCTACAGATTGAACTATTTTAAGTATCAGCCCTGTTCAGTGGTGACACCCTTAACGATGAGTCAGAAGATTGTGGGTTCAAGCCCCACTGTAGAGACTTGAGCACATAATCTAGGCTGAGAGTTCAGTGCAGTACTAAGAGAGTGCTGCATTGTTGGAGGAGCTGTCTTTAAGATGAGACATTAAACAGAGCTTCAGCTACCCTTAGGTGAATGTAAAAGATCCCATGGCACTAATTGAAAAAAAGCAGGGAAATTCTCCTCGAGTCCTGGCCAATATTTATCCCTCAACCAACACCACCAAAACAGATTATGTGGTCATTTATCTCATTGCTATTTGTGGAACCCTGCTAGGCATAAATTTCCTGCGCATTTCCCTACATTACAATAGTGACTGCACTCAGAAGTACTTCCACAGGCAACTACAGATCCATCAGTCTTACCTCCATTCTGTGTAAAGTAATGGGATCAATCATCAGGAGTGAACGTGAGTATATGTCTAATAGTAACCCAGTAAATACTAGCCAACATGGATTCAGGATGAGAAGATTGTCCCTGATCAACTTCCTTGACTTCTTTGAGGAAGCAACATCCCAAGTGAACTGTGAAAAGCCCTACAACATAGTGTGCCTAGACTTCCAAAAGGTATTTGGCAAAGTCCCTCATGAATGGCTATTAGTCAAACTCAAAGCATTAGGGACTCACGGTGAGCCTTGGGAATGGATAAGGAACTAGTTGAAGAATAGAAGGCAATGAGTACTCATTAGAGGAGTTATGCTAGAATGGGAGGGAAGTATTGAGTGAGTGCTCCAGGGCTTGATGTTGGTATCACTACTGTTTCTCAGTTACATAAATTACCCAGTCTCAGAAACTCAATACAAGTGGTCAAATTGCTGATAATACCAAACTGGGATCGGCAGTAGAATAGGAGGAAGCAGCTCAAAAATTAGAGTGAGTTGGACAAAACAAAAATAAATGGGCTCATGAAATTTAATTTAGACAAGTGCAAAGTACTGCATGTAGGACAGAAAAGTAAGCAGCAGCACATGTATTCCATGAATAGTGTTGAAATAGCTAAGGATGGCGTGGAAAGAGACTGAGGAATCACAGTACACTCTACACTAAACATGTCCAATAATGAAAAACAGCAATCCACAGAGCCAATAGAATTTTGAATATACGTCAGAGGGAGTGATGACCAAATTGTACAATGCTATAGGAACAGGAGTAGGCCATTTAGCCCCTCGAGCCTATTCCGCCATTCAATGAGACCATGGCTGATCTGTGACTAAACTCCATAGACTTTGCCCATATCCCTTAATATCTTTGGTTAACAAAAATCTAGCAATCTCAGATTTAAAATTAACAATTGACCTAGCATCAATTGCTATTTGCAGAAGAGAGTTCCAAACCACCCTTTGCGTGCAGAAGTGTTTCCTAGCTTCACTCCTGAAAGACCTGCCTCTAATTTTTAGACTATGTCCCGTAGTCCTAGACTCCCCAACCAGCAGAAATAGTTTCTCTCTAACTACCCTATTAGTTCCCCATAATACTTTGATCGGTAGCGTAGTGGTAATGTCACTGGGCTAGTAATCCAGAGGCCTGAACTAATGATCCAGAGATGTGAGTTCAAATCCCACCATGGGAGAATTTAAATTTAGTTAATTAAATAAATCGGAAATAATTATTGTAACAGTAATGGTCATAGAGTTATACAGCACAGAAAGAGGCCCTTCGGCCCATCGTGTCTGCGCCGGCCATCAAGCCCTGTCTATTTTAATATGATAGCAAAATACTGCAGATGCTGGAAATCCGAAATAACAACAGAAAACGCTGGAAAAACTCAGCAGGCGAGGCAGCATCCGTGGAGAGAGAAACAGAGTTAACGTTTCAGGTCAAAGACCTTTCATCAGAACTGGAGACAGCAGGAAATCAAATAGATTTAAAGTAAGGATAAAGCTGGGAAAAGGGGGAGGGGATAAAAGAACAAAAGGAGAGATTAAGAGACATTAAGAGATATCAAGGCAAGAGGTGGTGTTAATGTGACAGGTTAAGGCTGAAAGAAGTGTGAAATGCAATGGCAGGATGAAGGACAGCTGCCAGCTTCTAGGAGGAAAAAAAAAAGGGGGGGGGGGGCAAATAAAAGGGTGGATGAGAAAATAAAATATAAATGTGATGGGGCTAAGGTTATGATCTAAAATTGTTGAACTCGATATTGAGTCCAGAGGGCTGTAGCGTGCCTAAACGAAAGATGAGGTGCTGTTCCTTGACCTTACGCTGCGCTTCCGTGGAACAGTGTAATAGGCCGAGGACGGTGAGGTCAGAGTGGGAGTGAAGCGGTGAATTAAAGTGACAGGCGACCGGGAGCTCGGGGTCCCCCTTACAGACTGAACGGAGGTGTTCCGCAAAGCGGTCACCCAATCTGCGTTTGGTCTCCCCAATGTAGAGGAGACCACATCGTGAGCAGCGAATACAGTATACTAAATTGCAGGAAGTACAAGTAAATCGCTGTTTCACCTGGAAGGGGTGTTTGGGGCCCTGGACAGTGGGAAGAGGGGAGGTATAAGGGCATGTGTTGCATCTCCTGCGCTTACACGGGAAGGTGCCGGGCAAAGGGGAAGGGGTGCTGGGGGTGGTAGAGGAGTGGACTAGGGTGTCGCGGAGGGAGCGGTCCCTGCGGAATGCTGAAAGGGGAGGTGAGGGGAAGATGCGTTTGGTGGTGGGATCACACTGGAGGTGGCGGAAATGGCGGAGGATGATCCGTTGAATGTGGAGGCTGGTGGGGTGAAAGGTGAGGACAAGGGGAACTCTATCGTGGTTTCGGGAGGGAGGGGCAGGGGTGAGGGCAGAAGTGCGGGAGATAGAACGGACACGGTCGAGGGCCGTGTCGACCACGGTAGAGGGGAATCCTCAGTTGAGGAAAAAGGAAGACATTCGGAAGCACTGGTATGGAAGGTGGCATCATCAGAGCAGATGCGGCGGAGACGGAGAAACTGGGAGAATGGATTAGAGTCCTTACAGGAGGCGGGGTGGGAGGAAGTGTAGTCCAGGTAGCTGTGGGAGTCAGTGGGCTTGTAGTGAATGTTAGTCAATAACCTATCCCCAGAGATGGAGACGGAGAAGTCGAGGAAGGGAAGGGAAGAGTCGGAGATGGACCATGTGAAGGTGAGGGAAGGGTGGAAATTGGAAGCATAGTGAATGAAATGTTCTAGTTCAGGGCGAGAGCAGGAGACGGCACCGATACAGTCATCAATGTACCGGAAAAAGAGGTGAGGGAGGGGACCCAAGTAGGACTGGAACAAAGAGTGTTCCACATATCCCACGAAAAGGCAGGCATAGCTAGGACCCGTGCGGGTACCCATAGCAACACCTTTAATTTGGAGGAATAACAACAGAAAACGCTGGAAAAACTCAGCAGGCCAGGCAGCATCCATGGAGAGAGAAAGAACATAAGAACATAAGAACATAAGAAATAGGAGCAGGAGTAGGCCAATCGGCCCCTCGAGCCTGCTCCGCCATTCAATAAGATCATGGCTGATCTGATCCTAACCGCCAATCTACTATCTATCACAGAACCATCTCCTGCATCTAACAGAATTGCACACACGAAATAGGAGCAGAATCAGGCTACACAATCCCTGGGCCCGCTCCACTACCCACAGGGCCATGACCGATCCGAACCTAGACTCATGTCCAAATTCCTGCCCGCTCCCCGTAACCCTTAATGCCCTTTACTTCTAGGAAACTGTCTATTTCTGTTTTAAATTTAATTAATGTTGTAGCTTCTACAGCTTTTTGTGGCAGCATATTCCATGGACCTACCACCCTCTGAGTGAAGTAGTTCCTCCTCATCTCAGTTTTGAAAGAGCAGCCCCTTATTCTAAGACTATGTCCCCTAGTTCTCGTCTCACCCGTCATCGGGAACATCCTCCCCGCATCCACCCGATCCAACCCCTTCACAATCTTATATGTTTCAATAAGATCGCCTCTCATTCTTCTGAACTCCAATGAGTAGAGTCCCAATCTACCCAACCTCTCCTCATATGACCACCCCCTCATCCACGGGATTAACCGAGTGAACCTTTTTTGCACTGCCTCGAGAGCAAGGATGTCTTTCCTTAAGTAAGGACACCAAAACTGTATGCAGTATTCCAGGTGCGGTCTCACCAATACCTTGTACAACTGAAGCAATACCTCCCTATTTTTATATTCTATCCCCCTAGCAATGAAAGCCAACATTCCATTTGCCTTCTTAATCACTTGCTGCACCTGCATACTAACCTTTTGAGTTTCGTGCACCAGGACCCCCAGATCCCTTTGCACTTCAGTACTCTCCAGTTTCTTGCCATTAAGATAATAAATTGCTCTAGGATTTTTCCTGCCAAAGTGCATCACCTCACACTTTCCAGTGTTGTATTCCATCTGCCAAATCTCTGCCCACTTACTTAGCCTGTCTATGTCCCCTTGCAGGTTTTTTATGTCCTCCTCACTCACTACTTTCCCTCCCATCTTTGTATCATCTGCAAATTTTGATATGTTACACTTGGTCCCTTCCTCCAAATCGTTAATATAGATTGTGAAGAGTTGGGGACCCAGCACTGACCCCTGTGGAACACCACTAGTTACTGATTGCCAGTCTGAGAATGAACCATTTATCCCAACTCTTTGCTTTCTGTTAGATAGCCAATCCTCTATCCATGCCAGAATATTACCCCCAATCCCGTGATTTTTTAAGAGAGTTAACGTTTCAGGTCGAAGACCTTTCACCGACCTCTACCTAGCGGAAGCTGAACGCCAACTCTCCAACACCTCCTCCTACCTCCACCTGGACCATGACCCCACTACCGAACATCAAACCACCCTTTCCAACACCGTCACTGACCTCATCTCCTCTGGAGACCTTCCCCCCACGGCCGCCAACCTCATAGTTCCCCAACCCCGCACAGCCCGCTTCTACCTCCTTCCCAAGATCCACAAACAGGACTGCCCCGGTAGACCCATCGTTTCAGCTTGTTCTTGCCCCACGGAACTTATCTCTTCCTATCTCGACTCTATTTTTTCTCCCCTTGTCCAGTCTCTTCCCACCTACATCCGCGACTCTTCCGACGCCCTCCGCCATTTTAACAGTTTCCAGTTTCCCGGCCCCAACCGCCTCCTATTCACTATGGACGTACAATCCCTCTACACCTCCATTCCCCACCAGGATGGCCTGAGGGCGCTCCGCTTCTTCCTTGAACAGAGGCCCAACCAGTCCCCATCCACCACCACCCTCCTCCGCCTGGCTGAACTTGTTCTCACATTGAACAACTTCTCCTTTGACTCCACCCATTTCCTCCAAATTAAAGGTGTTGCTATGGGTGCCCGCACGGGTCCTAGCTATGCCTGCCTTTTCGTGGGATATGTGGAACACTCTTTGTTCCAGTCCTACTTGGGTCCCCTCCCTCACCTCTTTTTCCGGTACATTGATGACTGTATCGGTGCCGTCTCCTGCTCTCGCCCTGAACTAGAACATTTCATTCACTATGCTTCCAATTTCCACCCTTCCCTCACCTTCACATGGTCCATCTCCGACTCTTCCCTTCCCTTCCTCGACTTCTCCGTCTCCATCTCTGGGGATAGGTTATTAACTAACATTCACTACAAGCCCACTGACTCCCACAGCTACCTGGACTACACTTCCTCCCACCCCGCCTCCTGTAAGGACTCTATTCCATTCTCCCAGTTTCTCCGTCTCCGCCGTATGTGCTCCTACGATGCCACCTTCCATACCAGTGCTTCCGAATGTCTTCCTTTTTCCTCAACCGAGGATTCCCCTCTACCGTGGTCGACACGGCCCTCGACCGTGTCCGTTCTATCTCCCGCACTTCTGCCCTCACCCCTGCCCCTCCCTCCCGAAACCACGATAGAGTTCCCCTTGTCCTCACCTTTCACCCCACCAGCCTCCACATTCAACGGATCATCCTCCGCCATTTCCGCCAACTCCAGTGTGATCCCACCACCAAACGCATCTTCCCCTCACCTCCCCTTTCAGCATTCCGCAGGGACCGCTCCCTCCGCGACACCCTAGTCCACTCCTCTACCACCCCCAGCACCCCTTCCCCTTCGCCCGGCTACTTCCCGTGCAAGCGCAGGAGATGCAACACATGCCCTTATACCTCCCCTCTTCCCACTGTCCAGGGCCCCAAACACCCCTTCCAGGTGAAACAGCGATTTACTTGTACTTCCTGCAATTTAGTATACTGTATTCGCTGCTCACGATGTGGTCTCCTCTACATTGGGGAGACCAAACGCAGATTGGATGACCGCTTTGCGGAACACCTCTGTTCAGTCCGTAAGGGGGACCCTGAGCTCCCGGTCGCCTGTCACTTTAATTCACCGCTTCACTCCCACTCTGACCTCACCGTCCTCGGCCTATTACACTGTTCCACGGAAGCGCAGCGTAAGCTCGAGGAACAGCACCTCATCTTTCGTTTAGGCACGCTACAGCCCTCTGGACTCAATATCGAGTTCAACAATTTTAGATCATAACCTCAGCTCCAATCACATTTATATTTTATTTTCTCATCCACCCTTTTATTTGCACCCCCCGCCTTTTTTTTTCCTCCTAGAAGCTGGCAGCTGTCCTTCATTCTGCCATTGCATTTCACACTTCTTTCAGCCTTAACCTGTCACATTAACACCACCTCTTGCCTTGATATCTCTTAATGTCTCTTAATGGGCTAAAAATTGAGTCGCGCCCCATTTGGGGCGCTAACCTCGCCGGGGCGCTACTTTTAGCGCCCCGAAAAAATTAGCGGCCCCACGCCGGAACTTCAGTGGTTGCGCCCCAAGAGGGAAGCGGGGCGCCACTGGAAGCACCCCACATCCCTCTTGGGGCGCTGCGAGGGAATATCCTGGCGCTACGTGCCGCAGCGCCAGGCGCTGCGGCACGTCGCGCCGCGGTATTGCAGGCCTTCCTCCCCTTCTTAAAGGGGAGGGACCCTGCGCAGCGCGAACCGGGGCCCAGCTGGGCCCCCAGGGATCGGGAGTGCCGGCAAAAGAGCCCGGCACTCAAGAGAAGTGCCGGGCTCTTGGAGCGCAGCCGGCACTTCACGGTGGGGGGGCTTCACGGGGGCCGGGGACAGCAACGGGGGCAGGTGCTGGCAGGCGGCCAGCAACAAAAATGGCCGCCTGCCACCTCCCCTTTAAATATCGCCGCCCTGGCCGCACGTACGCCTCCCTGAACCCGTCGGACATAGCGTCTGGCGGTAAATCAGGGGGCGCGACTGAAGATCGCGGCTGGAGCGCGAGCGGGGTGCTGCGCACGGCGATGACATCATCGCCGGCGGCGCAGCGCCACAGGGCGCTACCGGCTGGCGCCGCCGCTAACCTCCCGCTGAATTTTGCGGGAGGCGTGGGCGGCGCTGCGCCCGGGCGTTAGCTGCTTTACGCCCCATTAGCGCCCTCTTAAGGCTCTAACGGGAGGCGCAAGCAGCTGAATTTTTCCCCCAATGTCTCTTAATCTCTCCTTTTGTTCTTTTATCCCCTCCCCCTTTTCCCAGCTTTATCCTTACTTTAAATCTATTTGATTTCCTGCTGTCTCCAGTTCTGATGAAAGGTCTTCGACCTGAAACGTTAACTCTGTTTCTCTCTCCACGGATGCTGCCTCGCCTGCTGAGTTTTTCCAGCGTTTTCTGTTGTTATTCCTGTCTATTCTAATCCCATTTTCCAGCACTTGGTCCGTAGCCTTGTATGCTATGGTGTTTCAAGTGGTCCTCTAAATGCTTCTTGAATGTTGTGAGGGTTCCTGCCTCTACCACCCTTTCAGGCAGTGAGTTCCAGATTCCAACCACCCTCTGGGTGAAAAAGTTTTTCCTCAAATCCCCTCTAAACCTCCTGCCCCTTACCTTGAAACTATGCCCCCTTGTTATTGACCCCTCTACAAAGGGGAAAAGTTCATTTCTATCTACCCTATCTATGCCCCTCATAATTTTGTACACCTCAATCAGGTCCCCCCTCAGCCTTCTCTGCTCTAAGGAAAACAACCCCAGCCTGTCTGTCTCTCTTCATAGCTGAAGCGCTGCAACCCAGGTAACATCCTGGTGAATCTCCTCTGCACCCTCTCCAATGCAATCAAATCCTATAGTGTGGCGACCAGAACTGCACACAGTATTCCAGCTGTGGCCTAACTAGCGTTTTGTACAGCTCTATCATAACCTCCCTGCTCTTATATTCTATGCCTCGGCTAATGAAGGCAAGTATCCCATATGCCTTCTTAACCACCTTATCTACCTGTCCTGCTGCCTTCAGGGATCTATGTACATGCACACCAAGGTCCCTCTGATCCTCTGTCCTTCCTAGGGTCCTACCATTCATTGTGTATTCCCTTGCCTTGTTAGTCCTCCCAAAATGCATCACCTCACACTTTTCAGGGTTAAATTCCATTTGCCACTGTTCTGCCCATCTGACCAACCTGTCTATATCGTCCTGTAGCCTGAGGCTTCCCTCCTCGCTATTTACCACCCCACCAATTTTCGTGTCATCTGCGAACTTACTGATCATACCTCCTACATTCATATCTAAATCATTAATGTACACTACAAACAGCAAAGAACCCAGCACCGATCCCTGCGGTACACCACTGGACACAGGCTTCCAGTCACAAAAAACAACCTTTGACCATCACCCTCTGCCTCCTGCCACTAAGCCAATTTTGGATCCAATGTGCCAAGTTGCCCTGGATCCCATGGGCTCTTACCTTGGTAACATGGTAACCATGAAACTATTGGATTGTCGTAAAAACCCATCTGGTTCACTAATGTCCTTTAAGGAAGGAAATCTGCCGTCCTTATCTGGTCTGGCCTATTTGTGACTCCAGACCCATGTGGTTGACTTTTAACTGCCCTCTGAAATGGCCTAGCAAGCCACTCAGTTGTAACCAACCGCTACGAAAATCAATAAAAAGAATGAAACTGGACGGACCACCCAGCATAGACCTCGGCACTGGCTGCGGACCTGGCAACGGCGCACCCAGCCCAGTCGACCCTGTAAAGTCGTCCTCACCAACATCTGGCGACTTGTGCCAAAATTGGGAGAGCTGTCCCACAGACGAGTCAAGCAATAGCCTGACATAGTCATACTCACAGAATCATACCTTTCAGCCAATGTCCCAGACTCCTCCATCACCATCCCTGGGTATTTCCTTTCCCACCGGCAGGACAGACCCACTAGGGGTGGCGGCACAGTGGTATACAGTCGGGAAGGAGTGGCCCTGGGAGTCCTCAACATTGACTCTGGACCCCATGAAGTCTCATGGCTTCAGGTCAAGCATGGGCAAGGAAACCTCCTGCTGATTACCACCTACCGCCCTCCCTCAGCTGATGAATCAGTACTCCTCCATGTTGAACATCACTTGGAAGAAGTACTGAGAGTAGCTAGAGCACAGAATGTACTCTGGGTGGGGGATTTCAATGTCCATCACCAAGAGTGGCTCGGTAGTACCACTACTGACCGAGCTGGCCGAGTCCTGAAGGACATAACTACCAGTCTGGGCCGGCAACAGGTGGTGAGAGAACCAACACGAGGGAAAAACCTACTTGACCTCGTCCTCGTCAACCTACCTGTCGCAGATGCATCTGTCCATGACAGTATTGGTAGCAGTGACCACCGCACAGTCATTGTGGAGACGAAGTCCTGTCTTCACACTGAGGATACCCTCCATCGTGTTGTGTGGCACCACCACCGTGCTAAATGGGATAGATTCAGAACAGATCTAGCATCTCAAAACTGGGCATCCATGAGGTGCTGTGGGCCATCAGCAGCAGCAGAATTGTATTCCACCACAATCTGTAACTTCATGGCCCGGCATATCTCTCACTCTACCATTACCATCAAGCCAGGGGACCAACCCTGGTTCAATAGGGAGTGTAGAAGAGCATGCCAGGATCAGCACCAGGCATACCTAAAAATGAGGTGCCAACCTGGGGAAGCTGCAACACAGGACTACATGCATGCTAAAAAGCGGAAGCAACATGCTGTAGACAGGGCTAAATGATCCCACAATCAACGGATCAGATCAAAGCTCTGCAGTCCTGCCACATCCAGTCGTGAATGGTGGTGGACCATTAAACAAATAACGGGAGGAGGAGGCTCCATGAAGATCCCCATCCTCAATGATGGTGGAGCCCAGCACGTGAGTGCAAAAGACAAGGATGAAGGGTTTGCAACCATCTTCAGCCAGAAGTGCCGAGTGGATGATCCATATCGGCCTACTCCTGAGGTCCCCACCATCACAGAAGCCAGTCTTCAGCCAATTCGATTCACTCCACGTGATATCAAGAAACAGCTGAGCGCACTGGATACAGCAAAGGCTATGGGCCCCGACAACATCCCGGCTGTTGTGCTGAAGACTTGTGCCCCAGCACTAGCCACACCTCTAGCCAAACTGTTCCAGTACAGCTACAACACTGGCATCTATCCAGCAATGTGGAAAACTGCCCAGGTATGTCCTGTCCACAAAAAGCAGGACAAATCCAACCTGGCCAATTACCGCCCCATCAGTCGACTCTCAATCATCAGCAAAGTGATGGAAGGTGTCATTGAAAGTGCTTTCAAGTGGCACTTACTCACCAATAACCTGCTCACGGATGTCCAGTTTGGGTTCTGCCAAGACCACTCGGCTCCCAATCTCATTACAGCCTTGGTCCAAACATGGACAAAGGAGCTGAATTCCAGAAGTGAGGTGAGAGTGACTGCCCGTGACATCAAGGCAGCATTTGCCAAAGTGTGGCATCAAGGAGCCCCAGTAAAACTGAAGTCAATGGGAATTGGGGGGAAAACGCTCCATTGGCTGGAGTCATACCTAGCACAAAGGAAGATGGTTGTGGTTGTTGAAGGTCAATCATCACAGCCCCAGGACATCGCTGCAGGAGTTCCCCAGGGCAGTGTCCTAGGCCCAACCATCTTCAGCTGCTTCATCAATGACCGTCCCTCCAGCATAAGGACAGAAATGGGGATGTTCGCTGATGACTGCACAGTGTTCAGCGCCATTCACAACTCCTCAGATTATGAAGCAGTCCATGCCCGCATGCAACAAGACCTGGACGACGTTTAGGATTGGGCTGATAAGTGGCAGGTAACATTCGCGCCACATAAGTGCCATGCAATGACTACCTCCAACAGGCGAGAGTCTAACCACCTCCCCTTGACATTCAACGGTATTACCATCGCCGAATCCCCCACCATCAACATCCTGGGGGTCACCATTGACCAGAAGCTTAACTGGACCAACCACATAAATACTGTGGCAACAAGAGCAGGTCAGAGACTAGGTATTCTGCGGTGAGTGTCTCACCTCCTGACTCCCCAAAGCCTTTCCACCATCTACAAGGCACAAGTAAGGAGTGTGATGAAATACTCTCCACTTGCCTGGATGAATGCAGCTCCAACAATACTCAAGAAGCTCGACACCATCCAGGACAAAGCAGCCCATTTGATTGGCACCCCATCCCCCATCTTAAACATTCGCTCCCTCCACCAGTGGCGCACCATGGCTGCAGTGTGTACCATCTACAAGATGCACTGCAGCAACTCGCCAAGGCTTCTTCGGCAGCACCTCCCAAACCCGCGACCTCTTCCACCTAGAAGGACAAGGGCAGCAGGCGCATGGGAACACCACCACCTCCAAGTCCCCCTCTAAGTTACACATCATCCTGACTTAGAAGTATATCGCCCATCCTTCATCGTCACTGGGTCAAAATCCTGGAACTCCCTCCCTAACAGCACTGTGGGAGTACCTTCACCACACGGACTGCAGCGGTTCAAGAAGGCGGCTCACCACCATCTTCTCAAGGGCAATTAGGGAAGGGCAATAAATGCTGGCCTTGCCAGCGACGTCCACATCCCATAAACAAATTTTAAAAAAATCATCCCTTAACCTTCTAAATTACAGGGAATACAACCCTAGTTTGTTTAATCTCGCCTCGTAATTTAACCCTTGGAGTCCAGGTATCATTCTGGTAAATCTACGCTGCACTCCCTCCAAGTCCAATATAGCCTTCCTAAGGTGTGGTGCCCAGAACTGCTCACAGTACTCCAGGTGTGGTCTAACCAGGGCTTTGTATAGCTGTAGCACGACTTCTACCCCCTTGTATTCTAGTCCTCTAGATATAAAGGCCAGCATGTACCTGTTCATGACATTTTAATGATCTATGTACCTGGACCCCAAGTCTCTTTGGACCTCCACTGTTTATAGCTTTTCACCATTTAGAAAGTACACTGTTCTATCCTTTTTAGGTCCAAAGTGGATGACCCCATATTTGTCTACATTGAAATCCATTTGCCATAGTTTTGCCCATTCGTTTAATCTATTAATATCTCTTTGTAATTCTATGCTTCCATCTACACTGCTTACAATGCCACCTATCTTTGTGTCATCAGCAAACTTGGATATGTGGCTTTCTATCCCATTATCTAAGTCGTTAATAAATACAGTGAATAGTTGTGGCCCCAAGACACCACTAGTCACATCCTGCCAATTAAAGTACCTGCCCATTATCCCTACTCTCTGTCTCCTGCCGCTCAGCCAATTTCCGAACCAGGTCAATAATTTGCCGTCAATTCCATGAGCTTCAACTTTAGCTAACAGTCTCTTATGAGGGACTTTATCAAATGCCTTCTAGAAGTCCATATAAGTAGCATCCATAGGCATTCCCCTGTCCACTACTTCAGTCACCTCTTCAAAAATTTGAATGAGGTTCAGCAACAACTTGCATTTATATCGCACCTTTAACATAGTAAATTGTCCGAAGGTGCTTCACAGGAGTATTAGAAGACAAAAAAATTGACACCGAGCCACCTAAGGAGAAATTAGGGCAGGTGATCAAAAGCTTAGTCAAAGAGGTAGGTTTTAAGGAGCTTCATAAAGGAGGAAAGAGAGGTAGAGAGGCGGAGAAGTTTGGGCAGGGAATTCCAGAGCTTAGGGCCTAGGCAACAAAAGGCAAGGCCACCAATGGTTGAGCGATTATAATCAGGGATGCTCAAGAGGTCAGAATTAGATGAGCACAGATATCTCGGTGGGGTTGTGGGGCTGAAGGAGATTACAGAGATAGGGAGGGCGAGGTCATGGAGGGATTTGAAAACAAGGATGAGAATTTTGAAATTGAGGCGTTACTTAACCGGGAGCCAATGTAGGTCAGCGAGCACAGGGGTGATGGGTGAACGGGACTTTGTGCGAGTTAGGACATGGGCAGCCGACTTTTGGATCACCTCAAGTTTACATAGGGTAGAATGTGGGAGGCCAGCCAGGAGTGCGTTGGAATAGTCAAGTCTAGAGGTAACAAAGGCATGGATGAGGGTTTCAGCAGCGGATGAGCTGAGGCAGGGGCAGAGACGGGTGATGTTATGGAGGTAGAAATAGGCGGTCTTAGTTATGCTGCGGATATGTGGTCGGAAGCTCATTTCAGGGTCAAATATGACACCAAGGTTGCGAACAGTGTAGTTCAGCCTCAGACAGATGTTAGGGAGAGGGATGGAGTCAGTGGCTAGGGAACGGAGTTTGTGGCGGGAACCGAAAACAATGGCTTTGGTCTTCCCAATATTTAATTGGTGAAAATTGGAGGTTCGTCAGGCATGACCTACCCTTTACAAATCCATGCTGGTTTTCTCTGATCAGCTGAAAATTTTCAAGGTGTTTAGTCACCCTATCGTTGATTATAGACTAGTAATTTCCCGACAACAGATTTTAGGCTAACTGGTCTATAATTCCCTGGTTTCCCTCTCTCACCTTTCTTAAATAGTGGCGGGGCATGTACAATTTTCCAATTTAAAGGAACAGTTCCTGAATCAAGAGAACTTTGGAAGATTATAATTAGGGTATTTGCAATGTTCTCATCTACTTCTTTAAAAACCCTGGGATGGAAACCATCTTGTCCTGGGGATTTGTCACTCTTTAGTGCCATTATTTGCTTCATTACTGTTATTATGCTTACTTTAATTTTGGTGAATCCCCATCCCTGATTCAATATTATTTTCCTTGGGATGTCTGGCATGCTATTCTCTTCCTCTAGTCAGACCAAACAGTATTGTGTCCCGTTCTGGTTGCCGAGACACGAGGAAGACATTCAAGCACTGGAGGCAGTGCAGAGAAGAGCAACGAAGCTGATCCCTGGTGTCAGGGATCTAAGATATTAGGAAATACCAGAGAGATTTGAGATTTTCAGGCTGAAAGGTGGTCTCTGAGAGGTAAAGTTATAGAGGTTTACAAGATAGTACTGCAGCAACTCGCCAAGGCTTCTTCGACAACAGCCCCAAATCCACGACCTCTACCGCCTAGAAGGACAAGGGCAGCAGGCGCATGGGAACACCATCACCTCCAAGTTCCCCTCCAAGTCACACACCATTTGACTTGGAAATATATCGCCGTTCCTTCATCGTCGCTGTGTCAAAATCCTGGAACTCCCTCCCTAACAGCACGATGGGAATAGTTTCACCACATGGACTGCAGCGTTTCAAGAAGGCGGCTCACCACCACCTTCTCAAGGGCAACTAGGGATGGGCAATAAATGCTGGCCTTGGCAGCGATGCCCACATCCCATGAATGAATTTTAAAAAATCGTATGGAAAAGGTAAATCGTGGGAGTAGGACAAGGGGACATGGGTTCAAACTGGTAAAAGGTAATTTTAGAACATCCCACCGAGAGTAATAAACACTTGGAATGCACTTCAGTGAAGAGTTTTGGATGTATTTAAAAAACTTGATGCAGTAATGGGGGAACTATAGGATGCTTCTATGTGGATGAACTAATGTGGGTTGAATAGATTTTGTCAGCCATAATATTTTATGAATTGCCCACCAGTTCCTGGACAGCATTTCTGTAAACTCCATTTGAATCCCAGCATTGGTTTTACTCGCACTGCAGTTTCTGGTGTCCTTGTGGAAAAGTTTTGAATGCTAGTTGCTCAAGGAAATGTACCTGCCTCAAAAAGTTCCCTTTTAAAAATAAAGCTATAATATGTACAAGATCTAGTCAGGGCACACCAACTCTTAGAATCTCTAATATAAGATTAAATTATTGAATATTTAGAGATGCTTAAGATAATCAATGACAGGTTAGTGGAATGAGCAAAAGGTGGCAGATGCACTTTAATGCAGAGAAGCGTGAGTTTATGTATTTTAGGAGGAAAAAAGGGAATTGGAGTATAAACACAATGGAAAGGCACTGAAGGGTGTGGAGGAAAAGAGAATCCTAGGGGTCCACAACATACATAATTCCTTCAAAAAAGTTAATGCATCAGAATAAAATTCCAGGAGAATATAATCTCCAATAATTATGAATTTGTGCATTTAATATTAATAGGGTAGTGTGCATCCTGCATATGAGTGTGGCTTTCCAGTGTTGTTAGAAGGCTTACTTATGTTCTAATACTTGCGTTTATGTATTGCCAATGTTTCTGCATGTCAAAATCTCAAAGCATTTCACACAATCATTACTTTTGAAAAGCAGCGACGTTTCTGCAGGCAAAGTATATACACTTTTATACCATTAATCCAGCAGCCTTACTGTACCACAGGTTCCTGTGTGATACACTTAATTAGATGCCTACATTCCTATCCTCACTGGGGCTAGACTCTATTGCTTTATAGCTGAAAATGCCCTCACAAGATGCACCTTGGTTCTTGGAAGATTATTTTAAAACAAGCAGCCCAAGTTTAGAAGGGCAGAATCTATGATTGAACTGCTGGGCAATTTTCACAGTTTACAAAGTGTGCATATTTACACAGCCAACCAGTATGCTTTACTGAAAATCCAGCTTTCTCAGATCACAAGTTCGCCATCATTTCCACACCAGTGAGGACTCAGTTGCTAATTGAAAGGAGCAGGAACTGGGGGGAGATGAGAATTCTTTTTACGCAGCGAGTTGTTATGATCTGGAATGCGCTGCCTGAAAGGGTGGAGGAAGCAGATTCTATAGAAACTTTTGAAAGGAAATTGGATGTATATTTGAATAGGAAAAATTTGCAGGGCGATGGGGAAAGAATAAGGGAGTACGACTAATTGGATAGCTCTTTCAAAGATCAGGCACGATGGGTCGAATGGCCTTCTGTGCTCGGATTCTGTTATCAAATTTGTACAAAATTCTTAGAGGGATTGACAGGGTAGATGCTGAGAGGCTGTTTCCCCTGGCTGGAGAGTCTAGAACTAGAGGTCATAGTCTCAGGATAAGGGGTCGGCCATTTAGGACTGCGATGAGGAGAAGTTTCATCACTCAGAGGGTTGTGAATCTTTGGAATTCTCTACCCTTTGGACACTAAGGGAATGAAGAGATATGGGGATAGGGCAGGAAAGTGGAGTTGAGATAGAAGATCAGCCATGATCTTATTGAATGGCGGAGCAGGCTCGAGGAGCCGTATGGCCTACTCCTGCTCCTATTTCGTAATTGAGGCACCTTCTAAGGGAAAAGTATAGAAACATTTGAACCAGTGGAAGATATAGGGTGTGGGATTTGTTTTGGATTGCACTAGCTATAAGAATGGCCTCTTTCTATGCGGGAAGCTTTTATGGTTGTATGGTACTCCCAGGCATCTGCTGACATCAACTTTATCTAGCCAGTAGGAAGTGCATAAGGACAAGTAACCCTCCAATTTTACCTAAGAGGAAATGCTAATGCAAAACCTCCACTCAGTATCCCCTCTTGATGGCTTGCCTGCATCCTATCAGTTCATAGTGCATCACAGTGGAGCAGTAACATACCACACAGATTAACACTGTCATGCCATTCCATACAGATCTTTTAAAATAAATCCTGCAAAAGCAAAATACTACTATAATGAACCTTTTCATTTGTAATGTTAGCTGTTGTTGCAAATTATAATGTTTTGTTTAATTTGTGGGGCAGGGAATATAGTATGGTATTGTTTATTCCAAGTGATGCAGAGTATTAAAAGGAGAATTACTATATAAATAAATGAGCTGCTTGTGCTTGTTACTGCTACTTCACACTCTTGCATGTGTGAAGTGCTTTTAATGTAAAAAAAAGTCCCAAAGCACTTTGCAAAAATTTATATAAATGAATGAATGAATAAATGGGATGAAGGAATGTATGCAGAGCCACAATGGGAGGATTAGAAAAGATGACCAAAAGCTTGCTTTTGAAAGGTTTTTGAAGGTGAAAAGAGAGTTGGAGGAGTTTAGGGAAGGCATTCCAGTGAATACGATTGAGTCGGCCTTCACACAGCAGTGTCAGCCTTGGCTCAGTGGTAGCACTCTCATCCCCGAGTCAAAAAGTCATGGGTTCAAGCCCCACTCCAGAAACTTGGGCACATAATCTAGGCTGGTACTTTAGTGCAGTACTGAAGGAGTGCTGCACTATCAGAGGTGCCATCTTTCAGACGAGACGTTAAACCGAGGTCCCACCTGACCTCTCAGGTGGATATAAAAGATCCTACGGCGCTATTCAAAGAAGAGCAGGGGAGCTCTCCTGGTATCCTGGCCAACATTTATTTCTCCACCAACATGCGAAAACAGATGATCTGATCATTTATTTCATTGCTGTTTGTGGGACCTTGCTGTGCACAAATTGGCTGTCGCACAAAGTCTAAATTTTCCTAGTGGTGTTTTCTATTTGATCTCTAGATTGACTACAAGTTACCTAGAAATTGGACAGGTAAATATACAATCTAGACCATAAAGAGTGAATATGAGAAGATTATCTGGAGTACAAATCTAAAAATATAACACACACTTCATGAACAAAGGCATCTGCCATTCTGCCCTCCCTGATGTTTGTGTGGATGGGCTTAAGAGGTGAGGATCACTGGGAAAGTTTTCATATAAATTGTGTTACAAATTCCATTAGGCAGAAATAAATATCATTGGAAGTATGATGCATAAGAGCTTTAATTTTCTTAAATTGTTACAGCAATCATTGGCTAATAGCAAATAAAAGTAGAACCACAATAGTAAAAAGTACTCCTTGAAATTACTCAGCAATTCTGAATGAATAGAGTTAGTTATAGGTGAAAATCACATGACAATGCAAGGACAGAAGCTGGAACAATGTTAATATGGCCAAATTCAATGACAAGAGTAGTAATTCTTGAATCCTCAACACAATTCTGAAGTTTTCAAGAAGTGGCACAGATGTATTAATTATTTGCATACTTCCGAATTTGCATACACAATATCAATGACTTGCTTGGTGGTGTAGTAATAACGAAACATCATGTATCCACGGAAGAAATAAATTAAACCTGAGAAAATAATAAGATTAATCATTTTAAAAGTCAACACTCACAAACATAACTCAAATGTTTACTGAAAAGAAATCATGCATGCTACACTAGACATTCTTTGTAATAATGCCTTCATGCCTTCAACAGCCATACAGAAAGCATATGAGTAAGATCTGCTATATACAAGAGATGCAGACATGTCAGATGCGATATATCATAAGTGAACTTGACTATCTAACCAATGAGTGGTGGATTCATGACTTGGTTATGCTGGCCAGGTTTACAACTGGCATAGAAATTGTGCACCACAGGTGGCAGTAGTATGTTCTGTTTCTTGTTCTTTTTAAGTCTTTGGGGAAGTTCAAAAAATGGCAAATGATTTTCATATTATGATTACACAGAGATGGTGTAACATAGGCGTAAATATTCAACATGCTGCCCAGGTGTAGAAGTGGCATTGCGGATCAACTGCCCATTACAGAAACTGCCTGATTTTCCTTTCTAATGGGCTGCTGATCTGCAACATCAGTTTTATGACCAGGCAGAAAGTTGAAAATCTACCCCATAGAATCTTATACTGTTTGAGGGATTGTATAGACTGAGTGACTGAAGTATTTCAACTAATACTGTGGCAGGATTGGTCTTTATATCTATAAAACTAGTAAAAAAAAGTCTCCTGAAACTTTATCTTTCATTACATCCACTATATATACATGAGCCTTTGCTGGTAAGCAACTGAACATTGCATCTATTATAATTATAAAATTGGTGCATACTGCAGTAACTAATTGAAAAGAACATTGTGGCTTTAATGAAAACGTACCGTTTTGGTTAACAGCAGCATCCACGTTGTCACCAATGCCAGGCCAGTCTTCTTCTATCCATTTTGGGTATCCTTCATCCATTGTTTCTGTACGTTCATCATAACTAATAAACAAAAGGACATTGTGCAATTATTTTTAGAAAGAGTGCTTGATAAGAATTTCATTTACATTTACATAAAGTTCAATCTCATACCTCCAGTGTTTGTTTTCCACAAAGAAGAATGTCTTTCCAATCTCAGCAATATGTAATGCTGCATCAATTTTCTTCACAGTTTTGGGAAAACCCAAATTGTAGATAGTCTTAGGGTACCCTGATAAAATATCATATCCACTGACAGCCCAGTATTTGGTTCCTGTATAATTAAATTAATTGAAATAGTTTATGTGAATACATCATGAAAAGAATTGCATACTTCAATCAAAATTTAACATACACAGTTCTTAAGAGTGAGATCTAAACTAATAAGATTCAAATACATTATATATGTTTATTGATATCATGTAAAATTAAATAAGATATTTGGAAGTAAGAATAG
Source organism: Squalus acanthias (assembly GCA_030390025.1). Taxonomy (NCBI): domain Eukaryota; kingdom Metazoa; phylum Chordata; class Chondrichthyes; order Squaliformes; family Squalidae; genus Squalus; species Squalus acanthias. Next base: position 47,734,644 of record CM059431.1, on the reverse strand, counting down.
GGGAAAGAAATACACCTTAAATGGGAAGTTTCATGGCTTCAGGTCAAACAAGGCCAAGGAACTCTCTGCTGATTACCACCTATCGCACTCCCTCAATTGGCAAATCAGTACTTCTCCATGTTGAACACCACTTGAAGGAAGAACCGACGAAAGCAAGGGCACAAATGTACTCTGGGTGGAGCACTTTAATGTCCAACACTAATAGTGGCTTGATAAAACCAACACTGATTGAGCTGGTCAAATAATAAGGGACTTGGCTGCCAGAATGGGTATGTGTCAGGTGGGGAGATAACCAATATAAGGGTATAACCTATTTGACCTTGTCTTCACCAGCCTACTTGTTGCAGACACATCTGTCCACAGTAGAACCTGTAAGAGTGACTACTATAAAATCCTTGTGAAGATAAAGTCTCATTTTCAAAGTGAAGACACCCTCCATCATGTAATATGGCACTACCACCATGCTAAGTGGACAGCCTGACGTTAGTGTGCCAGTGCAGCCTTCGGTCACCTGAGGAAGAGAGTGTTTGAAGACCAGGACCTCAAACTCGGCACTAAGCTCATGGTCTACAGAGCAGCAGTGATACCCGCCCTGCTGTATGCCTCAGAGACATGGACCATGTGCAGCAGGCACCTCAAAGCACTGGAGAGGTACCACCAACATTGCCTCCGCAAGATCCTGCAAATCCATTGGTAGGATAGGCGCACCAACGTCAGTGTTCTCGCTCAGGCCAACATCCCCAGCATCGAAGCTTTGACCACGCTCGATCAGCTCCGATGGATGGGTCACATCGTCCGCATGCCTGATACGAGACTCCCAAAACAAGTGCTCTACTCGGAGCTCCAACACGGCAAGAGAGCCCCAGGTGGGCAGAGGAAACACTTCAAGGACACCCTCAAAGCCTCCTTGAAAAAGTGCAACATCCCCACTGACACCTGAGAATCCCTGGCCCAAGACCGCACAAAGTGGAGGAGAAGCATCCGGGAAGGCGCCGAACACCTCGAGTCTTTTCGCCGGGAGCAGGCGGAAGACAAGCGTAAGGAGCGCACGTCAACCCAAGCACCCCACCCACCCGTCCCTTCAACCACCGTCTGCCCCACTTGTGACAGAGACTGTAGGTCCGCATTGGACTCATCAGTCACCTGAGAACTCATTTTTAATGTGGAAGCAAGTAATCCTCGGTTCCGAGGGACTGCCTAAGAAGAAGAGAAGAAGTTCTAGCAGCCCAAAATTGGGCATTGTTAGGTACTGTGGGCTGTCGGCAGCAGAATTGTGTGCCACCACAATCTGCCCCGACACATCCCTCACGCCCCATCTCTATCAAACCAGGAGATTCACCCTGGTTCAATGGAGAGTTCAGAAGGGTGTGCCAGGAGCAGCACCAGGTGTATCTTAGAATTAGAATTACAACCTGATGACACTGCACACAGGGCCAACTGCATTACCTCCATCAACTTTCAGTGGCACCATGATCACTGAGTGCCCCACCATCAACATCCTGGGGGTCACCTTTGAGCAGAAACTTAACTTATCAACACTGTGGCTACAGGAGCAGAGCAAAGGCTAGGAACTCTGTGATGAGTGACTCACCTCCTGACCCCTCATTGGCTCTCCACCATCAAGAAGGCTCAAGTCAGGAGTGTGATGGAATACTCACCACTTGCCTGATAAGGTACACAAGTTTCTTAATAAACTTAGCCATTTTAACATTTTTCCAAGCCTCTGCCCTTGTGTTGTCATTTTATCTTCATCTATAACTAAACATATTTGATTTGATGCTGAGGTCATTAAAGAAAGAAAGACTTGCATTTATAGAGTACCTTTCACAACCACCAGATGTCTCAAAGCACTTTACAGCCAATGAAGTACTATTTGAAGTGGAGTCACTGTTGTAATGTGGGAAACGCAGCAGCCAATTTGCACACAGCAAGCTCCCACAAACAGCAATGTGACAATGACCAGATAATCTGTTTTTGTTATGTTAGTTGAGGGATAAGTATTGACTAGGACACCAGGGATAACTCCCCTGCTCTTCTAAGAAATATTGCCATGGGATCTTTTACATCCACCTGAGAGAGCAGTAGTAAGAAATCATAGTACAACCTCGGCACGCTTAAAATTAATTTGGGAATCTCAACCTAGTTCCTAGTGAATATGAGTCCACAAAACTTAATTGGTGCTAAATTAATTATTCAGAAATGATGGCTAATTAGGACTCACACTAGTGTCTGAGAAATTGTTGTTCTGAGATTGAGGGCACATTAAGGGCATAAGAAAAGTCACGGATGAGAAAAAGCCATTTGGCTCATCAAAGTTCATCCCCTAGTACTCAAAACTCTCCTCACACAGCAGACAGTTGCATTCTGGATGTCGCTAATGCCCTTTTCCCCAACTATCCTACCTGGCATATTGTTTCAAACATTTATCACCCTTTGAGTAAAAAATGTCTTATATTAGTTGCAAATTTACTTTTCACTTATTTTCCCTAGCCCAGACTTACATTAAACTAATCTGGGTTTATCTTGACTACATTATCTATCTATAATATGTTAAAATTGGTACGTTGGTAGAGTGTTCCATCAAAAATCCTGTGTAAACTTTCTCATGTTAAAATTCCCACAGTAATGGTGTAACTTTACTTGTGACACTTCCTTGAAATGCCAGTAGATGGCGCTTTAATAGGTTTTTAGTGTTAATTTGATCACTACCTGTGATGTTTCCTTGTATCACTGACAATGCTTTGAATCTTTAGCATGCAGTTGCAGGCCTCCTACTCTGATGGCATTGTGTAGTGCCTCTGTTTTGCAACTCCCAGTATCTATTTGGCAGCCCCCACCTTCTCTCTTCAGCTGTGGCTCAGTTGGTAGCACTTTTGCCTCTGCGTCAAGATTATGAGTTCAAGTACTACACCAGAGGCTGGAGCACAAAAATCTAGGCTAACACTCCAGTGCAGTACTGAGGGCATGCTACACTGTCGGAGGTGCTGTCTTTCGGATGAGATGTTAAACCGAGGTCCCATTTGCTCCCTCAGGTGGACGTAGAAGATCCCATGGCACCATTTCGAAGAAGAGCAGGGAGTTAGCCCCGGTGTCCTGGCCAATATTTATCCCTCAATCAACATCTAAAAACAGATTATCTGGTCATTATCACATTGCTGTTTGTGGGGGCTTGTTGTGTGCAAATTGGCTGCCATGTTTCCTACATTACAATGGTGACTACACTTCAAAAAGTACTTAATTGGCTGTAAAGCACTTTGAGACGTCCAGTGGTCATGAAAGGTGCTATATAAATGCAAGTCTTACTTTTTTCTTTATTCATTGCTTCGTGCCTGTAGGCAAAATTTACTCTTACTCCCCATTGGCTCCAGCCAGTGGTCCAGCCTTCACTCACCTTCACTCATGTGTCTGCTTCACTCTCCAGGTTCACCTTGCTCCTTTTTGCCACTTGTGTTTCTTCTCTGCCTTTCCACCCCAATCCTCCACCCTGTTGGCTTTCTGAGGCCCGTTCCAATTCCCAGCCACAAACCTCTGCTCTTTCCTGGTCTTCACTAATTGTTGGGGGAGAGTTGAGGAGGTTTACTCTACATCTGGCCCATGCCATACCTGACCTTGTAGTGCTCAATAGTTTCAGTGTTACAATCCCTGGCATTAACATCCCTTACATTGAGTAGGAAAATTTACAAAGACATGAAAACAGATTTCTCAATATCACAAAAGCAGAAATTGATGATCTACTTGTAGGAAAGATCTGTAACCTTTGAAAAATAGAGTGATTTGCTTGTACTGGTTTTCATAGGAAGCATCAATGTTTGAGGGGAGATCTGGCCATTGAGATTTGATCAGCATCAGCACTGAATGCTGCATTTGTGGGAGAACACGCCAAAAGAACCTAAACAGAAATTCCAAAGATTAGTGCTATACCATTGTTTCTAATTAATGATATTTAGTTAGCATTTTCATGTTGGTACTAAATACTGAACAGCTCAACATACTAGCAATAGAGGTATATCTAATAGTATTAGGGTGATTGGCTGCTGTGTTTTAAGATCGCGTCTATTTGCAACACCAGATTTCTGATTGGTCCCCTTGGAGGACAAGACCAGATTTCTGATTGAAAACATATGCATATGGGCGGCTCCGGTATACAGCGCGCATACACAGAAGGGGATCAGGTGTGCATGTGTGGCACTGGTATACCGGGCGCATGCGCAGAAGGCCGCAAAGGTGCTCATGCAAATAATCACAGTGGTGTTTTAATAGATCTTGTGATTAATGCATTGAAAATTGAACTCTTCTCTTAAAAGCCAACAGGCTGCTGAAAACTTTTAGCAACAGTACATTTTCATTATTCATTTGGATGTAAACATCAGCTAGTTTACGTCTTGTTAACATTATACTAAAACAAAAACAGAAAATGCTAGGAAATACACAGCAGTCCAACAGCATCTAAAAAGAAAACCAATGAGTTAACATTCTGAGAGTAGAGGTTATATTTTCCTCTTAGCTGCGCCTGGGAATGGCTTCATACAGCGAAGAGAAAATGGAGGCGGAAATCTATTATTTCATGTTCTCTGCAGTGGGTGCATGCCCAGCATAAGCAGACAAATGATGTAGAGTGGAGCAATTCTGGTCCTCCCACCTCACTTTACTCTTCATGTACCCTTGGGCACCCAAATAGAGGGGTTCCTCACAAAGCTAGCAGTGGAGCCTGTGGAAGGACTCTCTGCAGAGCAGATGATCTGTAAGATCTGTGAACAATAATGAGAGCACATGGACTTTTAGGCAACATGGGTAGGGAATTGGTTAGGAGGTAGGAGACAAAGACTAGGGATAATGGTTAGGTACTCAAATTAACAGGATGTGACTAGTAGTGTCCCCCAGTCATCTGTACTGGGCCTCAATTTTTCCACTATATTTATAAATGACTTAGATGAAGGACTAGAGAGCCATATAGCCAAGTTTACTGATTGCTCAGTAAATAGTGTAGATGGCAGAAGAAAATTGCAAAGGGAATTGATAGATTAAGTGAGTGGACAAAACTGTGGCAGAAGGAGTTTAATGTGGGGAAATGTGAGGTCATCCACTTTGGCCCTAAGAAAGTTAAATCAAAATATTTTCTAAATGGCGAGAAGCTAGGAACTGTGAAGGAGCAGAGAGATTTAGGGGTCCATGTACAGATATCACTAAAAGCTTGTGGTCAGCTACAAAATATAATTTTAAAGGCTAATGGAATGTTGGCCTTTATCACAAGGGGGCTGGAATACAAAGGGGTGGAAGTTATGTTACAGTTATGTAAAGCTCTGGTTAGGCCCCCATTTAGAGTACTGCGTTGAGTTCTTGGCACCGCACCTTAGGAAGGATATATTGGCCTTGGAGGGGGTGCAGCGCAGATTCACCAGAATGATACTGGGGCTAAAAGGGTTAAATTATGAGGACAAGTTGCATATACTAGCCTTTCCTTGAGTAGTGAAGATTAAGTGGTGATGTAATTGAGATTTAAGATGATTAATGAGTTGATAGGGTAGATAAAGAGAAACTATTTCCTCTGATGGGGGAGTCTAGAACAAGGGGATATAACCTTAAAATTAGAGCCAGGCCGTTCAGGGGTGATGTCCGGAAGCACTTCTTCACACAAGACGGAGTGGAAGTCTGGAACTCTCTCTCCCAAAAAGGTGTTGCGGCTAGGTCAATTGAAAATTTCAAAACTGAGATTGATAGATTTTTGTTAGGCAACGTTATTGAGGGTTACGGACCAAGGCGAGTAGATGGAGTTAAGATACAGATCAACCATAATCTAATTGAATGGCAGAACATGCTAGTCTGGCTGAATGGCTTACTCTGGTTCCTATGTTCCTAAGCAGCCTGAAGATAGAGTCTAGTGAAAGATAAGTTAAACAAAAGCAAAATATCAAGAATGCTGGAAATCTAAATTAAAACAGAAATGCTGGAAATACTCAGCAGGTCACGCAAAGTCTGTGGAGAGAAAAACAGAGTTAACGTTTCAGGCCGATAACCTTTCATCAGAACTGGAAAAAGTTAGAGATGTAACAGGTTTTAAGCAAGTACAGAGGCAGGGAAAGTTGGGGGGGGGGGGGGAGATGAGGAAAGAACAAAAGGGAAGGTCTGTGATAGGGTGGAAGGCAGGAGTGATTACATGACAAAAGGGATGATGGTGCAAGGAAAAGGGGGTGGTAAGGGGAACAAAAAAAACAAAAGATGGGTCTGGAGGAGCTGAAAATGACAAAAGCAGAATCATTACCAGCAACTGCTGTCCAAAATAATGGGAGCAGTGGTTGTGATCTGAAGTGTGTTGAACTCAGTGATTGAAAGTTAATGCCCCTTGTCTTTTCTTCTTTTTGTAGGGTCCTGAGGCCAGTGGCCTGGATCACAGCTCCAGGCATCTGAGGCCTGCAGCTGCACTCCTGCTTCTGCACCCACCATTGCCGCACTGTACGATAGGCTGATATTTAGCAGACGAGAATCATATACATATAAATTCAAGTGTAGCCATTGACCAAATAATATTACCCATAATTACTCCTGGGTAACTAAAAAGCTAAGACTTGTTCAAAATGCAGCTGCAAGGACAGTCAAAAGCAGTTTTGACTAAGTTCTGATAACAAGCAGCCACAGGCTGCAAGTGAAGGTTAAATTACTAAAAAAAAAATATTATGATGCCAAGTAGAAATTAGAATTCGCTTACCAAAACTAATTGCAACAATATTTAAAGGATAATTAGTATAAGGACATAAAATGAGAGAGTATTCTTTGAGGACGTCGTTGCGTTCATTGAGAAACAAGTTAAGGAGAAGAAATGGAAGTCAGATAGGGCAGCGCAGCTAATGGCTTATGCGACAGTGTATTGTGTAGAGCATGATAAAGAGACCTTCCTAGAGATGGAAGATAATCAGAATAGAGTTAAACACACTGGTACCTGTTATTGGGATTGAAATTGAAGTTGAAGTGGAGAGTTATATGGAATTTGGATTGGGACAATTGAGGGCCAAGGAGAAATCATGTTTAGTAAGAATTATCCACAAGATGGATAGGAGTAAAAGAAAGATCTGGAGAATCTTTTATGTCCATGATTTGTTGATTAGATGTTAAAATGTAATGTCGCTTGAAATGATTGTAAGACTGAATTTAACTGTGACTGTAATAATTGTGTTTTGTAGGCAACAGAGCGTGCAAAACCAGAGGATGAGAAGCTTCAGTCAACAGAACACAGCAAGAGAATAAAGAGATCACGCCACAGTCACTCGGAAGGAACGCCGGGGTTCAATGAACAGACTGCGACTATCTTCTTGTTAAGTATTACTTCTTTGTACTGGATGTTTAATGCTTAATAAACCTGTTTTACTGATACACAATATACCTGTACCCAGAGTGGTTTGTGTAGTCACGGACAAATTATAAAGAGCTTTAAAAAGCTACAGCACCAACCACCCCTCCCCACCACCCACTAGACCCAGTGCAAGGCCCTGTCAGAGGATTGGCCTGTACCAGGATGATGCCCAAGCCATGCAATTGGCCATGGCCAGGAAAATTTGACCACACTCTTCCTTCAGTAGGCACTTGGCAGGGGGACCGGGAGAAAACTTGTCCCTGACATCTTATTAAGAACATGGATTTACTCCCAAAATGTTAACCTATCATTTCTCTTTTCAGGTGCTGACAGACTGCTGTATATTTCCAATATTTTCTGTTTTTATTTCAGATTTCCAGTGTTTGCTTCCTTTCATCACTAACATACTAACATATGTAGAATATTCTCAAAATCCTGAATAATGCATGAATTCGCAGCGAAAATTGTTACATACCTGTTTTTAAAGAACATTATTTCTCCACGTATTGTACTGACTGCATCGAAGGACAGGTAAGGATCACACTTGTCTGGAGTCTTTGGATGAGGTTTTGGGGAAGGTTTATTTGATGAACCTAGGTTAGCATATTTAAAACATACTTAAATATTCATTTTACACTGACATGAATCATCAGTTGAAAAATAAATGACTTTGATTTGTACTAAGTGCTGGATATTTATTATTGGGCATCATTACGCCAAATAGGATGCTGACATGATAACATTAATGTTACGACCCTATTGTTGGTGAGGGGCCGATCCCAGCCCTCATGGCCTACATAAGAACATAAGAATTAGGAGCAGGAGTAGGCCATACGGCCCCTCGAGCCTGCTCCGCCATTCAATAAGATCATGGCTGATCTTTGACCGCAACTTCACTTTCCCACCCGATCTCCATATCCCTTGATTCCCCTAGAGTCCAAAAATCTATCTATCTCAGTCTTGAATATATTCAACGACTGAGCATCCACAGCCCTCTGGGGTAGAGAATTCCAAAGATTCTCAACCCTCTGAGTGAAGAAATTCCTCCTCATCTCAGTCTTAAATGGCTGACCCCTTATCCTGAGACTATATATATGTTTCAATTAGATCACCTCTCATTCTTCTAAACTCCAGAGAGTATAGGCCCAATCTACTCAATCTCTCCTCATAGGACAACCCTCTCATCCCAGGAATCAATCTAGTGAACCTTCGTGGCACCACCTCGAAGGCATGTATATCCTTCCTCAGCTAAGGAGACCAAAACTGTGCACAGTACTCAGGTGTGGTCTCACCAAGGCCCTGTTGTACTCCAACCCCCTTGCAATAAAGGCCAACATGCCATTTGTCCTCCTAATTGCTTGCTGTACCTGCATGCTAACTTTCTGTGTTTCCTGTACGAGGCCACCTAAATCTCTCTGAATGCCAACATTTAATAGTTTCTCACCATTTAAAAAATATTCTGTTTTTCTATTCTTCCTACCAAAGTGAACAACCTCACATTTCCTCACATTATACTCCATCTGCCACCTGCGACAAGGACATGTTGGAGAAGCTGGATTTGTTTTCATTAGAGCAAAGGAGGTTGAGGGGTGATTTGATGGATTATGATGGGTTTGGATAGGCTGGTTGGGGAAAGGCTGTTCCCACTAGTTGATGGTACAAGGACAAGGGGACACAGATTTAAGGTTTTGGGCAAGAGATACAGGGGGAATGTGAGGAAAAACTTTTTCACGCAGCGAGTGGTGATGACCTGGAATTCGCTGCCGACGGAAGTGATGGAAGCAGAGACACTCAATGTTTTCAAGGGGAGACTGGATAGGCACTTGAGGGAAATAAACTTGCAGGGCTACGGGGATAGAGCGGGGGAATGGGACTGACTGGATTGCTCTAGAGAGTGCCGGCACGGACTGGATGGGCCGAATGGCCTTTTGTGCTGTTATGACTCTATGACATTATGACTCGATGAGTGTATGATAACATTTGTCTACTTTTGCTGTGTGAGACTGATTTTGACTCATATTTTCAAATAAGATTCATTTATTGCTAACAGAACAAAAATCACAGTTTACCTGATCTTAAATAACAGATTTAAATTCTTATCTTGTAACCTTAAGAAACATTTCTGATTACATGGCAATATGAACTGTAGCAGTTTCTACTAATTAAAGTTATGTAAGCTATTATTTATAATTTTTGCTATAGAACAGTGATTTGGACCTACCATACAGTGCCTGAATTCCCATAACATCATCGTATGGCAGTCTGAAGTCTTCAATACGACTATATGAATATATGGGGAACATCAAAGCTCCCACATCTTGAGAATGAGCCATTCCCAGAGAATGGCCAAATTCATGAACAGCCACCATGAATAGGTTGTATCCTGCAAATCCATACATAACAGTTTTATCATAACAGCCCTTTTCCAGAATTCTATTGCAAGACAGAGAATATTAAAGCCTCAGTTTAAAATGACAGGTTCAAAGAAAGATGATTAGTATAAAGTCACAACATAATGTGTAATAAATAAATATAAAACTAAATTCAGGAAAAATAAATGGCCCGTATTTTCCGATCGGAGGCTTCCTGCGTGCGGATGCCTCCGATCTGGAAAAAATCTACGCCCTTACTTGAGGGCTCCGGAGGTATGGACATTTCTGCTCCTGGGCCTCTCCTGGTGCGCGCGCGCAGAGGCCCAGGTATCCCAGGGGCGCAGGCGGTCCCCGACATCTCCATTGTAGAGATTACAGACTGGCTGCTGCATCCTCCGATCCAACAGCCAGCTGATTTCTGCAAAGTAGAAAGGTTTGATGAGTCCTGAACACAAGACCTCATCAAACTACACAGAATGTCACTGTTTGACAGCTTCACAGAGCTGTCAAACGATGACAATTAATCTTTCAAAAATTCTTGGCAGATGACACGTCATACGTTGACGTGCTCTGCAACTGCCTTCGCCCTAATTGGCCTGCTAAACCCGCCGGGTGGGCTTAACAAGGTCAATCGGGAAAATCCCGCTGGTTGGCCAGAAGCTGATGGAGGCGGGACTGAAACCCGACAAGTGGGAGTCCCGCCTCCAAAAGCTTCCCAGTCAGAAAATCACCCCCCGCATGTGTAACAGTGCAAATTTCAGATCATAGGAGACTCAATCTGCTTATAGAAACTATTTTTTGCTACAAACACAAGATAAAAGTTTTGTGAGAAAGCTCAAATTATAACTGCAAGTTTATAATCTAGTCCTGTGGTACTGGTGATATGGCAAGGGAAGAAGTTGAAGGGGGCAGCACCAAATAGAACCAAAGTAGCTCCCCAAACGGAGATAGGGAAAATTGGAGTACAGATAACTGTGAACCACTCCCTTGCACCTCTGAGCAGCAAACTAGAGTTAGTAGAGGCCTTGAATAAGGTTCTCCGCTCACTCACCTAGCTTAAGAATGGTAAGTGGTGCAGGGAGACCTAAAATACTGCAAACATAGCTACTTAAAATTTAAAAAATGTACAAATTAAAAAATACTTTTGAAAATGGTATACATATAGATATACTTTGATATAAAAGCATCTTAATATTGATATGGTAACTGCTTTTTCTCAAAAAGATGTAACCCGTAGAAGTTATTTAGAGTAAGGTGGACTATATTCTATAACAACTGAGTTTGATTACATTATTTAAACTTTGTACCTTTTGCGTCCATTGACCAAGTTTCATCTTCATCAAAATGAGTGTCACCTCCAAGGCGTGGTCCTGGTGGAAAGGCATGGGCCAGAAATCCATTAGGTCCATCAAATGGATACCCATCTCCATGTTCTAGCAGCAGAAAAAAAAGTTGAAAAGACAAACCATTATAGTAGTACATGATTGTGCTTCCCTAATTTAGCTCAACGTCAAATTGCTGTTAAATTACCTCTAGGTGAAAAGGAGATCATAATATCGGCTTCACCCTCCGAAATCTTAGTGAAAGTCAATGGTGTGACATCACTCCATACTTTGAAAGCCTCCCTGATAGCTTTGTTCACTTGATTCTGTTGAATATCTGGTGTGTAGTTGCTGATTCTTTTGGAACATAATGGAAAAATAAGTTAGAAATATTACTGCTATTATCAACAATACCATCAAAAACACCAGGGAAACATAAAATGTACCTGTAAGTCAAGTTCTTATGTTGCCATTTGAGTTTGCCTGGAAAGTGATTGTATTGAAGAAAATTCTGAACTCCGCATTGAGGTCTCTTCATTATTTCCAGGGTTGCAGAGTCCAGCTCCCCAGTTACTCGGAGGTCAAAGAATTCTTGCATTTTCTTAACCTTTGCTCTTAGAACATCATTGCTGGTTTTCAGACCTTCGAAAGAATCATCTTCAAGGTGATAAAATTGTGTGACATATTGCTAGAAAAGCAGAACCACATAATGTTATTTAATATTCTTCATACATGCGACATTTCAAATTATTTAAAATGTAAGAATAATTGTTGGGTTAACTTTTGAATCCTTAGATACCTTGGCAAAATCAAAATCATTTTGACTTATCTCAGAGGGCAAGGGAAACCCAAACGTAAATGTACAATTCAGCAGAATCAAGAGAATTGGAACCTGAAAACATTTCATTTTCTTCTTGATTTGGAGACAGAGATGGGATCTCTGCTGTTTATTTCAGCCCCTTTTATACACTTGACTGATCTAGCAATATTGCATGATTCATTCAACACTGTCATTAACTAAAAGATTGCAACAAGGGCCAGGATGTGATTTTAGTAAAAAAATTATTTGGACATCATTTACAGGAAACCAAATTGCAAATCTTTTGCATGTTGCATCACCATTTGTTCTTAGACAAAACATGTTAATGTGTTCTGCTCATTTAATATTTTCCTTTTCTTCACTACCAACCATTTCCTTAAATCCCTCTTCCCTGCCCATACCACTCTCACCTCCAACAACAAATGCAAGGAGCTCATGGACTTTTTTTGTCCCTAAGATTGAGATCATCCATTCAACTGCCTCTGCCGCATGCCCCCATGCCCTTTGCCCACTAATCCAAACCACCCCCAAAGTTCTCCCTGCCCTCGCCTTGACCTTGCATTGTTTCTAATTTATTTTCTATCTCTTTCCCAGCCCACCTTGTCCTTGAGATCCACCTTCTACTCCCTTAACCCCATTCCTGCTAAACTGCTGACCACACAACTTCCCTTCCTGGCCCCCATGCTGTCTGTCATTGTAAATGATTCCCTCTCCTTCGGTACTGTCCTCCTCCCTTTCAAAACTGCCGTCATTACCCCCCCTCATAAAACTCATCCTTGACCCTTCCGTCCTTTCAAACTATCACCCATTTCCAACCTCCCTTTCCTCTCCAAAGTCCTTGAATATGTTATTGCCTCCCAAATCCATGCCCATCTTTCCCACAATGTGTTTGAATCTCTTCAATCAGGTTTCTGCTCCTGCCACAGCACTTAAACAGCCATAATCAAAGTCACAAATGACATCCTCTGTGACTGTGACAGTGGTGCACTATCCCTCCTCAACTGCTCTACAGCCTTTGACATGGCTGACCACACCATCTTCCTCCAATGCCCCTCCTCTGTTTCCTACTTTTACCTATAACCATAGCCAGAGCATCTCCAGAAATGGCTTCTGTTTTTGCTGCCATGCTGTTATTTCTGGACTCCCCCAAGGATCTTGGACCCCTCTCTTCATCATCTACACTCTGCTCCTTGGCAACATCATCTGAAGACATGGTGTCAGGTTCCACGCTAATGACATGCAGTTCTACCTTTCTACCACCTCTTTCAACCCCTCCACTGCCTCTGTGTTGGCAGATTGCTTGTCAGACATCCAATGAAAATGACCCACATATTCTTCCAAGTAAACATTGGGAAGACCGAAGCCATCGTCTTTAGACCCCACCACAAACTCTATACCCTTGCCACTGATTCCAATCCCTCTCCCCGGACACTGTCTCAGATTGTCCAAGACTGTTCCCTCAAACAGTAGTTGTAATGTAGGGCAGAGTATAAATCAGGAAATTAGAGGCGCATGTAACAAGGGTAATACAGTGATCATGGAGGACTTTAATCTACATATAGATTGGGCAAATGAAATTTGCAGTAATAGTGTGGAGCACGAATTCATGGAATGTATGCAAGATAGTTTTCTAGATCAGTATGTTGAGGAACCAACTAGGGAAAAGGCTATTTTAGATCTAGTATTGTGCAATGAGAAAGGGTTAATTAATAACCTTGTCGTAAAGGGGCCTTTAGTGAAGAGTGACCATAATATGACAGAATTTTATATTGAGTTTGAAAGTGACTTAGTTAAACCCGAAACGAGAGTATTAAATCTAAACAAAGCAAACTACATAGGTATGGGGGACGAATTGGCTAAGGTAGATTGGGAAACTACATTAAAAGGTATGACAGTGGACGAGCAATGGCTAGCATTTAAAGAATTAATACATAATTTACAACAAATATACATTCCTTTAAGGCACAAAAACCCCACAGGAAAAGTGGTCCAACCGTGGCTAACAAGAGAAGTTAAAGATAGTATTAGATCAAAGGAAGAGGCTTATAATGCTGCCAAAAGAGTAGTAAGCCCGAGGATTGGGAGGATTTTAGAATTCAGCAAAGGAGGACCAAGAAATTGATAAAGAAAGGGAAAATAGAATGAGAGTAAACTAGTGAGAGGCATAAAAACAGACTGTAAAAGCTTCTATAGATATGTAAAAAGGAAAAGATTAGCGAAAGTAAATGTGGGTCCCTTACAGGCTGAGACAGGAGCAATTATAATGGGGAATAAGAAATGGCGAGAAATTAAACAAATACTTTGGGCTGGATTTTGAAGTTGGAGTCGGGTTGGGGTCGGGAATCACACATTCTGGCTTGTGAACCCGCCTCCATCGAGATGTGGCCAACCCACTGTATTTTCCCTTGATTGACCTTGTTGAGCCCGCCCAGTGGGCTCAGCAGGCCAATTAAGGGCCACCCGGCAACAGGTGACGTCACAGACTGACATTTCATCTGTCAAGAGCTTTTGACAGATGAAATATCAGCGTTTGACAGCTCTGTGAAGCTGTCAAACACTCACAATATGATTTCTAACTTCAGTCCTTCCTTTCAGGCTGAGTTAGAAATCATTCCAGCACAGAAAACAGAAGGCTGCTGTTTTTGACAGGTCCACGGCTTTCCTGCTTTCTGTGCCGGTGAGATTTCTAACTCCCGAGAACTGAAGGGCTGACACCTGCAGGAGGAAGTTAAGATAAGTAAAACTTTTTCCAACACTTAGCACTTACCTTACACACTTACCTCTGCACACATGCACCCATCACTCACCTGCCCACCGAACATATCGACCCCGCCAACCCCTGCAGACCCACGGCCCGCCCCGATAACTTGTAGTGGTTGCCACCTGTCGGGAAGCCCACACTTTTCTTTTGAAAATAGGGGTTATGCAAAAAACTGCCTGTTAACTACCTGTTAACAGGCAGTTAATTGTCACTAATCCCTTCCCGCCTCGGGGAGTCGGGTCTCAGACCAGGTCGGGTACCCGCCGCCAGAGAAACTGGCATGGAGGCGGGTTGGAGTCGGGATGGGGTCAGGACCCCCGAATCTGCAACTTTAACCCCCCCACCCCCGCCTCCAAACCCGACTCCACGGGTCATTGAAAATCCAGCCCTTTGTGTCTGTCTTCATGGAAGAAGATGCAAAAAACTTCCCGGAAATAGTGGAGAACCAAGGGTCTAGCGAGAATGAGGAACTGAAAGAAATTAGTATTAGCAAAAAAGTAGTACTGGAGAAATTAATGGGATTGAAAGCCGATAAATCCCCATGACCTGATGGCCTACATCCTAGGGTTTTGAAGAGTTAGCTATAGAGATAATGGATGCATTGGTTGTCATTTTCTAAAATTCCATAGATTCTAGAACGGTTCCCGCAGATTGGAAGGTAGCAAATGTAACCCCACTATTTAAGAAAGGAGGGAGAGAGAAAACGGGGAACTACAGACCAGTTAGCCTGACATCAGTAGTAGGGAAAATGCTAGAATCTATTATTAAGGATGTGGTAACAGGGCACTTAGAAAATAATAATAGGATTGGGCAGAGTCAACACGGATTTATGAAAGGGAAATCGTGTTTGACAAATCTGTTAGAGTTTTTGAGGTTGTAACTAGCAGAATAGATAAGGGGGAAACAGTGGGGATGTGGTGTATTTGGATTTTCAGAAGGCATTCGATAAGGTGCCACACAAGAGGTTATTAAACAAAATTAGGGCTCATGGGATTGGGGGTAATATACTAGCATGGATTGAGGATTGGTTAACAGACAGAAAACGGAGAGTAGGAATAAATGCGTCATTTCCGGATTGGCATTCTGTAACTAGCTGGGTGTACCGCAAGGATTAGTGTTTGGGCCTCAGCTATTCACAATCTACATCAATGATTTGGATGAGGGGACCAAATGTAATATATCCAAGTTTGCTGGTGATACAAAGCTGGGTGGGAATGTAACTTGTGAGGAGGATGCAAGGAGGCTTCAAGGGGATATAGACAGGCTAAGTGAGTGGGCAAGAACATGGCAAATGGAATTTAATGTGGAGAAATGTGAAGTTATCCACTTTGGTAGGAAAAATAGAAAAGCAGAGTAATTTTTAAATGGTGAGAGATTGGGAAATGTTGGTGTTCAGAGGGACCTGGGTGTCCTTGTACACGAATCACTGAAAGTTAACATGCAGGTACAGCAAGCAATTAGGAAAGCAAATGGTATGTTGGTCTTTATTACAAGAGGACTTGAGTATAGGAGTAAAGACGTCTTACTGCAATTATATAGGGTCCTGGTGAGACCACACCTGGAGTATTGTGTACAGTTTTGGTCTCCTTACCTAAGGAAGGATATACTTGCCATAGAGGGAGTGCAACGAAGGTTCACCAGACTAGTCCTGGGATGGGGGGATTGTCCTATGAGGAGAGATTGAGTAGACTAGGCCTATATTCTCTAGAGTTTAGAAGAATGAGAGGTGATCTCATTGAAACATACAAAATTCTTACAGGGCTTGACAGGGTAGATGCAGGGAGGATGTTTCCCTTGGCTGGGGAGTCTAGAACCAGGGGTCACAGTCTCAGAATAAGGGGTCGGTCATTTAGGACTGAGATGAGGAAAATTTCTTCACTCAGAGGGTGGTGAATCTTTGGAATTCTCTGCCCCAGAGGACTGTGGAGGCTCAGTCGTGGAGTATATTCAAGACAGAGTTCGATCGATTTTTGAATATTAAGGGAATCAAGGGATATGGGGATATTTCAGGAAAGTGGAGATGAGGTAGAAGATCAGCCATGATCTAATTGAATGGCGGAGCAGGCTCAAAGGGCCAAATGGCCTACTCCTGCTCCTATTTCTTATGTTTTTATGTTTGGACCAAGGCTGTAATGAGGTCTGCAGCCGAGTGGTACTAGTGGACGACAAACTAAACATTGGTGAGTAGGTTATTGGTGAGTAAGTGCCACTTGATAGGACTGTCGATGACACCTTCCATTACTTTGCTGATGATTGAGAGTAAACTGATGGGACGGTAATTGGCCGGATTGAATTTGTCCTGCTTTCTGTGGACACAACATACCTGGGCAGTTTTACACATTGTTGGGTAGATGGCAGTGTTGTAGCTGTACTGGAACAGCTTGGCCAGAGGCGCGGCTAATTCTGAAGAAGTCTTCAGCACGACAGCCGGGATGTTGTCGGGGCCCATAGCCTTTGCTGTATCCAGTGCACTCAGCCATTTCTTGATATCACGTGGAGTGAATCGAATTGGCTGAAGACTGGCATTTTTAGGTATGCCTGGTGCTGCTCCTGGCTTGCTCTTCTACACTCCTCATTGAACCAGAGTTGGTCCCCTAGCTTGATTGTAATGGTTGAGTGAGGGATATGCCAGGCCATGAGGTTACAGATTGTGGTGGAAGACGGGACTTCGTCTCCACAAGGTCACTGCTACCAATACTGTCATGGACAAATGCATCTGCGACAGGTAGATTGGTCACGTCGAGGTCAAGCAGGCTTTCCCTCATGTTGGTTCTCTCACCACCTGCTGTAGGCCCAGTCTAACAGCTATTTCCTTCAGGACTCGGCCAGCTCGGTCAGTAGTGGTGCTCCCCAGCCACTCTTGGTGATGGACATTGAAGTCCCCCACCCAGAATACATTTTGTGCCCTTGCTACCCTCAGTGCTTCTTCCAAGTGGTGTTCAACATGGAGGAGTACTGATTCATCAGCTGAGGGAGGGCAATAGATGCTAATCAGCAGGAGGTTTCCTTGCCCATGCTTGATTTTATGCCATGAGACTTCATGGGGTCTGGAGTCAATGTTGAGGACTCCCAGGGACACTCCCTCCCGACTATATACCACTGTGCCGCCACATCTGGTGGGTCTGTCCTGCCGGTGGGACAGGACATACCCAGGAATCGTAATGGAGGAGTCTTGGACGTTGGCAGAAAGGTACGATTCAGTGAGTATGACTATGTTAGGCTGTTGCTTGACTAGTCTGTGGGACAGCGCTCCCAATTTTGGCACAAGTCCCCAGATGTTAGTGAGGAGGACTTTGCCGGGTCAACTGGGCTGGGTGTGCCTTTGTCGTGTCCGAAGCTGGTGCCTACTTCAATGCTGGCTGGTCCGCCCGGTTTAATTCTTCTTATTGTTTTTCATAGCCAGGGGTTGTACGACGTAGAAGCGGTAGGAAGAGTTAGATGAAAGAATTCTACCTGCACATGGGTGTGTTAGGCAATGTTGCACTGTTAAGGTTATGTTGATATTTGGAGGCACATAAAATTATTTCTTAACACCACTTTCCCGTCTTGCCCATTTTTGCCTGCGGCCTGGCAAGTGGCCTGTCACTTGTAATGAATGGGAAGACATGATTCAACTGCGAGCAATGGGTGTCTGTGAAAGGAATAGTTTGGTCATTTTAGGACTGCTTTGTGCTTGGGAGGAATGTTGGTTCAGCATCTGGGTGCCAAATGGGTGCACTGGTGCAACCTAACTAAATTGTGCCATTATGAGGCCATCCTGGGCATCCCAGGCAGCGATGTGTGCCACTGCTGATGCCATGTCCACATCAAGTTCCTCATCCTCCTCCTCCTCCTCCTTCTCCTCCTGTTCCTCCTCCTCCTCCAAATAGGCTCTGCGCTCTGTGCCTTGCATCTCTAGCAGCTCCAATCCTCGCTGCTGCCCTATGTGGTGTAGAGCGCAGCATACCACAATTATTCTGGAGACCCTGGCTGGTGCGTATTGAAGGGCTCCTCCAGATCTGTCAGGCATCTGAAGCGCATCTTCAGCATCCCGATTGCTTTCTCAATGACACATCTCATCATTTGGCTTTGATTGTAGCGCTCTTCAACCTGATTGCTTGGCCTCCTCAAGGGTGTCATCAAGGGTGTCTCCAGGCAGCCAGCTGATAAGTCTGGTCGGAGGTGCGAAGAGCTGAGGGAGGGTGGACTAGCGCAGAACGAATGATTCATGACAGCTCCCTGGGAATCTGGCACACACATGCATGATGATCTTTTTGTGGTTGCAGATGAGCTGCACATTGATGGAGTGGAAGCTCTTATGGTTCACAAACCCTCCTGGATGATCTGGGGGTGCCTTGAAGGCCACATGCATGCAGTCAATGATACCCTGCATCTGTGGGAAGCCAGCCAGAGTCGCAAAGCTGAGCGCCCACTCATTCTGACTGGCTTCATCATTGGCAAAGTGTACATAACTGCCTGCCCTGGCAAACATGACATCGGTCACCTGGGTGATGCATTTGTGGGCAGCTGACTACGAAATCCTGCAAATATCTCCTGCAGATCATTGAAAGGAGCCTGAGGCAAAGAAGTTGAGTGTGGTGGTCACTTTGACAGCCACTTGGCAGCAGGTCTTATTCCAGCAGGCTGCAAATGTCTGCCATGACCTGATATGATAGCCTGAGCCTCCTGAGGCACTGGTGTTCAGTCATGTCCAGGAAGCTGATCCTCTGCCTATATACCCTGTGTTGGGGGCAATGTTCCCCCTAATTTTTTTGGGGGGTGCACAGCCCCTTTAAGGGGCTGCGCAGCCCATTCACAGTTTCACGCATGCGTGAAATTTAACTTGGAGAAACTGCGCAGCTTAGAGGGAACGTTGGTTGGGGGTATCGCCTCCTGCGAGTTGCCCCCACTGTGCTCATCCCCGCTCTCCTGTGGAGCGGCAGATCGATGAGGAGAAAGCTGCTGCTGCTTCTGCTGATGCTGCTGGTATTGTTGCTGCTGGTGCTCATTTTGGTTCTCACCTGAGGTCCAAGGTGAAACAGCATAAGCGGCACCCATGCTGATCTAATATATGACAGATGTGAAGTGGATATCAGACGCAAAAACCTCCAATGTAGTGAGAGTGACCTCCAGTGTGAGAGTGACCTCCAAAATTGTAGAAATCACCTGCAAGTTCCTGAAAGCAAACTCTCAGAACAAGTGGTGTGACCAAATGCCTTTCAGCCCCCTTAATTGCCACTTGGCTCTCGCTTTGCTTTCACTGGCGAGGTTCAGGAAGCCCAGGAATCCCGTAGACACACAGTAAATTTGATGAGTTCGGAGCTACAAATACAGCGTGAGCCCAGGTGAGCGAGAGTTCGGAGCTACAAAAACAGCGGGAGCCCAGGTGAGCGAGAGTTCGGAGCTACTAAAACAGTGGGAGCCCAGGTGAGCGAGAGTTCGGAGCTACAAAAACAGCGTGAGCCCAGGTGAGCGAGAGTTCGGAGCTACTAAAACAGCGTGAGCCCAGGTGAGCGAGAGTTCGGAGCTACAAAAACAGCGTGAGCCCAGGTGAGCGAGAGTTCGGAGCTACAAAAACAGCGGGAGCCCAGGTGAGCGAGAGTTCGGAGCTACTAAAACAGCGGGAGCCCAGGTGAGCCCAGGTGAGCCCAGGTGAGTGATAGTTCGGAGCTACTAAAACAGCGGGAGCCCAGGTGAGCCGGGGCTACAACGGACCGGTGAGTGTAAAGAAGTAAAAAGTAATCGAAGTGTGACATCACCAGAAAGCAGGTAAGTGATTGGTTGGTGAGTATTTCTATATTTCTCGCTTTTTTTCCAAACTTGGGCATCTAAATTTAAATGCCTTGGTTTGGATTAAAAGATATACGTGTTCCAAATTTTAAAACTAAATGAATTAATTGAAATGGGAGACCAGGCAATGCGTTGTTGTTGTTGCATGTGGGAGCTGGTGGACACCATTGAGGTCCAAGGCGACCACATCTGCAGCAAATGTTGGCTGCTTGAGGAGCTTCGGCTCAGAGTTGATGAGCTGGAGTCCAAGATTCAGACACTGCGACACATTAGGGAGGGGGAGCGTTACCTGGACGTTCCAGGAGGCAGTCACACCCACTAGAGTAATTACTTCCAATTTGGCCCATGGTCAGGGACAGGAGGGTGTGACTACAAGCGAGGCAGGTATTGGGATCCAGGAGGTAGTGATGGAGGAGCCTCAGCCCTTGGCCTTGTCGAACAGGTATGAGATTCTTGCTCCCTGTGTGGATGAGGGCAGGGACTGCAGGGAGGATGAGCAATCTGACCACAGCACCGTGGTACAGGGAGCCATTCAAGTGGGGGGAGTAAAAGGAAATGTTGTAGTGATAGGGGATGGTATAGTTAGGGGGATAGACACTGTTCTCTGCAGCCGAGAGCGTGAGTCCCGAAGGCTGTGTTGCCTGCCCGGTGCCAGGGTTACGGACATCTCCTCTGGGCTGGAGAGAAACTTGGAGTGGGAAGGGGAGGATCCAGTTGTCATGGTCCACGTAGGCACCAATGACATAGGTAGGACAAAGAAAGAGGTTCTGCTGAGAGAGTATGAGCAGCTAGGGGCTAAATTAAAAAGCAGAACCACAAAGGTAATAATCTCTGGATTACTACCTGAGCCACGAGCGAATTTGCATAGGGTAAATAAGATCAGGGAAATGAATGAGTGGCTCAAAGACTGGTGTGGGAGAAATGGGTTTCGATTTGTGGGGCACTGGCACCAGTACTGGGATAAGAGGGAGCTGTTCCGTTTGGACGGGCTTCACTTGAACCATGCTGGAGCTGGAGTCCTGGCAAATCAAATAACTATGGCTGTAGAGAGGGTTTTAAACTAAATAGTGGGGGGGGGGGGGGGAGGATCCAGGTGAGCGGGAATTTAAAAAGTCAATGAGAAATGACAAAGCAATAGAACAGGATAAAGATGGGGGAAATAATAACTAGAGTGTGACAGAATGTTTAAAAATAAGAGTGCAATAGAAAATGGGGCCAAAACAAGGAGGAATGGTAAAAAGACAAAGTTAAAAGCTCTATATCTGAATGCACACAGCATTCGTAACAAGATAGATGAGTTGACGGCACAAATAGATACAAGTGGGTATGATCTGATCGTCATTACAGAGACGTGGTTGCAAGGTTATCAGGGCTGGGAACTGAATATTCCAGGGTATTTGACAATTCGGAAGGATAGACAGAAAGGAAAGGGAAGTGGGGTGGCTTTGTTGGTAAAGGATGGGATCAGTGCAGTGGTGAGAAGTGATATTGGCTCAGAAGATCAAGATGTAGAATCAGTTTGGGTGGAGATAAAAAATAATAAAGGGAAAAAGTCTCTGGTGGGCGTAGTCTACAGGCCCCCGAACAGTAGCAATACTGTTGGACAGAGTATAAATCAACAAATAATGGAAGCCTGTAAAAAAGGTACGGTAATAATCATGGGTGATTATAATCTCCATATTGATTGGACAAATCAAATTGGCCATGGTAGCCTTGAGGAGGAGTTCATAGAGTGCATCCGGGATAGTTTCCTCGAATAGTATGTAATGGAACCAACCAGGAAGCAGGCTATCTTGGATCTGGTACTATGTAATGAGACAGAATTAATAAATGATCTCATAGTAAAGGATCTTCTGGGAAAGAGTGATCACAGTGACATGAATCTTGTCATTCATGCGGAAATGACTTATGAAATAATACTGGGCGGCCTGCTGGTGGCGCTGTCCAGGGAGAGTATAAATACTCAGGCATGGGCCCAGCTTACTCAGGACATTCTTTAACTGGAACTAGTGAAGGACACAACTAGACCTCCATGTTGAAAAACAGTTGATTAAAGCTTTGTTTAACGCTTAGACCAAGTGCCTAGTAGTTTTCTTACATCACATAGCATGGTTGAATTTCAAATTCAGTTGGAGGGTGAGAAAGTTGTATCTCAAACCAGTGTCCTGATCTTAAACAAAGGCAATTACAATGGCATGAGGGCAGAACTGGCTAAAGTGGACTGGAAACATAAATTAAAGGGTAAGACAGTTGAAATGCAGTGGCGGACATTTAAGGAGATATTTCATAACTTTCAACAAAAATATATTCCAGTGAGAAAGAAAGATTTTAAGAGAAGGTGGCTAACTAAGGAAGTAAAGGATGGTATCAAATTGAAAACGAATGCATACAATATTGCCAAGATTGGTGGGAGACCAGTGGATTGGGAAATTTTTTAAAACCAGCAAAGGATGACTAAAAAAATAATAGAGAAGATGAATTATGAGAGTAAACTGGCAAGAAACATTAAAACAGATAGTAAGAGCTTCTATAGGTATATAAAAAGGAAGAGGGTAGCTAAAGTAAATGTTGGTCCCTTAGAGGATGAGACTGGGGAATTAATAATGGGGAACGGGGAAATGGCAGAGACTCTGAATAAATATTTTGTATCTGTCTTCACAGTAGAAGACACTAACAACATCCCAATAATGGATAATCAAGGGGCCACAGGGAGGGGGGAACTAAAGACAATCACTATCACTAAGGAAATAGTACTTGGTAAAATAATGGGACTAAAAGATGACAAGTCCCCTGGACCAGATGGCCTGCATCCCAGGGTCTTAAAAGAAGTGGCTGCAGAGATAGTGGATGCATTGGTTGCAATATACCAAAATTCCCTGGACTCTGGAGAGGTCCCAGCGGATTGGAAAACCGCAATTGTGTCACCCCTATTTAAGAAAGGAAGGAGACAGAAAGCAGGAAACTATAGACCAGTTAGCCTAACATCTGTCGTTGGGAAAATGCTGGAGTCCTTCATTAAGGAAGCAGTAGCAGGGCATTTGGAAAATCATAATGCAGTCAAGCAGAGTCAGCATGGTTTTATGAAAGGGAAATCATGTTTAACAAACTTGCTGGAGTTCTTTGAGGAGGTAACGAGCAGGGTGGACAAAGGTGAACCAGTGGATGTGGTGTATTTGGATTTCCAGAAGGCATTCGATAAACATAAGAACATAAGAACAGAAGAAATAGGAGCAGGAGTAGGCCAATTGGCCCCTCGAGCCTGCTCCACCATTCAATAAGATCATTGCTGATCTGATCCTAACCGCCAATCTACTATCACAGAACCATCTCCTGAACCTAACAGAATTGGACACACGAAATAGGAGCAGGAGCAGGCTACACGGCCCCTGGGCCCGCTACGCTACCCACAGGGCCATGACCGATCCGAACCTAGACTCACGTCCAAATTCCTACCCGCTCCCCGTAACCCTTAATTCCCTTTACTTCTAGGAAACTGTCTATTTCTGTTTTAAATTTATGTAATGATGTAGCTTCTACAGCTTTTTGGGGCAGCATATTCCATGGACCTACCACCCTCTGAGTGAAGTAGTTCCTTCTCATCTCAGTTTTGAAAGAGCAGCCCCTTATTCTAAGACTATGCCCCCTAGTTCTAGTTTCACCCATCATCGGGAACATCCTCCCCGCATCCACCCGATCCAACCCCTTCACAATCTTATATGTTTCAATAAGATCGCCTCTCATTCTTCTGAACTCCAATCTACCCAACCTCTCCTCATATGTCCATCCCCTCATCCCCGGGATTAACCGAGTGAACCTTCTTTGTACTGACTCGAGAGCAAGTATGTCTTTTCTTAAGTATGGACACCAAAACTGTATGCAGTATTCCAGGTGCGGTCTCACCAATACCTTGTACAACTGAAGCAATACCTCCCTATTTTTATATTCTATCCCCCTAGCAATGAAAGCCAACATTCCATTGGCCTTCTTAATCACTTGCTGCACCTGCATACTAACCTTTTGAGTTGCGTGCACCAGGACCCCCAGATCCCTTTGTACTTCAGTACTTTCCAGTTTCTTGCCATTAAGATAATAACTTGCTCTACTATTTTTCCTGCCAAAGTGCATAACCTCACACTTTCCAGTATTGTATTCCATCTGCCAAATCTCTGCCCACTTACTTAGCCTGTCTATGTCCCCTTGCAGATTTTTTATGTCCTCCTCACTCACTACTTTCCCTCCCATCTTAGTATCATCTGCAAACTTTGATATGTTACACTCGGTCCCCTTCTCCAAATCGTTAATATAGATTGTAAAGAGTTGGGGACCCAGCACTGACCCCCTGCGGAACACCACTAGTTACTGATTGCCAGTCTGAGAATGAACCATTTATCCCAACTCTCTGCCTTCTGTTAGATAGCCAATCCTCTATCCATGCCAGAATATTACCCCCAATCCCGTGATTTTTTATCTTAAGCAATAATCTTTTGTGTGGCACCTTGTCAAATGCCTTTTGGAAGTCTAAATACACCACATCCACTGGTTCCCCTTTATCCACCCTGTATGTTACTTCCTCAAAGAACTCCAGCAAATTTGTCAAACATGACTTCCCCTTCATAAAACCATGCTGACTTTGTCCTATTAAATTATGATTATCCAAATGTCCCGTTACTTTCTCCTTAATAATGGACTCCAAAATTTTACCTACCACAGATGTTAGGCTAACCGGTCTATAGTTTCCAGCCTTCTGTCTACTGCCCTTTTTAAATAAGAGTGTTACATTAGCAGTTTTCCAGTCTGCTGGGATCTTTGCTGAGTCCAGGGAGTTTTGGAAAATTATTACCAATGCATCCACAATCCCTACCGCCACTTCCCTCAAGACCCTAGGATGTAAGCCATCAGGTCCAGGTGATTTATCCGCCTTGAGTCCCATTATTTTACCGAGTACCACTTCCTTAGTGATTTTGATCGTGTTTAGCTCCTCCCCCCCTATAGCCCCCTGTTTGTCCAGGGTTGGGATATTCTTAGTGTCCTCTACTGTAAAGACTGATACAAAATATTCATTCAGTGTATTTGCCATCTCCATATTTCCCACCATTAATTTCCTGGTCTCGTCCTCTAAGGGACCAACATTTACTTAAGCCACCCTTTTTCTTTTTATATAACAATAAAAACTCTTACTATCTGTTTTTATATTTTTTGCTAATTTACTTTCATAATCTATCTTCCCTTTCTTAATCAATCTTTTTGTTATTTTTTGCTGTCTTTTAAAGTTTTCCCAATCCTCTATCCTCCCACTAGATTTGGCTACCTTATAAGCCCTTGTTTTTAGTCGAATACTATCCTTAATTTCTTTACTTAGCCACGGATGACTGTCTTTTCTTTTACACCCTTTTCTTCTCAGTGGAATATATATTTTTTGGAAGTTGTAAAATAACTCCTTAAATGTACACCACTGATCATGTATCGTCTTACCCTTTAATCTATTTTCCCAATCCACTCTACTCAATTCCGCTCGCATACCTTCATAGTCTCCTTTATTCAAGCTTAGCACGCTTGTTTGAGATCCAACCTTCTCACCCTCTAATTGAATATGGAATTCAACCATGTTATGGTCACTCATTCCAAGGGGATCCTTTACTAGGACATTTTTAATTAATCCTGTCTCGTTACACAGGACCAGATCTAAGGTTGCTTGCCCCCTGGTCGGTTCAGTTACATACTGCTCAAGAAACCCATCCCTAATACACTCAATTAACTCATCCTCAAGGCAGCCCTGCCCAATTTGATTTGTCCAATTAATATGATAGTTAAAATCCCCCATAATTATAGATGTTCCCTTATTACAAGCCTGAACTATTTCCTGATTGATACTTCGTCCAACAGAGTTGCAACTGTTCGGAAGCTTATAGACTACGCCCACTAGTGTTTTTTTCCCCTTATTATTCCTTATCTCCACCCAAACTGTTTCAGTATCCTGATCTTTTGACCCAATATCATTTCTCTGTATTACAGTGATGCCTTCCTTTATTAACATAGCCACCCCACCTCCCCTTCCTTCCTGCCTGTCCTTCCTGATCGTTAAATAACCTGGTATGTTTAATTCCCAGGCATTGTCACCCTGCAGCCATGTTTCTGTAATGGCCACAAGATCATACCCATATGTAGTTATTTGTGCCATTAACTCATCTATTTTGTTACGAATGCTACGTGCATTCAGATAGAGAACTTTCAAATATGTTTTGTGACACTTAGTTCCTGCTTTTGCCCTTTTTATTACTTTACCTTTTACTCCATACCTTCTGCCCCTTCCTGACACACTCTGGTTTTTAATTTCCCCATTGCTACCTAAGTCTATGACCTTCTCTGTTGTCATTTTTATTATTTGCTCTCTAGAAACCTCCCCCCCCACTAGTTAGTTTAAAGCCCTCTCTACAGCCCTAGTTATATGATCCGCCAGGACTCTAGTCCCAGCACTGGCCAAGTGAAGCCCATCCCAACGGAACAGCTCCCTCCTGCCCCAGTACTGGTGCCAGTGTCCCAGGAAGCAAAACCCATTTCTCCCACACCAGTCTTTGAGCCACTCATTTAACTCTCTAATTTTATTTGTCCTAGCCAAATTCGCTCGTGGCTCAGGTAATAATCCAGAGATTATTACCCTTGAGGTTCTGTTTTTTAATTTGACCCCTAGCTGCTCATACTCCTTTAACAGAACCGGCTTCCTTGTCCTATCTACGTCGTTTGTACCAACATGGACCACGACAACTGGATCCACCCCCTTCCACTGCAAGTTTCTTTCCAGCCCAGAGGAGATGTCCTTAACCCTGGCACCGGGCAGGCAACACAGCCTACGGGACTCTCGCTCTCGGCTGCAGAGAACTCTATCCCCCTAATAATACTATCCCCTACCACTACAACATTTCTATTTACTCCCCGCTCTTGAATGGCCCCCCGTTCCACGGTGCTGTGGCCAGGTTGCTCATCCTCCCTGCAGTCCCTGCTCCTGTCCCCACAGGGAGTAAGAACCTCGAACCTGTTGGACAAGAGCAAGGGCTGCGGCTCCTCCAACACTACCTCCTGGATCCCTGTACCTGCCTCACTCGTAGTCACACCATCCTGTCCCTGACCATGGGCTACATCTGAATTAATTAACTTCATAGGTGTGACCACCTCCTGAAACACAGAGTCCAGGTACTTCTCCCCCTCCCTGATGTGTCGCAGTGTCTGAAGCTCAGACTCCAGCTCATCAACACGGAGCTGGAGTTCCTGTAGCAGCAGACACTTAAACGGTTATTGCATAAGATAAGAGCTCACGGAATTGGGGGCAATATATTAGCATGGATAGAGAATTGGCTAACAAACAGAAAGCAGAGAGTCGGGATAAATGGGTAATTTTCCGGTTGGCAAACAGTAACTAGTGGGGTGCCACAGGGATCGGTGCTGGGGCCTCAACTATTTACAATCTACATTAATCACTTGGATGAAGGGACCGAGTGTAATTTAGCCAAGTTTGCGAATGATACAAAGATGGGTGGGAAAGCAAGTTGTGCAGAGGACTCAAAGAACCTGCAAAGGGATATAGACAGGCTAAGTGAGTGGGCAAACATTTGGCAGATGGAGTATAATGTGGGAAAGTGCGAGGTTATACACTTTGGCAAGAAAAATAACAAAGCAAATTATTATTTAAATGGAGAGAGATTACAAAATGCTACAGTTCAGAGGGACCTGGGGGTCCTTGTGCACGAAACACAAAAAGTTAGCATGCAGGTACAGCAAGTAATCAAAAAGGCAAATGGAGTGTTGGCCTTTATTTCAAAGGGGTTGGAATATAAAAGCAGGGAAGTCCTGCTACAGCTGTACAGGGTATTGGTGAGACCACACCTTGAGTACTGCGTACAGTTTTGGTCTCCTTATTTAAGGAAGGATATAATTGCATTGGAGGCAGTTCAGAGACGATTCACTAGGTTAATTCCAGAGATGAGGGGGTTGACTTATGAGGAAAGGTTGAGCAGGTTGGGCCTATACTCATTGGAATTTAGAAGAATGAGAGGTGATCTTATTGAAACATATAAGATACTGAGGGGGCACGACAAGGTATATGCAGAGAGGATGTTTCCCCTCGTGGGGAAATCTAGAACTCTGGAGCATAGTTTTAGAATAAAGGGTCGCCCTTTTAGAACTGAGATGAGGAGGACTTTCTTCTCTCAGAGGGTCGTAAATCTGTGGAATGCTCTGCCCCAGAGAGCTGTGGAGGCTGGGTCATTAAATACATTCAAGGTGGAGATAGACAAATTTTTGCAAGATAAGGGAGTGAAGGGTTATGGGGAGCGGGTGGGGAAGTGGCTTTAAGCCCAAGATCAGCCATGATCTTATTAAATGGCGGAGCAGGCTCGAGGGGCCAAGTGGCCTATTCCTGCTCCTATTTCTTATGTTCTTATGTACCCCAGATAAAAAAGGCTCTTAATAGCCTCTTAACTAACTGTTAATTGCTTTTAGTTGCTAACCCACCTCTCCCGAGGGGGTTTCTCGCTCGCAGCCGAACGCGCTCCAGTTAAATACGGAAGCCGGCGGGTTGATGCTGGCTTCCCAACACGCTGTCAATTTCAGCGCTTTTAGCCTTCCACCTACTCCCAAACCCACCCACTTTTTGATGTTAAAATTCTGGCCAAAGACTCTGAATAGCTAAGAGGGTGGGGGATAGGTTGGTGGAAAGGGAAGCATGAAAAACTGGTAAAGTGGAGGAGGCTTCAGTCACCTAGGAGATTGGTAGAAGAAAAAGGTAGGTCAACACTAAGGGTGCTAACCATCCCGACAGCACGATGTTCTGATGGGAGTCCCCACCCCAAGTACCAACCTGCTCCTTTCCCCCATCCCCGGAAATGCTGGTACACCACCAAACATTGCCTGCCAAAGAGAATAAAGGAGCTGTAGTTAAGATCTGAAGTTGTTAAAGTCAATATTAAAGACAGAGGGCTGTAAAGTGCCAAATATACAAACGCATTCAACTGTACACGAGACACTTGAAGCATACAATTGAATCAATTTTGAAAGAAACCAACCTATTACAGGTGTAGCATGCATGAAATTCAGTTAGAGGTCAAGGAGATAATTAGACCAAAGGCAGGGAGAAGTGAAGGGGCAGAGCAAGGGGGAACACCAAGTCCCTCTCACTCATCACCTCTGAGCTCACTGACCTACATTGGCTCCCGGTTCCCCAACGCCTCCTATTTAAAATTCACATCCTCGTGTTCAAATCCCTTCATGGCCTCTACCCTCCCTATTTCTGTAACCGTCTCCAGACCTCCAAAAGCTCTGTGTTCCTCCAATTCTAGCCTCTTATGCGACCCCACTCCATTTGCCCCAGTTGGCTTCCGTCCAGCCTTCTCGGCCCTGTACTCTGGAATTCCTTCCCTAAACCTCTTCACTTATCCATTTCCCTCTTCATCATAGAATCATAGAAATTTACCGCACAGAAGGAGGCAATTCGGCCGACAAAGAGCTATCCACCCTAATCCCTCTTTCCAGCACTTGGTCCGTAACCTTGTAGGTTATGGCACTTCAAGTGCATATCCAAGTACTTTTTAAATGTGATGAGGGTCTCTGCGTCTACCACCCTTTCAGGCAGTGAGTTCCAGACCCCCACCACCCTCTGGGTGAAAAAATGTCTCCTCAAATCCCCTCTAAACCTCCGACCAATTACTTTAAATCTGTGCCCCCTGGTTATTGACGCTTCTGCTAAGGGAAATAGGTCCTTCCTATCCACTCTATCTGGGCCCCTCATAATTTTATACACCTCAATTAGGTCTCCCCTCAGCATCCTCTGTTCCAAAGAAAACAACCCCAGCCTATCCAATCTTTCCTCATAGCTAAAATTCCCCAGCCCAGGCAACATCCTCGTAAATCTCCTCTGCATCCCCTCTAGTGCAATGACATCCTTCCTGTAATGTGGTGACCAGAACTGCACGCAGTATTCTAGCTGCGGCCTAATTAGTGTTTTATACAGTTCAAGCATAACCTCCCTGCTCTTATATTCTATGCCTCAGCTAATAAAGGAAAGTATCCCATATGCCTTCTTAACCACCTTATCTACCTCCTGCTACCTTCAGTGATCTGTGGACATGCACTCCAAGGTCCCTCTGATCTTCTGCACTTCTCAGTGTCCTACCATGTTTAGTATATTCCCATGCCTTGTTAGCCCTCCCCAAATGCATTACCTCACACTTCTCCAGATTGAATTCCATTTGCCGCTGTTCTGCCCACCTGACCAGTTCATTGATATCTTCCTGCAGTCTGCAGCTTTCTTCTTCATTATTAACCACATGGACCCAGTACTGAACCCTGTGGAACCCCACTGGAAGCAGCCTTCCAGTCACAAAAACATCCTTCTTTGTTTCCTGCCTCTGAGACAATTTTGGATCCAACTTGCCACTTTGCCTTGGATCCCATGGGCTTTTACTTTCGTAACCAGTCTGCCATGCGAGACCTTATCAAAAGCCTTCCTAAAATCCATATAGACTACATCAAACGCACTACCCTCATCGACCCTTCTTGTTACCTCCTCAAAAAATTCAATTGAGTTAGTCAGACACGACCTTCCCTTAACAAATCCATGCTGACTGTCCCTGATTAATCCGTGACTTTCTAGATGAAGATTTATCCTGTCCCTCAGAATTTTTTCCAATAATTTTCCCACCACTGAGGTTAGGCTCACTGGCCTGTAATTACTCGGTCTATCCCTTTCTGCCTTTTTAAACAATGGTACCACGTTAGCAGTCCTCCAGTCCTCCGGCACCACACCTGTAGCCAGAGAGGATTGGAAATGATGGTCAGAGCCTCTGCTATTTTCTCTCTTACTTCTCTTAACAGTCTGGGATACATGTCATCCAGGCCTAGGGATTTATCCACTTTCAAAGATGCTAAACCCCTTAATACTTCCTCTTTCACTATGTTTATTTCATCTAATATTTCACACTCCTCCTCCCTGATTGCAATTTCTGCATCGTCCCTCTTTTTTGTGAAAACAGATGCAAAGTATTCATTAAGAACCATACCCATGTCTTCCGCTTCCACGCACAGGTTACCTTTATGGTCCCTAATAGGCCCTACTCTTTAGTTATCCTCTTGCTCTTAATGTATTTATAAAACATCTTTGGGTTTCCCTTGATTTTACTTGCCAATATTTTTTCATGCCCTCTTTTTGCTTTCCTAATTTCCTTTCTAATGTATCCCCTGCACTTTCTATACACCTCTAGGCTTTCTGCAGTATTGAGTCCTCAGTATCTGTCATAAGCTTCCCTTTTTTTCTTTATCCTACCCTGTATGGCCATTGACATCCAGGGAGCTCTAGATTTGTTAGTCCCACCCTTTTTCTTTAAGGGAACATACTTGCTCTGAACCCTCACTATCTCCTCCTTGAATGCTTCCCACTGCTCTGATACTGATTTACCTTCAAGTTTCTGTCTCCAGTCCACTTTGGCTAAATCACCTCTCAGCTTGGTAAAATTAGCTTTTCCCCAACTGAGAACTTTTCTTCCTGGTCTGTCCTTGTACTTTTCCATAACTACCCTAAAGCTAACTGAATTATAATCACTACCACCAATATGCTCTCCCACTGATGCCCTTTCTACCTGCCCAGCTTCATTCCCTAAAACTAGGTCCAGAACCGCCCCCTCTCTTGTTGGGCTTGCTACGTACTGGCTAAAAAAGGCTGGTATTTAAGGCTTCTCCTTAAATCCCACCTCTTTGACCAAGCTTTTAGTTACTCCTCCAACTGTCCCCTCCATTGGCTCGGTGTCGATTTTTGTCTGATTACGCTTCTATGCATAAATTTATTATGCTTAATTGGTATGCCTTATGCCTGTTTTACACCCAAAAAATACAACGCATATAATTTATACCCCAAGATTTTTAATGGCATCGAGACATACGAGAAGAGTCTCATTGGCTAATTGGTGAGAGAAAAATGCTGGGATTTATCAATACTAACTGCACATTTAAAATTAAAATCAGTAATACAAAAATGGATTGGAATGGTTACATCATTTATTGTGATTAAAAATAATGTTAACAATAATGTTAACCCCTTTAAAGTTCCAACTAGTGCCAAGTGTGGAAGCAAGTCTGTGTTTGGACAAATTTTCACTGGGAATCAAAATGAGATTACAAACTCATCTCAGTTAACGAGCTCTAATATTTGCCAAAGGTAGTTGTCATCAGCTGTGTTTGTGCTTTAACCTCTGATCTTAAAAGTATAAAGCCTGCCCAATATTGAAAACACACACCACACAGTAATTTTCCATATATGTTCAATATTATTACTGAAATTTAATTGTGCAACAGAGTTTGGTTTAAGCTCAGTGCAGCAGGAACATTATGTGATGCAATGAAAAGTGATGCAAAGCAAATGTTGAAATGTACAAGTTAAAGTAAATGGCATCAATGTCATAAAAAAGTATTTAGCAAACTTTTTTTAGGGAAAAGTCTAGTCGGAGTGTTCTTCCATTAAACACACAAGTTTTTTTATAATTCATTGGGAACGGTAGTGTAGTGGTTATGTTATTGGACTCGTAATCCAGAGTTCAAATCCTACCATGGCAGTTTGAGAATTTGAATTCAGTTAAAAAAAAATTGGTATCAATAAAAAAATAACCATTGTTGTAAAAACCCAGCTACTTCACTAATGTCCTCTAAGGAATGAAACCTGCTGTCCTTACCTACTTCAGTCCCACTGCAACACTCGTAACTGCCCTCTGAAGTGGCCTAGCAAGCCACGCATTTGTCCCAAACCGCTTATGATTCAAGATGTAGGCCACTACATCAGGGCAACTAGGGATGGGCCTTGCCAGCGACACCCACATCCTGAGAATGAATGCATTTTTTAAATTCACGGGATGTGGGCATCGCTGGCAAAGCCGACATTTATTGCGCCTCCCTAAAACTGAGGGACTTGCTAGATCATTTCAGAGGGCGTCAACCATGTTGGTGTGGGACTGGAGTTGGGTTTTTATGACAATCCGACAGCTTCATGGTCACTCTATTAATCCCAACTCTTTATTTAGAGTTGCTTATTTTAACTGAATTCAAATTCACAAACTGCGATTTGAGAAATAGTGAGATTTGAACTCACGATTTCTGGATTATTAGTTGTGACGCTTCATCTATTTTGACATGATTTACCCAGATAGCAAAGCCCTTCAGTCACTGTCACTCACCCTAACACTGTTCCAAAGCACCCTCCTCCTTTACTGCCCATTTTCGGGTGGTACTGGGGCAGACGGGGTGAGAGAAATCTGCTGGAGAACCCTGGAAGAGATGGGTGAAGCTCCAGCAGGAGTACTGGCATGGAGGAAAATCTAGATTAAACATTAGGATATACAGAACACATGCACCACAAACAAAGAAAACTACAAATAATACAAAAGCAAAATATTGTGGATGCTGGAAATCTGAAATAAAAACAGAAAATGCTGGAAATACTCAGCAGGTCAGGCAGCATCTGTGGAAAGAGAAACGTTTCAGGTCAATGACCTTTCATCAGAACTAGAAAAAGTTAGAGCTGTTTTGAGGCAAGGAAAAGGGAGGAGGGGAGGAAAGAACAAAAGGGAAGGTCTGTGATAGGTTGGAAGGCAGGAGTGATTAAATGACAAAAGGGATGATGGTGCAAGGCAAAAGGGGATGGTAATGGGACAAGAAAAGAAACAAAAGATGGGTCTAGAGGAGGTGTAGATGGCGATAGCAGAATCATTACCAACAGCTGCGGTCCGAAAAAATGGGAGCAGTGGTTATGCAGCAACCGGCTTGTGAGGGCCTCATTTAAAACCCATTTCATGCCAAACCATTCGACTTCAGGCAGGGCTGCGTTCTTAGATAATATTTTGTTGCATTTTGCTCCATGCATTAGTCATTTTTGCTGAGTAGTCTGTAATTTTTTCATTTACTTTGCTCTTTATTCCTGGTTGCTGCTGTCATTTACATAACACCAGAGTGGTAAGAATAGGAAATCTTTTGGGGGTTCAAAACACAAACACTCTATGTGATTTAGATGAGGAAGAGAAGTTTCCGAGAGGCCAACAAATACAGGTTCAACAATGCCTGAAATTAATATCCCAACTTAACCAAGGGCATGTATCAGTGAAAGAGTTAATTCTGCTGTCTTCTTTGTTTATTGTTGTCATTTTTCTGATGAAATATTTAATTTTGAAGTCTTCAACTTGCATTTAGTCTGATCAGTAAATCTTATGCACAATATGGTACTCTACCGTTAGTGTGTCTCAGTGTCAGTCCCTGTGTATGTGTACAGTACAAATAGGATAAAAAGGAACAGTTCGCTCTGGCCTGCTACACATGTGCCAACCATCCCACTGTACGCTTGGCATAACCACTTGTTTTCATATCATAGGTAAGGCCTTTGGTTTTCAGTTTTCATTGAAAAAGGGATCTGATTGTGAAATGTGATTCCAAAACACTGACGAAAACCTTGCAATCCCATGTAATGAAACAGAGTTCAACTTATTCAGTGATTCTAAAGCAGTGGCCTTGGTCAGAGACCTATATTCAGAGTTGGTTTTGAGTTGTCAGTTTTTACTTTGTCAGTTATCAGCTCTTTGGGGCTATGTGTCTTTTCTTGAAGCTGTTCAGCAGCTTTTGTGAGTTTTCTAGGTTGGCATAGGTGAACGATTCAGCTGAAACAATGCAGCTGATGTGATTTGTAACTGTAGTGTACTTTCAGTCCTGAGTTTAAGACAACTTATATACTTTGACACTAAAAAGGTAGATTGTTTCCAGCTCTTCTCTGGTGTTATCTCTTCACAATTCTTATATATCTCTTCAATGCCTTGTATTCAAAATTTGTTTTTCACAAATCTGATTTAATAATATTTTGAAAAGCTTTTTCTAAAGCAGTCTTGAAAAGTAGGTAGGTTGGAAATATGATATAACAACTATAAGGCACCACAAAGGATTCAAAAACTTTGGGCTGGATTTCCTTGAACCCATCCTTCAGGATGGCGGGGGGGGGGGGGGGGGGAGGCGGGGTGCGGATCGGCGCGGGACTTACACTTACACCCCCGAATCTGCTGGGCTCTGGCCCAGTTTCCTTCCTGGGCTCAGTTTAACTACGCAGGGTGGATTCCTGGTGGGATCTCTGTTACCAAATGGGATCCTGCTGCTGTGAAGAGGGAAATGTGGCTCATGGTGTCCTGCTGCAGCACTATAGATGGGAGCCACTGTTAAAGGGGCAGATGAGCTCTGAAGATTAATTTTTTTAAATTGGGACCGTGCTCTCTAGGAGCAACGAGACCAATGAAAAGAGGTAAGGGGACCTTAAGAGATAGAGAGGAGTCCACTACTAGTCTCGCTATCTCCAAGATTCTGTTCAGCGTAATTTCCTCAGGGCCTCAGGGCCTGATGCCATCTTCCTCCTGGCGGTCCTCGGGTTTGCCGTGGCATGTGCGGAAGGCAGGAAAATCGGGCCCCCTCTCTCATCCGTCATTTACATGCAGTGGGGCAGTGAAGTGGCAGTCAGCGATCTTCCCGGCTGGGGCAGGGGGAGGAAAATTTAGGTTGGGATGGGGACATGGCTGGTGGCTTCTGCTATACTGCACAAATTGGAGCAGCATAGCAGATGAAAATCCAGGCCCTTAAAGCTACAGGCACATGCCTCATATAGTGAACTCCTTTATGATGGACTATGTACTGGAATACCTACATCATGCAATTTATAACGAACTGCATGGATGTAAAACTTCTACACTAGAAATATAGATGCACGATGCAGCAAGATTAGTCAAACTGGTATCCTAATGTGGAGATTATTGATTTAGAATATCAAGGTTCATTTGTCAAAGTAGAACTTCTCAGTTTTGTTTGGGGAAACTGAATAAAAAATGAAAGTTCATTCTTTCTGGCAATCCATTGCATTCATATTCTAAATACAGACAAATTATGCCACTAAATTATCAATCAGAATTCAGAACCAAGGGGTAAATTTTTGGAAACTTTACTGATGGCATGAAGTCTTGCTCGACGGGATTGTAGATCAGAGGGCGAGACTGCATGCTGGAAATAGGAGCCGGAATATTTACCCCTGAGGCAACACATCACAAATAATATGATCGGCTAATGGCTAATGTTTCTTAAAAATTGTTTTTAGAATATCTTATGTGATGTGTATTTATTAGAACAAATGTTTTATGGTTATTACTTACACAACCTCCAACAGAAAACTTATACTAAGCTGACATGGCAATTTTCCTCACCACATCTTTGTGAAATCAGGATGACTAATCTTATAATATGCTCTAGGTATTTCATTATATAGTGTACTAATAATTCCAGTATAGGATGTGAATCAGTACATACCAAGGGACACATTCTGAGTGGTCACTTCCTCAAGTACCATTTTCACAGACCTTTAACACAACTCTATTTGCTTATTGTTTTAAAACTTTTTTTTTGTCTTTTGTTAAATATTGTACATTTCTCTGTCCTGATTCCCAAGTTCTGGAAGCACCATGGTTGGTCTGTGAATTGAAGCAGAGAGACATCCATGTCTGCTGAGTGCCACAGCTGAGCCACAAGTAGCCCTAAGATCACATTATAGGGCTGATTTTTTTTTTGGCTCTTGTGCCTTGGGAATGAATGTTCCCCCAGGCACAAATGTCAGGGAAAAAAAGACCCAAATTGCTGTGTCTCTGGCCTTTAATTGAGCTCCAGTACTTTGGGGCTTTCCCTGGGGAACAGGGGTCCAAGCCCTTCTACTGGTGCCAGGCCCTGTGGGGGCGGGACTGCACCTGGCCTGGCCACGTGCCATTTAAACGGGATAGCAAATCCAGGTGATCCCAGATCATAGCTCTTATTTAGTGCTCGGGTAGGAAGGCCCAGGTTGTGATTATGCCCCCAAAGCATCACCATATGGAGAAAAATAATCTTGAGGTGCTGGAGGTTGAAGGGGCACCATGACAGACAAGTGCACAACCCGCAGGCTAACCTGGGTAACAATGTATCATGCAGCTACGTTATGTTACAATGACTGGAGGTGTGATGTTCTTGTGTGTGAGGTTTTCACTTGTACATTGCATCTTAAACGTATGCCCTGCTGAGGTGTGAGTATATATGAGATGTATGGAAAG
The DNA here is from genome assembly GCA_030390025.1 of Squalus acanthias. Classification (NCBI taxonomy): domain Eukaryota; kingdom Metazoa; phylum Chordata; class Chondrichthyes; order Squaliformes; family Squalidae; genus Squalus; species Squalus acanthias. The sequence continues at coordinate 47,697,129 of CM059431.1, read as the reverse complement.
AGTTTTAAGTTTGTGTGATGGCTTGGCATAGGTGAGCAGTAAATGTGGAACAGATCGACGAGCAACGGTTTGTGGCATGCAATGTTGTGCAATCTACTCGATATATGGTACTGTTGGGTAGTCTTATCTTACCATATTCCTTAAATTGTGCCATCTTCTGCATCTGTTCTCAGGTCCTGCAGGTAGAGTACGATGCATTGTGCCTGAACTTCACCTGATGCCAGGAATGGTGCACTGTTGTCCTTTGGGAAGGATGTTATGAAATGCCAAACAGGGGAATCCTCCTTGCACTCACCTCAAGCAGTAGCTCATATATTTTACTAGCCATCAAACAGCCCTCAGTGGAATGCTGTACCTCTTCATCACGTGCCCACAAAATCTGTTCCTTTGACTTAATTTTTGACTGGTGCTTCCTCCCCCAACCCCAGCCCTATCAAAGGCTCACAAATATTTTAACTGCATTTTGAAGCATGATAACAATGGAAATAATGGCTTGTAATTTGCCATCAGCGGCGAAGCAAAGGCGTTCACCGCTGGCCCCGAAGTAAGCTTCCCACAAAGATCTCGCGATCTCTGCGGCGAGAAGTTCGGCTTTTCCGACATGCAGTTGAAATCAGCGCAGGTTAATGGGGAATCTCTAACGCAAGCTGCTGTGATGTCAACAAGCTGTCTAAGCAACCAATCACAATGCAGAATTCTCACAGACCGAGAACCAGGCAGTGAGTAAACTCCTTTGATTCTAACTTTTTAAAAATGTTATAGAGAGCAGAACAAAGATTGGGGCTCTCACATGGGGAAAAGGTAAACCTGAAATAAAGATGAACAAACTTTTAGTTTGATAAAAATTGTAATTTTTATTAAAATGGATAAATTTGACACTCCACAAAATTAACATGAGTTTTTCAGGGCCATAACGCTTGTTTAACAGTCAATACACTGCTTAAACCCCAGTTATATCTAATCCAAAAGGGTCTAACATTTAATGGGGTCTTTAACATCGATATTGCTGCGGAAGAGCCAAAGTTTTCATCAATTTCCCTGATTTTACTGATCGCCGGCATTGGCTGGGGGGTGGAGGGGGTGGTGGGTACAGCGCAACCAGTGTCTGAGCAGTGAATGACAGACTGCAACTTTAGGATTTCTGCGTTAGGATGCGCATGCGGTACATCCTGAAGATGCGGTTAGTTTCAAAGGGGTAATAACAGTGAATGCTGTTCGTTCACTGTTATTACCCACCGCAAATTCCGGGCCAATATTTGTCTCCATATGCAACCATTTATCTTTAAATGAGAAAATCCCAGATTTTGTGCATCCTGCATTGGTCTAGCTGCCTGCACAATGTCAAAACTATGCACGCAGCTATGAATAATTATTCAACTTTTGTGACTGAACAAAACTGTGGACAGTCAGCTGACTGCACTGCAGCAGAAGTGAAGCATGAAACTTTTCATTTAGCCTGAATTTCAAAATCAGTCCTTAAAAAATCTTTGGAACTGGACATAGAATAATTAGACTGAATAATAACTTCAGTTTACTGATTAAAAGTGAAAATATTAGCATAACATTTATTGCATAAGCCATACATGATTTTCAGTCGCTAAACTAGTGTTTGGGCAGTACATTGTAATAAAAACTAGCCCCCTGTCCCTGGAGCATTAGATTTAAAATATTTGTTTTTCTCTTCAAAACCCTTCCTGGCCTCTCCTCGTCCTTCCTTTGCAATGTCCTCCAGCTGTATGTCCCTTCCTGCATCCTAAAATACTCTGACTCTAGCCTTCTTATGCATTCCTCCCTCCCTTCTCCACCACTGGTGACAGAGTCTTCTGCCATTTTGATTCCATTCCCTCCTGATTATTTCTCTATCTTTAAAATCCCTTTTACCTTATACTTTTGGCCACCTCTCCTAACTTTCTCACCATGGCTTGGCATCCATTCATTTTTACTTTTCCTTCTGTAAAGCGCCTTGGGACATTCTTCTATATAAACACAAGTTGTAATAATATGTAGGACCTGTCTGGAAGTTGTAATTGTAATTACTGCAATAGATTATTATTTTGTTCTGTTTGTTGCATGATTCTTGTTCTCTAAAACATTAAAATCACAATCTTTTATTTATTTTCAAACTAAAAATTAACCCAGGTTTTGTTTCAAAGGATTTTGTTGGTGCTTTGATTTATCTTAATGGTTTGCCACATCAAGTGCTGTGTAAGACATAGAGAAATTGTGCCCACGTGTCTATAGAAACAAATGTCCGAAAATAAACTGCAAAAGGCATCCCTTCATAAGCTACAGAGTTACCAGACTCAATCAGACAAATTGGACTTTAAGGGGTAGAAATTAGGTCGCGCCCCATTTGGGGCGCAAATATCGTCCGGACGCAAATATTAGCGCCTGGCGCTAATTATCGGTACTGACAGGAAACTTCACTTTTACCGCCCCGGGAGGTGAGTGGAGCGCTAAAGCAGGCGCTGCACACCTCTCTTAAGGCGCAAAGGCCGAGCAGTGAGGCGCTAACTCGGAGCGCTGGCGAAGCTCATGTAATGTCAGTCAGCAATGGAACACACACACAATGGCACGGGCCAGTTCTTAAAGGGGATGGTTAATCTTGCTTTCCATCCACATCCTGTTCATTGCTGCCTTGAATCTCGGCCTGGAGAGACTTGCACATCAAATGTGCTGGAAAGAACAATGGAGCGTACCAGGCAAAGAGCTCAGAGTGCAGCTCCCACAGTCTCTGCTAAATCGATACAAGGAATGGCAAATCAAAATGAACCTGCAAAGTGCTGCTCAGTACCCAAAACTCCTTCACACAATGTTGAATCTCTCCAGAAGTCTCTCCCTCTCTCTCTCAGAATGCGTAGTTCAAAAATGCCACCAACAATAAAAGACAGGAAGAGGCCCCCTTTAAATAGCGCCCCCCCCAGCACCACAGCGATTGATAGCGTTCCAGTCTTCTGGTCGTTGGAAGCGCCAGGCGGTAAGGCAGGGGGCGCCACTCAATTTCCGCTACGGGGCGCCACAAGGGCGTTGCACCATGGAATGACGTCACAATCTGCGCGCGCAGGTGGTCGCAGCGGTAAGTTTTAGCGCCGCCGCACAATCTCAAGTTAAGTTCTCGAGCGGCGCAAACATCGCTGCGCCCGGGCGTTAGCAGCTTTGCGCCCCATTAGCGCCCTCTTAAGGCGCTAACGGGAGGCGCAACCAAGTGAATTTTTACCCCTAAGATCTTTAACTTAAGTCACAACAACATTCAATGCATTGAAAACATGCCTTTTAGCAGCATTTGTAACATGAAACTACTTGACCTCAGCAATAACATTGAATTGTTATCAGGAGACTCACTTCAAGGGCAATTTAAACTAAAGGAGCTGAACTTAGGGCAGAATAACTTGACTGAAATACATCACCATGCCTTCCATTCCTTTTTGAGCTTCAAACATTATGGTTAGAGGATAGCTGATTTACTTTAGTACCTAAAGGTTTGTACAGTATTAATCCTGTGTTATCACAATCAAGAAAACATAGCCAAAGTCAAAATAATCCAGATTAATCTGACGAAAGGTCTTCGACCTGAAACGTTAACTCTGTTTCTCTCTCCACGGATGCTGCCTGGCCTGCTGAGTTTTTCCAGCGTTTTCTGTTGTTATTCCAGATTAATTTCAGTTCCCCACTCCACCTCCAAATAGATGTATTTATGGGGTCATTTTACTTCAGTGTGAAAGTAATCCATGCAGGCACACCTTTGAAAAGACTGAGGCAATTTATATCTGCTTCACCGACCATTTAAGAGGCTTGATTCCAAGTTCCTTACTCCCTTTGGATGATGTAGAGTTGACATTGGACAGGTGTGGATGATAAGCTTATTCTGAAGTGGAAGCTAGTAACCCACATACCACATGATGTAGGCAGGTAATGAAAGGCTGCAGGTCACTTAGAAAGTAAGAATGTGTTCAGTGGTCCTTCACACTAGAGGTAGGATTCTATTCATTGAGAGTCCTTAATGCAGTGCAACTACATGAACCATTTCTTTTAAGGGCAGTGGAACTACAATTGCCAATGATATTGAAACAGTGAAAAATATGATTGATGCAAGAGTGCAATTAAATGTGTGCCCATTATTAGTGAGTAGTATCAAGCAGTAAACTATTCCACAAGTATAGACCCTTTGCTCGCCAGCTTGGCAAGATTATCCAGGGGAAGGAAAATGGTGGATGAAAATCACTTTAAAAATTATTTTGAGTAATTTGATTGGTTGATTCTGTGGTACTTGCTGGCTACTGAATGATAGCTTTGGGGGAAAAGATGTTTGGTTGCTTTATTATCTGCTGGTTACTCATTTGTAATTAGTACACATTGCGTTTTTTTGATTCATTCACATTTAGGCAATTGAATATTTTGATCAGTAAATAAACTGCTAAGTGCTTATTTCAGTTAACCGCTAATTTTTATGGACATGTGGCATTTTGATGTTGATACCTGTGAGATTTACAATCACATTAGTAAGTGTTCGCATATTTTAGGACTGATGTCAAGAAACAATTCTTCATGCAAAGAGTGTTTAATATCTGAGATACCCTTCTGGACAGAGTAATGGGGACATAGGAACAGGAGTAGACCATTTAGCCCCTCGAGTATGTTCCGCCATTCAATGAGATCATGGCTGATCTGTGACCTAACTCCATATACCCGCCTTTGCCCCTTATCCCTTAATACCTTTGGTTAACAGAAATCTATCAGTCTCAGATTTAAAATTAACAATTGATCCAGAATCAACTGCCGTTTGCGGAAGAGAGTTTCAGACTTAGAATCATAGGGGGAAAAATTCAGTATCGCCCCGTTTGGGGCGCCATTATCGGCCGTGCGCAAAGTTTAGCGCCTGGCGCTAATTATCGCCTCTGACTGCAAACTTGACTTTTATCGCCCCTGGAGGTGATTGGAGCGCTAAATCAGGTGCTACACATCTGTCTTAAGGCGCAAAGGCCGAGGAGCGAGGCACTAACTCAGAGCGCTGACGAAGCTCATGTGATGTCAGTCAGCAATGGAACACAGACACACTGGCGCCGGCCAGTTCTTAAAGGGGAGGGTCGATCTTGCTCTGCATCCACACCCTGCTCATTGCAGCCTTCAATCTCGGCCTGGAGAGACCTGTACATCAAATCTGTTGGAAAGAACAATGGAGAGGCCCAGGGAAAGTGCTCAGACTGCAGCCCCCATATTCTCTTCTAAATCGATGCAAGGAAGATCAAACCAGAAAGAACCTGCAAAGTGCTGCTCAGTACCCAAAACTCCTCAACACAGCTTTGAATATCTCCTGCAGTCTCTCTCTCTCACTCAGAATGCGTGGTGCAAAAATTTCGCCGACAAAAAAAGGCAGGAAGCGGTCACCTTTAAATAGAGCTCCCCCAGTCCCTTCCTGACTGCAAAACACTCCCCTCAACCTGTCGTTGCTAGCGGCAGGCGGTAAGACAGGGGGCGCCACTCAATATCCGGTCCAGGGCGCTACACTCTCGACTGACGTCACGATCGGCCAGCACAGGAGATCGTGGCGGTAGTGTTTAGGGCCGCCGCAAAATGTCTAGTTAATTTCATGAGCGGCGCAAAGATCGCCGCGCACGGGCGCTAGTTGCTTTGCGCCCCATTAGCGCCCTCTTAAGGCGCTAACGGGAGGCGCAATCCAACTGAATTTTTCCCCCATAGAATCGTTACAGCACAGTAGGAGGCCATTCGGCCTGTCGAGCCTGTAAGAGCACTTCAGCTAGTCCCAATCCGTAGCTCTGCAAATTTTTTTCCTTCAGGTACTTATCTAATTCCCTGTTGAAAGCTATGATTGAATCTGCCTCCACCACCCTTTCAGGCAGTGCATTACAGATCATAACCACTCGCTGCGTAAAAAAAGTTTTTCCTCATGTCGTCTTTGGATCTTCTGCCAATCACCTTAAATCTGTAGCCTCTGGTTCTTGATTTTTCTGCCAATGAGAACAGTTTCTCTCTATCTACTCTGTCTAGACCCCTCATGATTTTGAACACCTCTATCAAATCTCCTCTCAATCTTCTCTGCTCTAAGGAGACAACCCCAGTCTCTCCAGTCTATCCATGTAACTGAAGTCCCTCATACCTGGAACAATTCTTGTAAATCTTTTCTGCACCTTCTCTAAAGCCTTCACACCCTTCCTAAAGTGCGATGCCCAGAATTCGACACAATGGGGGTGATTTGGCCAATGGGGAGCTTTTGGAGGCGGGACTCCCACTTGTCGGGTTTTAGTCCCGCCTCCAACAACTTCTGGCCAACCCACGCTATTTTCCCTTGATTGACCTTGTTAAGCCCGCCCAGCGGGCTTAGCAGGCCAATTAAGGGAAAGCTGGTTGCAGAGCACATCAACGTATGACGTTTCATCTGTCAAAAGTTTTTGACAGATGAATTGTCATCGTTTGACAGCTCTGTGAAGCTGTCAGACAGTGACATTCTCTGCAGTTTGATGAGGTCTTGAATACAAGACCCCATCAAACTTCTTTCTTTAACAGAATTGAGATGGTTGTTGCATCTGTGAATGCAACAGCCACCTGTCATTCCCAACGTGGAAGTCCGAGACTCTCCGCATACAAACCGACTGAAGCCTGCAGGAAGAAACAAAGGTAAGTACACTTTTAATAACACTTTGCACTTACCTCAGATACTCACCTCTACACTCTTGCACCCATCACTTACCTTCACAGCACACTTTTGCACCCCCCCCACCCCCCCCAACCCCCACAGACCCACTACTCGCCATGCTGAGCTGGTGGGTTTCGGAGCCTTCGGGAAGCCCGCACTTGTAAGGGCAAAAAGGGATAATCCTATTTTCTGCCTGTTAACTACCTGTTAACAGGCAGTTAATAGGCTTTAATCCCTTCCCGCCTCCAAGGAGACGGGACTCGGTGCGGGAGGCCTACCCGCCTCCTAGGAAGATGGCATGGAGACGGGTTGGGCACCCGCCCCCAAATTCTGCCATTTTCCCGGCAGACCCGCCTCCATACCCGCCTCCCCAAGGCTGGCAAAATCGCCCACAATACTCCAGTTGTGGCCGAACCATTGTTTTATAAAGGTTCATCATAACTTCCTTGCTTTTGTACTCTATGGGCTCGATTTTGCCAGGCCCAAGGAGGCGGGATTGGAGGCGTGTGAGGTGTTAAAATCTCAAAAAATGGCGGGCGGCTCTGATCCCGCCTCCAAGCAATTTTCCCAAAATCGGGGTTTCAGACCCCGTTTGCATTCCGCCTCCAAGAGGCGGGATAGGCCCTTAAGGCCCTTAACAACCAGATAAGTGCCTCTATAATCCAATTTTGAGAGGCCTTTCTGAATTTAACACTTTTCCCCTGTGCTGCACGTCTCCTCTGGAACACGCCAGTTAATCCTGGTGGCCTCACAAGTGGATTGCTTACTAACAGCTGCAGCTCCACCATTAAAAAGGAGTTTTCAGCAATCATCATTTGCAGGTGGCAGATCTTTGTTGTCTCAGGTCTGGGGGAACTTTTAGCAGGCCTACCCATTGTTGTGGAAGTTTGGAGCCTGAGACCCATCTTCAGTGTGACCTCCTGGGAAACGCCTCTCCCCACCTTGACTGAGCGCTTCCTCAACTGAGCTATATACCAGAAGAATGGGAAACATTTATTTCCTTTTAAACCTGCAAGGTTTCATTCTTATGTCTATTCGAGGTTAGTTTATAGAAAACAATGATTCACATTTTTGTTCTGCAGTGTCTGCATTATCTATACTGCAGACTAAGCAAGTTGGTCTTTTATCTAATTATACCCCTCTCTCCGTGCCTTCGGGAGATACTTTGACCTTTACTATAGTCCTTTAAGCAGTTCAACTAATCTTAAACATTACAACTGATTTGCCCTTACATTATTACAATTAATTTTTTTTTACTCTTACAACAGGGTTTACAGACAGAGGATGAGCTACCTCAACATGACTGAGCAGCAGTGCCAAAGGAAGCTCAGACTTTCGCGAGAGGTAGTGGGTGACATCTGCGCAATGCTGCAGCAAGACCTGGAGCCCAGAGGAGCGGGTGGACACCCCTTACCAGTGGTCGTCAAAGTCACCACCGCTCTCAACTTTTTTGCTTCAGGCTCATTCCAGGGATCAGCAGCAGACATCAGTGGCGTCTCCCAGGCAGCCGCACACACTTGCATCACGCAGGTAACCGATGCCCTCTCTGCCATCGCGCAGAATTACATCAACTTCTCCAAGGAGCAAGCAAGTGTAAGCGCACGTGCAGTTAGATTCGCTAATCTGGCAGGTTTTCCAAGGGTGCAGGGCATCATAATCTGCACACATGCGGCCCTTAAGGTACCCCATCACAATCCAGGTATTTTTGTCAACCGCAAGGGCTTCCACTTCCTCAACGTGCAGCTGGTGTGTGACCACAAGAAGGAAATTTTGCATGTTTACGCCAAGTACCCTGGCAGTTGCCATGACTCCTTCATCCTATGCCAGTCTAGTGTGCCTCCGCTCTTCAGTCCGCCAGACCAACTTTTCGGATGGCTACTTGGAGACAAGGGCTATCCCCTGAAGACGTGACTAATGACGCTGTTGAGGAGCCCATCCAATGAAGCGGAGGAGCGCTAAAACTCCAGCCACATTTCCACCAGATCCATAATCGAGCAAACCATCGGCTTGCTGAAGATGCGCTTCAGATGCCTTGATAGATCAGGTGGAGCCCTGCAGTACTCAGCAGCCAGGGTCTCCAGAAATGTCATGGTCTGCTGTGCACTTCACAACATGGCACAGCATCGTGGCTTGCAGATGCCTGAGGAACAAGTGGCTTATCGCATAGCCTCCTCAGATGAGGAGGAGGAGGAGGAGAGTGACAACGAACAGCTTGCGGAGGTGCATCAACCAGCGGCAGCAGCATTGCTGCCCGGGATGCAAGGGACGCACTCATCTTGGCCAGATTTGCTTAGCCTGGTCAATCAAACACTTTTGCCTTACCAGAGTATCGACAATGGCCAAGAACCTGCGGATTCCTATCACTCTGACCACCATACTGACAATTGCAAGTCGCCCTAAGCCCTCAATGTGGAAGTCCCATTTGCGAAATGACACAGACCACAACTTCAACAGTTTGCCATCCGAATTTTTTAGCACAACAATCAACGGATGGCATTTAAAAAATAAACACAACATAACACCCAAGTAACTACCCTTGTGACTACTTGTACTTTATCTCCCTCTTACGCGTGCTCCTACGTGGTGCTTCCCCTGTGGCTTCAGCAGATGTGGAGGCCCCTTGCTCACTTTCTTGCTGCTCCTGCCTCAACACCTTTGGCGGGCATCCTCTGGGGTTCCGAGCCTGAGGGCTCGGCAACAGTCTGCTGCTCCTGCGGCTGTGCAGGGGCTGAGACATCGCTCTCACTTGGGTGAGGACTCTGGTGGGGCTCTGACCGAGGGCTCTGCAGTGGCATGGTCGTGTGAGCGCTTGGAGAGGAACCCCCACTTCCTGGTTCTCTGCCACCAACATCCCTCTCATGGGTCAGCCCCACTTCAGAGCTAGCAAGTGGCTTGACAGCACCTTGCTGCACTTCAGGGGGGCCATGAGGACCCGTTTCTGCACTGGAAGTCCTACTCCAGAGGACTTCCATGAAGGCCTGGTTTTTCTGCTCAATAGCTGACCATCGCTTCTCAAGAGATGTCATTCTATTCTGAACAATGACCATGTTTTCAAGACCCTGACGACTAAGCTCCTTTATGGCCGTAGCCATCCTCTCCTCTACCGTAGCCATCCTCTCCTCTACGGTAGCCAGCCTTACCACGGAGGTAGCCATCCTTGCCACGGAGGTAGCCATCCTTTCCGTGGTGATGCGTTCATGCGCCAACGCCTCCACAAAGGCCCTGCTCATGTTAGCGATGGACTCCTCCATTCGCTCCACACTCGCAGTGACCCTGGAGACAAAACCTGCCAGAGACTCCTGCACCTGTTCCTGGAGTTCCAGCACCACTCTCCTTCTGGATGGACCCAGAGGCATGGGGTCGACATGCAGCAGAGCCAAGCTGGGAGAGTCCTGCGCCCTCCGACAAGGACTCTCCACTGCTGTCCCTGTCTCCACCATCTGCTGATACTTGTGAGCTGTGATACACCAGGTGACAACTCTATGTCTCGAAGGTCCCACCGAGGTGTGAGTGTCTGCGCTGGTGCTGGGTGCGCTGAATTCTGCTGACGCTGCGCCCTCAGAGGTTGCAGCTTCCTCTGAGGAGTCTTCTGGCTCAGGCTGTTCCTCCTGGACAGTGGGGAGGGGGGCTGTCGATGGTCCTGTGGGGGAGTAAAGGAAAGAGTTAGACATGTGAGATAAACGTTGCATGCACATTGAATTGTGCAGATGATCATAAGTCAATCTATTAGAGCATCAGAATCAATATCAGTCACTCATGCAATGTCAATGAGAGAGATGAAAAACTATTCTGTCACCAGCTTGCTCTGATGTGCCCGTCTGTTCGTCCCCCACTTGCGCATCCTCCTCCACTCCCACGATCTCCAGGGCTGCCTCCTCCGCAGTGGTGAGCTGGGCTATTGAGGGTGGCCCTCCTCCTGTCCTCACCCTCTCCCTCTTATTGTGGGCTCTCTTTTCCTGCAATGAGGGACACAAGTGGAGTTTGAGTAAGAATGAAGGAGTGAGTGTAGAGAATCCATAGCATAGATGCTTAGAAGGACACAAAGATGGAGTGAGGTACCAAGACCAAGGGCCCTCTCTGTGTGTTATAAGTTGTTGTCATAGCATCACAGTGATAGGGAGTGTGAGGGCTGCATAGTCGAATAGTTAAGTGAATGTGAACATAGAGAGGGAATGGGTAAGGGTGCAGGGATGTAAGGGTGAAGTGGGATGTGGAGGAGGAGGTTGACAAAGCTGAGTGCTGGTGATGAGAGGCGATGGGGATCAGATTGAGGGTCATGGGGATGGAATACTCACTTTTCCTGTGCGGAGAAGGTCAGGAAACCTCTTTCGGCACTGCGACCAGGTTCTGCTGCACATTGAAATCGCATTCACCTCCTATGCCACTTGCAGCCACACAGCTTTAGTCTGTTGTGGAGGCTTTTTCCTCCCTGAGGAAGGAAAGAGCACTTCCTTGTTTGCTCTTGCTCCCTCCACCAGAGGAGGGAGGCCTCATCAAATCTAGGTGCACACTTTGGTCTGGTGCTGGACTTAGTAGCAGTAGGAATCCCTCAGAAGTATGATGAGTAAGTTGAAAAGCTGAAAAAGATCCAAGGCTGCTTGCAATCCTTAAATCCAGCTGCATAGATGACGTCATCGGAGACGAGTTTCAGTATCAAAAGACTCATTGGGCCAGGGGTTCCCACACGCTGGAAATCAAGTACCCAATTAGGGCAAAATTGCACTTTTGTCCCACCTCACATCGGAGGCGGGGTCCTGACATGCCAAACACCTGACACGCCTCCAACCCGCCCCCATGACAAAATCCAGCCCAAAGCCTCTATTTATAAAGCTCAGGATCCCGTATGTTTTTTTAACTGCTTTCTTGACCTGTCCTGCCACCTTCAACAATTTGTGCACATACCCCCAGGTCTCTCTGTTCCTGCACCCCCTTTAGAATTGTAACCTTTATTGCCTCTCCTCATTCATCCTACCAAAATGTATCACTTCGCGCTTTTCTGTGTTAAACTTCATCTGCCACGTGTCTGCCCATTCCACCAGCCTGTCTATGTCCTCTTGAAGTCTATCCCTATCCTATCTATTTTAAGTACAGCCAGCCTTTCTAGTACCTCTTTATCAATTTTGGCAGCATCTTCTTCCTTGGTAAAGACAAATGCAAAGTATTCATTTCGTACCTCAGCCATGCCCTCTGCCTCCATGCGTAGGTCTCCTTTTTGGCCCCATCCCTCCTCTTCGTACCCGTTTACTATTTATATGCCTATAGAAGACTTTTGGATTCCTTTTTATGTTAGCTGCCAGTCTATTCTCATACTCCCTCTTTGCCCCTCTTATTTCCTTTTTCACTTCCCCTCTGAACTTTCTGTATTCAGCCTGATTGTCACTTGTATTCTCAACCTGACATCTGCCATACGCCCCTTTTTTCTGCTTTATCTTACTCTCTATCTCTTTCATCATCCAGGGAGCTCTGGCTTTGGTTGCCCCACCTTTCCCCCTCGTGGGAATTTACCTCGACTGTACCTGAACCATCTCCTCTTTAAAGGCAGCCCATTGTTCAATTACAGTTTTGCCCGTCAATCTTTTATTCCAATTTACCCGGGCTAGGTCCGTTCTCAACCCACTGAAATTGGCCCTCCTCCAATTAAGTAGTTTGACTCTAGATTGCTCTTTGTCCTACGATAGCAAAATACTGCAGATGCTGGAAATCCGAAATAACAACAGAAAACGCTGGAAAAACTCAGCAGGCGAGGCAGCATTGCACTTTGTCCTTTTCTATAGCTAACCTAAACCTTATGATACAATGATCATTGTTCCCTAAATGTTCCCCTACTGAAACTTGATCCACCTGATCCACCTCATTCCCCAGAACCAGATCCAGCAATGCCTCCTTCCTTGTTGGGCCGGAAATGTACTGATCAAGAACAATTACAATTACAATTCTCTTGTCAATTACAAGAGAAATGCAGGGAACAGCACCAACCGCTGTACATGGCCTTCTTTGATCTCACAAAGGCCTTCGACACTGTCAACCATGAGGGATTATGGAGTGTCCTCCGCAAATTCGGCTGCCTTCAAAAGTTTGTCACCATCCTCCGCCAGCTTCATGACGACATGCAAGCCGTGATCCTGACCAATGGTTCCACCACAGACCCAATTCACGTATGAACCGGGGTCAAGCAAGGCTGTGTCATCGCACCAAAGCTCTTCTCGATCTTCCTGGCTGCAATGCTCCATCTCACCCTCAGTAAGCTCCCCGCTGGAGTGGAGCTAATTTACAGAACAAACGGGAAACTGTTCAACCTCTGTTGCCTCCAGTCCAGATCCAAGGTCGTCCCATCCTCTGTCGTCGAATTACAGTATGCAGACAACGCTTGCATCTGCGCTCACTCGGAGGTCGAACTCCAAACCATCGTCAACACCTTCACTGAAGCGTACGAGAGCATAGACCTTACACTAAACATCCGTAAGACAAAGATCCTCTACCAACCTGCCCCCGCCACACAGTACTGCCCCCCGATTATCAAAATCCACGACAAGGCCTTGGACAACGTGGACCACTTTCCATAACTCGGGAGCCTACTGTCAACAAGGGCAGATGTTGACGACGAAGTCCAACACCGCCTTCAGTGTGCCAGTGCAGCCTTCGGTCGCCTGAGGAAGAGAGTGTTTGAAGACCAGGACCTCAAACCCAGCACTAAGCTCATGGTCTACAGAGCAGCAGTGATACCCGCCCTGCTGTATGCCTCAGAGACATGGACCATGTTCAGCAGGCACCTCAAAGCACTGGAGAGGTACCACCAATGCTGCCTCCACAAGATCCTGCAAATCCATTGGCAGGATAGGTGCACCAACGTCAGTGTTCTTGCTCAGGCCAACATCCCCAGTATCGAAGCTTTGACCACGCTCGATCAGCTCCGATGGACGGGTCACATCGTCCGCATGCCCGATACGAGACTCGCAAAACAAGCGCTCTACTCGGGGTCCGACACAGCAAGAGAGCCCCAGGTGGGCAGAGGAAACACTTCAAGGACACCCTCAAAGCCTCCTTGAAAAAGTGCAACATCCCCACCGACACCTGGGAATCCCTGGCCCAAGACCACACAAAGTGGAGGAGAAGCATCCGGGAAGGTGCCGAACACCTCGAGTCTCTTCGCCGGGAGCAAGCGGAAGCCAAGCGCAGGCAGCGCAAGGAGCGCACGTCAACCCAAGCACCCCACCCACCTGCTCCTTCAACCACCGTCTGCCCCACCTGTGACGGAGACTGTAGGTCCCGCATTGGACTCATCAGTCACCTGCGAACTCATTTTTAATGTGGAAGCAAGTCATCCTCGGTTCCGAGGGACTGCCTAAGAGAAGAGAGAACTTCTCTGCAAATTTGCTCCTCTATATCCTTCCCACTAGTAGGTGGCCTATAGAATACACCTAGTAGTGTAATAGCACCTCTATTGTTTCTTAACTGTAACCAAATAGATTCTGATCTTGACCCCTCCAGGACATCCTCTCTCTCCAGCACTGTAATATTCTCCTTAATCAATACTGCCACCCCACCTCCTTTCTTTCCTCCCCTATCTTTAGTGAACACCTTATATCCAGGAATATTTAGTGCCCAATCCTGCCCTTTTTTGAGCCAGGTCTCTGTTATCGCCACAACATCATATTCCCATGTGGCTATTTACACCTGCAGCTCACCAACCTTATTTACCACGCTTTGTGTGTTTATATAAATGCACTGTAAACTTATCTTAGACCTTCTTGTATTTTCTCTTAGTCTGACCCCACCTAATACCGTACTATCTCTTACTCTAGTGCTATCTGTATCTCCCGCTCTTTTGTGCAGCATGTTTCTCCTTTCTAATGCTACATCCTGGTGCCCATTACCCTGCCAGATTAGTTTAAACCCTCTCCAACAGAACTAGCAAACCCCCCCGCGAGGACATTGGTCCTGGCTCTGTTGAGGTGCAACCCATCCGGCCTGTACAGGTCCCACCTCCCCCAGAACTGGTCCCAATGTCGCAGGAATCTAAAGCCCTCCCTTCTGCACCATCTCTCCAGTCACGCATTCATCTGCTCTATCCTCCTATTTATATATTCACTTGCGCTTAGCACCGGGAGTAATTCAGAGATTACTACCTTTGAGGTCCTGCTTTTTAATCTCTTTCCTAGCTCCCTAAAATCTGCCTGCAGGACCTCATCCCTCTTTCTACCTATGTCATTGATACCAATATGGACCATGACCTCTGGCTGTTCACCCTCCCCCTTCAGAGTGTTCTGCAGCCGCTCAGTGACATCCTTGACCCTGGCACCAGGGAGGCAACATACCATCCTGGAATCACGTCTGCGGCCACAGAAATGTCTGTCTGTTCCCTTAACTATCGAATCCCCTATCACTATTGCTTTCCTGATCTCCCTCCGCCACCCCCACCCGCCCTGCCCCGTACAGCTGAGCCACCCGTGGTGCCGTGGACTTGGCTCTGGCTGTACTCCCCAGATGAACCATCACCCTCACCAGTGGTTGGAGAGCGAGATGCACTCAGGGGACTTCTGCACTACCTGCCTGGTCCTCCTTTTCTGTCTGGCGGTCACCCATTCCCTTTCTGCCTGCACACTCTTACGCTGCGGGGTGACCACCTCCTGACACATGCTATTCACGTAGCTCTCAGCCTCACGGATATACCGCAGTGACGCCAGCTGCTGCTCAAGCTCCGAAACCTGGAGCTCGAGCTGCTCCAGCTGACGACACTTCCTGCACATGTGGTTGTCCAGGACATGGGAAGCGTCTTGGATTTCCCACATGGCACAGGATGTACATTTCATGGGACTGAGGTGCCCTGCCATGCCTCTATGTAATAGATTATTAACTAACTTAGCAGAAATAAACTTAAAACTTAAAAAAACCACTTACCAGCTACTTACCAATCAGCTCCTTCCCTTGTGCTGACATCACTTTAGGTTTTTTACTCTACGTCACTCTTTCAAATTCTGCCTGTGTTGAGTTGCTCTGCTCCTGTTCAGGTCCGCCGCCTCTGGTCTCAGGCCTGCTCTCGCCGTGCTCTTTATCCCCACTCAGCTCTTGCTCTGCTCCCGCTCAGGTCCGCCACCTCTACCACCTTTTGTGTGCAGACGTGTTTCCGAACTTCTCTCCTGAAAGGCCTGACTCTAATTTTTAGGCTATGTCCCCTAGTCCTAGACTACCCAACCAACGGAAATAGCTTCTCTCTATCTACCCTATTAGTACCCCTTATTAGCTTGAAAACTTCGATCAAATCATCCCTTAACCTTCTAAATTCCAGGGAATACAACCCTAGTCTGTGTAATCTCTCCTTGTAATTTAACCCTTGGAGTCCAGGTATCATTCTAGTAAATCTCCACTGTACTACCTCCAAGGCCAATAAATCTTTCCTAAGGTGTGGTGTCCAGAACTGCTCACAGTACTCCAGGTGTGGTCTCACCAGGGCTTTGTATAGCTGTAGCATGATGTCTAACCCCTGGTATTCTAGTCCTCTAGATATAAAGGCCAGCATTCCATTAGCCTTTTTGATTATTTTTTGTACCTGTTCATGACATTTTAATGATCTATGTACATGGACCCGCTAAGTCTCTTTGGACCTCCACTGCTTCTAGCTTTTCAACATTTAGAAAGTACACTGATCTATCCTTTTTAGGTCCAAAGTAGATAACCTCACGCTTACCTATATTGAAATCCATTTGCCACAGTTTTACCCATTCACTTAATCTATTAGTATCTCTTTGTAATTTTATGCTTCCATCAACACTGCTTACAGTGCTGCCTATCTTTGTGTCATTGGCAAACTTGGATATGAGGCTCTCTATCCCGTGATCTTAATCGTTAATAAATACAGTAAATAGTTGAGGCCCCAACGCAGATCCCTGTGGGATGCCACTAGTCACATCCTGCCAATTAGAGTGCATCTCCGTTATAAGAACATAAGAACATAAGAACATAAGAAATAGGAGCAGGAGTAGGCCAATCGGCCCCTCGAGCCTGCTCCGCCATTCAATAAGATCATGGCTGATCTGATCCTAACCGCCAATCTACTATCTATCACAGAACCATCTCCTGCATCTAACAGAATTGCACACACGAAATAGGAGCAGAATCAGGCTACACGGTCCCTGGGCCCGCTCCACTACCCACAGGGCCATGACCGATCCGAACCTAGACTCATGTCCAAATTCCTGCCCGCTCCCCGTAACCCTTAATGCCCTTTACTTCTAGGAAACTGTCTATTTCTGTTTTAAATTTAATTAATGTTGTAGCTTCTACAGCTTTTTGTGGCAGCATATTCCATGGACCTACCACCCTCTGAGTGAAGTAGTTCCTCCTCATCTCAGTTTTGAAAGAGCAGCCCCTTATTCTAAGACTATGTCCCCTAGTTCTCGTCTCACCCGTCATCGGGAACATCCTCCCCGCATCCACCCGATCCAACCCCTTCACAATCTTATATGTTTCAATAAGATCGCCTCTCATTCTTCTGAACTCCAATGAGTAGAGTCCCAATCTACCCAACCTCTCCTCATATGACCACCCCCTCATCCCCGGGATTAACCGAGTGAACCTTTTTTGCACTGCCTCGAGAGCAAGGATGTCTTTCCTTAAGTAAGGACACCAAAACTGTATGCAGTATTCCAGGTGCGGTCTCACCAATACCTTGTACAACTGAAGCAATACCTCCCTATTTTTATATTCTATCCCCCTAGCAATGAAAGCCAACATTCCATTTGCCTTCTTAATCACTTGCTGCACCTGCATACTAACCTTTTGAGTTTCGTGCACCAGGACCCCCAGATCCCTTTGCACTTCAGTACTCTCCAGTTTCTTGCCATTAAGATAATAAATTGCTCTAGGATTTTTCCTGCCAAAGTGCATCACCTCACACTTTCCAGTGTTGTATTCCATCTGCCAAATCTCTGCCCACTTACTTAGCCTGTCTATGTCCCCTTGCAGGTTTTTTATGTCCTCCTCACTCACTACTTTCCCTCCCATCTTTGTATCATCTGCAAATTTTGATATGTTACACTTGGTCCCTTCCTCCAAATCGTTAATATAGATTGTAAAGAGTTGGGGACCCAGCACTGACCCCTGTGGAACACCACTAGTTACTGATTGCCAGTCTGAGAATGAACCATTTATCCCAACTCTTTGCTTTCTGTTGGATAGCCAATCCTCTATCCATGCCAGAATATTACCCCCAATCCCGTGATTTTTTACCTTAAGCAATAATCTTTTGTGTGGCACCTTGTCAAATGCCTTTTGGAAGTCTAAATACACTACGTCCACTGGTTCCCCTTTATCCACTCTATATGTTACTTCCTCAAAGAACTCCAGCAAATTTGTCAAACATGACTTCCCCTTCGTAAAACCATGCTGACTTTGTCCTATTAAATTATGATTATCCAAATGTCCTGTTACTGTTTCCTTAATAATGGACTCCAAAATTTTACCTACCACAGATGTTAGGCTAACCGGTCTATAGTTACCAGCCTTCTGTCTACTGCCCTTTTTAAATAAGGGTGTTACATTAGCAGTTTTCCAGTCTGCCGGGACCTTAGCGGAATCCAGGGAGTTTTGAAAAATTATTACCAATACATCTACAATCCCTACCGCCACTTCCTTCAAGACTCTAGGATGTAAGCCATCAGGTCCAGGTGATTTATCCGCCTTGAGTCCCATTATTTTACCGAGTACCACTTCCTTAGTGATTTTGATCGTGTTTAGCTCCTCTCCCCCTATAGCCCCCTGTTTGTCCAGTGTTGGGATATTCTTAGTGTCCTCTACTGTAAAGACTGATACAAAATATTCATTCAGTGTTTTTGCCATCTCCATATTTCCCACCATTAATTTCCCGGTCTCATCCTCTAAGGGACCAACATTTACTTTAGCCACCCTTTTTCTTTTTATATAACTATAAAAACTCTTACTATCTGTTTTTATATTTTTTGCTAATTTACTTTCATAATCTATCTTCCCTTTCTTAATCAATCTTTTTGTTATTTTTTGCTGCCTTTTAAAGTTTTCCCAATCCTCTGTCCTCCCACTAGATTTCGCTACCTTATATGCCCTTGTTTTTAGTCGAATACTATCCTTAATTTCTTTACTTAGCCACGGATGACTGTCCTTTCTTTTACACCCTTTTCTTTTCAGTGGAATATATTTTCCCTACTCTCAGTCTCCTGCCACTTAGCCAATCTCCTAACCAGGTCAATAATTTGCCCTCAATTCCATGAGCTTTAACTTTAGTTTACAGTCTCGTTTGAGGGACTTTATCGAATGTCTTCTGAAAGAGCATATAAAGAACATCCATAGACATTCCCCTGTCCACTACTTTAGACACCTCTTCAAAAAATTCAATCAGGTTTGTCAGGCATGACCTACCCTTTACAAATCCATGCTGGTTCTCTCTGATCAGCTTAAAATTTTCAAGGTGTTCAGTCACCCTATCCTTAATTATAGGCTCTAGCAATTTCCCAACAATAGATGTTAGGCTAACTGGTCTATAATTCCCTAGTTTCCCTCTCTCATCTTTCTTAAATAGCGGAGTGGCATGCGTAATTTTTCAATCTAAAGGAATGGTTCCTGAATTGAGAGAACTTTGGAAGATCATAGTTAGGGCATCTGTTCTCACCTACTTCCTTTAAAACCCTGAGATGGAAACCATCTGGTCCTGGGGATTTGTCATTCTTAAGTGCCATTATTTTCTTCATTACTGTTAATTTGCTTACGGTAATTTTGGTGAGTGCCCGTCCCTAATAGAAACAGAAAAATAGGAGCAGGAGTAGGCCATTCGGCCCTTCGAGCCTGCTCCACCATTCAATATGATCATGGCTGATCCTCTATCTCAATACCATATTCCCGCTCTCTCCCCATACCCCTTGATGCCTTTTGTGTCTAGAAATCTATCTATCTCCTTCTTAAATATATTCAGTGACTTGGCCTCCACAGCCTTCTGTGGTAGAGAATTCCACAGGTTCACCACCCTCTGAGTGAAGAAATTTCTCCTCATCTCAGTCCTAAATGACCTACCCCGTATCCTGAGACTGTGACCCCTCGTTCTAGACCCCCCAGCCAGGGGAAACATCCTCCCTGCATCCAGTCTGTCTAGCCCTGTCAGAATTTTATACATTTGAATGAGATACCCTCTCATTCTTCTAAACTCTAGTGAATACAGGCCTAGTCGACCCAATCTCACCTCATACGACAGTCCTGCCATCCCAGGAATCAGTCTGGTGAACCTTCGCTGCACTCCCTCTATGGCAAGTATATCCTTTCTTAGGTAAGGAGACCAAAACTGCACACAGTACTCCAGGTGTGGTCTCACCAAGGCTCTGTATAACTGTAGTAAGACATCCTTGCTCCTGTACTCAAATCCTCTTGCAATGAAGGCCAACATACCATTTGCCTTCCTAACTGCTAGCTGCACCTGCATGTTTGCTTTCAGTGACTGGTGTACAAGGACATCCAGGTCCCTTTGTACATCAACATTTCCCAATTAAATAATACTCTGCCTTTCTGTTTTTCCTACTGAAGTGGATAACTTCACATTTAGCCACGTTATACTGCATCTGCCATGTATTTGCCCACTCACCCAACTTGTCTAAATCACCTTGAAGCCTCTTTGCATCCTCCTCACAACTCACAATCCCTCCTAGTTTCGTGTCGTCAGCAAACTTGGAAATATTACATTTGGTTCCCTCATCCAAATCATTGATATATATTGTGAATAGCTGGGGCCCAAGCACTGATCTCTGCGGTACCCAACTAGTCACCGCCTGCCACCCCGAAAAAGACCCATTTATTCCTACTCTCTGTTTCCTGTCAGTTAACCAATTTTCCATCCATGCCAGTATATTACTCCCAATCCCATGTGCTTTAATTTTGCACACTAACCTCTTATGTGGGACTTTATCAAAGGCCTTCTGAAAATCCAAATACACCACATCCACTTGTTCTCCCTTATCTATTCTACCAGTTACATCCTCAGAAAACTCCAGTAGGTTTGTCAAACACGATTTCCCTTTCATAAATCCATGTTGACTTTGTCTAATCCCATTGATATTTTCTAAGTGTCCTGTTATCACATCCTTTATAATAGACTCTAGCATTTTCCCTACTACTGATGTTAGGCTAACCGGTCTGTAGTTCCCTGTTTTCTCTCTCCCTCCTTTTTTAAATAGTGGGGTTATATTTGCCACCCTCCAATCTGCAGGAACTGTTCCATAATGTATAGAATTTTGGAAGATGACAACCAATGCATCCACTATTTCCATGGCTACCTCTTTTAGTACTCTGGGATGCAGATTATCAGGCCCTGGAGATTTATCGGCTTTCAGTCCAATTAATTTTTCCAGCACTAGTTTTTTACTAATACTAATTTCCTTTAATTCCTCCTTCTCACTAGACCCTTGGTTCCCTAGCATTTCTGGGAAGTTATTTGTGTCCTCTTCCGTGAGGACAGAACCAAAGTATTTGTTTAATTGCTCTGCCATTTCCTTGTTCCCTATTATAAATTCTCCCGTTTCTGACTGTAAGGTACCTACATTTGTCTTCACTAATCCATTTCTTTTTACATACTTGTAGAAACTTTTACAATCCGCTTTTATGTTCCTTGCGAGTTTACTCTCATACTCTATTTTTTCCCTCTTAATCAATCTCTTGGTCCTTTTTTGCTGAACTCTAAACTGCTCCCAATCCTCAGGCTTACTACTTTTTCTGGCAACTTTATATGACTCCTCTTTGGATCTAATACTATCCTTAATTTCTTTTGTTAGCCATGGTTGGGCCGCTTTTCCTTTTGTGTTTTTGTGCCAGAATGTAATGTATAACTGTTGCAATTCATGCATTCATTCCTTAAATGTTAGCCATTGCCTATCCACCGTCATGCCTTTTAATGAAGCATCCCAATCTATCATAGCCAACTCACTCCTCATACCTTTGTAGTATCCTTTGTTTAGATGTAGGACCCTAGATTCGGATTGGACTTCTTCACTTTCCATCTTAATGAAGAATTCTAGCATGTTATGGTCACTCTTCCCTAAAGGACCCCGCACAAGAAGATTATTAATTATCCCCTTCTCATTGCACAATACCCAATCTAGGATAGCCTGTTCCCTAGTTGGCTCCTCAACGTACTGGTCTAAAAAAACATCTCGTACACACTCCAGGAATTCATCCGCCACAGTATTATTGCTAATTTGGTTTGGCCAGTCTATATGTAGATTAAAGTTACCCATGATTACTGTAGTACCCTTGTTACATGCATCTCTAATTTCCTGTTTGATGCCATCCCCTACATTACCACTACTGTTTGGAGGCCTATAGACAACTCCCACCAATGTTTTCTGCCCCTTGGTGCTTCTTAGCTCCACCCAGACTGATTCTACATCTTGATTTTCTGAGCCAATATCCTTTCTCACTATTGCACTGATTTCATCCTTTACTAACAACGCCACCCCACCTCCTTTTCCTTTTTGCCTGTCCTTCCTAAATATTGAATGATTCAATATTAGTTTCCTTGGGATGTCTGGCATGCTATCCTGTTCCATTCCTGTAAATACTGATGCAAAGTAATTAACATGTCCGCCATTTCCTTATTTTCATTTATAATATCACCATTATCAGTTTTTAAGGAGCAAAAACTCTGGATTCGTTCAAAAGGTGGATAAATGTTGTGATGGAGAGGAATTGGGGGATATAACTGGTACACGAAGGTTGCATCAGCTTCTGATTGTTGCTATTTGTAAACCTTTTGTAAAGTTAAAGTGATAGATAAAACAAAGGATCTGAGAACCAGATGATTGTGTCAATCCCCAAGGGGTTGGCAACATGCACATAGCAGTGCATGGCACAGAGGGTCATTTGCATGAAACACGAAGAGCACTGGTCAGAGAATGCTGAATATGAAGGGGATGTTGGTGACTATGAGAAGACCCAAAAGAGGATGGATGAAACTTTAGCTGGAATCTACATGGAATAAGTCGGAGCTGAAAGACAGTGCTGAGAAGAGATATATGGCTGTGAAAATAGGTTTTGACAAATAAACAAAAATAAGGGCTGGAATTTATGGGGCCTGTAATGGCGTACGCACAGCTGTGAATGGCCCCGCAAGTTCCAGGTTTCCGCGTGTGATGCACATTAAATAAATTTAAAACGGAGATAGACAGTTTCCTAGCTGATAAGGGAATTAAGGGCTATGGGGAGCAGGCAGGGAAGTGGACGTGAGTCTAGGTTCGGATCAGCCATGATCCTATTGAATGGCGGAGCAGGCCCGAAGGGTCGTATGGCCTACTCCTGCTCCTACTTCTTATGTTCTTATGTTCTGTCGAGTTTCTCTATGACAGATGTTTCGCTGTAAATTCAATTTCCCTGGCACAAAGTTGGGCTATTTGCCCAACTACTACCCAGCAAATACCCACAAAACCCTTACGCCCAGTAAAAGCAGGTGTAAGGCCTTTTTACCAATGTAAAGATTAAAATAAATGTTAAAATAACATTTTTAAAATCATTTAAACATTCACTTACATTTAAAATTAGTTTAGGTAAATTTTGTCCCATTTAAAAATGTTTAAATTTATTTTTCAAAAAATTAAAAAAAAAATGTAATGTTTAATTAAAGGGTATTTTAATTAATTTTGAACCTGTGATCATTTATTTTTATTTCAGTGGTGTGAAATTTTATTTATTAGGTGATTTCTATTATGCTTATGGAGAATCCGTACGTAAATGGAATCCCCATAAGCATAACAGGAATCCCCCTTTGTCATTAGTTGGGCCGACCTACATGATCCCAGGGACGCTTGTGAACCGCATGCACCCCTGGGATGTGTGGACCTTTACGCAGGCGTACGCCTGCAGGCCCAGGACCGCAAGAGTCCGAAGCTCCGGAGACACAAGGCAAGTACGTAGTTTACTTTCGGTTCCGAGGCGTACGCGGGCGGCAAGCCTCTCACCGCAATTTCTAGGCCATTGACAATGAACAAGATGAAAGAGACAAATGAAAATGAGATCAATGAGAAGAACACAACTTCAAGCCTGGCACTGCTGCAAAAGAAGTGGTATGGAACCAAGCCGGATAGATGGAGTCAAGATATAGATCAGCCATGATCTAATTGACTGGCGGAACAGGCTCGAGGGGGAGAATGGCCTACTCCTGTTCCTATGTTCCGAAATTTACTAGTAAAAAGAAATTGCCAATTCTGGATCTGATATATATTAAAAGTGCTGTAAATATGCAGCTGATCAGCAACTGTAAAAAGAAGACAGGTTAAAAGCACTTTAACTAGTAATGCTGGCATCTCTAATAAGTATATGAGAGCAGTTAAAATTTATTATTTTAGGCTGAATGTGTTTGGATCATGTCAGTTAATCTTTAATCTGTGATATTCTGCTTTTATTTATTATTTTCTCTACTAAAAAGCTTTGAAGAAAGGTTTAAACCCGATACATTAAGTGGTCTGTTATCTCCGCAAATGCTACCTGCCCTCAACCCAGCACGCTGTCATTCACATCCGCAGTGGCGAGCATCACTAGAAATACATGCACTCGGGGAGGCTTATTCAATTAGTTGCAGGAAAAGCACTTGGTAGATCACAAGAGCACGAGTATGAGAAACAGTATAGCCAGCTCCAGTACGCCCTGCTAAGTGTTTACATTTTCTGTTTTTGTTTCAGATTTGCAATCTGCAGTTCTTTTGCTTTTTGTTTGGGAAAAGAGTTTGTCTGTCGCAATAACTCTGTAATAAAGGATTTTCTGTTCCGAGTGATTTTGGGGGCAGAAATATCACTTCCGCGGTCACAGTGCACAGTGAAAGCATATTGCAGAATTGCGCAGCCCCAGCCTGTAAATTTTGTGTGCTTTATTGGACTTCTTAATATAAGAACATAAGAATTAGGAGGAGTAGGACATATGATCCTTTCCCACCCGATCCCCATATCCCTTGATTCCCCTAGAGTCCAAAAATCTATCTATCTCAGCCTTGAATAAACTCAATGACAGAGCCCTTTGGGGTAGAGAATTCCTAAGATTCGCAACCCTCTGAGTGAAGAAATTCCTCCTCATCTCAGTCTTAAATGGCCGACCCCTTATCCTGAGACTATGCCCCCTAGTTCTAGACTCTCCAGCCAGGGAAAACAACCTCTCAGCATCTACCCTGTCAATCTCCTTCAGTATCTTATTTGTTTCAATGAGATCACCTCTCATTCTTCTAAACTCCAGAGAGTATAGGCCCAATCTACTCAATCTTTCCTCATAGGAAAATCCTCTCATCACAGGCATCAATCTGGTGAACCTTCGTTGCACCGCCTCCAAGGCAAGTATATTCTTCTTTAGAAAAGGAGACCAAAACTGTGCACGGTACTCCAGGTGTGGTCTCACCAAAGCCCTGTACAATTGTAGCAAGACTTCCTTACTCTTATACTCCAACCCCCTTGCAATAAAGGCCAACATGCCATTTGCCTTCCTAATTACTTGCTGTACCTACAGGCTAACTCTCTGTGTTTCCTGTACGAGGACACCTAAATCTCTGTCAAACTTTGCAGGCTCCTTGGCACAATCTGAATTGAAATGATGCTCAAATATCAAAATCCCTGAGATCTGAATCCCTGGGTTTAGCACTGAAAGAGTACTGGAGCTGGCTATACTGTTTCTCCACGACAACTTCATACTTGTTTCCTGTATAGATCACTCTTGGGATCTACCAAGTGCTTTTCCAACAGCTAACTAAATAAGCCTCCCCGAGTGCATGTATTGCTTGCGATGCTTGCCACTGTGGATATAAATGACAGCGTGCTGGGTTGAGGGCAGATATTTGCTTCAATGGACTCGAAAAGAAAAACATTTTAAAATTCTGCCAATAAGACACCATTTCACATAGCTTAAATGACAAGATATTGTGTTATGTTGCTGATGTGGAGTGTATTCCCCTGTCTGAGGGGGATAAATACAGCATACTGGGAGCTTGTATTGACAGCGTGTTTGATGGTCCCAGCTTGCAAGATTTACATATGACCTTTAAAAGTGTATTTCTGTACCAGCAACATTGGCATGTATCTGCATCTGCCAAACACGTGAACAGCTGTCTGAAGCTGTCCTGAGCTCCAAAGACCACACTTCTTTGCAGGACTTCATGGAGCAAGACCTTTAAGTGGAAATCTCAAAAGGAGTAGTCCTGCTGCTCACGGATTTATCCCAGTGCGCTCCCTGAACTATAATATTCAGATTAGATGACCCTGCAAAATTGGGCTTTCTCCACCACTGGCACAGCCTCTGCCACAGGTACTGTCACCACCGCAGCAAGACAGCATAATCAACCCTGCTGATACATTAGAAAGGGTTTAGAGAAGAGTGACCAGGATGATTTCAATTATTTGGGGACTAAGTTAGGAAGATAGGTTCAAGTGTCTGAACTTACTTTCACTCGAGAAGTTCAACATCATCCAGGACAAAGTAGCCCGCTTGATCGGCACCTTATCCACCACCTTAAACATTCACTCCCTCCACCACCGGCGCACCGTGGCTGCAGTGTGTACTATCTACAAGATGCACTGCAGCAACTCGCCGAAGCTTCTTCGACAGAACCTCTCAAACCCGCGACCTCGACTACCTAGAGGGACAAGGGCAGCAGATGCATGGGAACACCACCACCTCCAAGTCAAACACCATCCTGTCTTGGAAATATATCACCATTCCATCATCATTGCTGGGTCAAAATCCTGGAACTCCCCAAGTAACAGTACTGGGGAGTACTTTCACCACATGGACGGCAGTGGTTCAAGAAGGCGGCTCACTACCACCTTCCCAAGGGCAATTAGGGATGGGCAAAAAATGCTGGCTTTGTTAGCGACACACATCCCGTGAAAGAATAATTTAAAAAAAGGACAGGCAAGACATAAAGATAGGTCTTCAAAATAATGAAAAGTATAGCTAAGGTGAGCTGCTTGTCTTGGAAATTGAGCGTAGGGCACAAGTACAAAATGCACAAGCCTTGCAAAAAATTTTTAGAAATACCTGGGAGGCCTTCACAGAGGAAATAGTTCAGGCTCAGACTTGACACATTCAAAGCTAGAGCTTCCTGAATGACTAAAGATAAAGGGGGAGAAATTCGGTATCGCCCCGTTTGGGGCGCAATTCTCGGCCGGGCGCAAAGTTTAGCGCCTGGCGCTAATTATCGCTTCTGATTGCAAACTTGGCTTCTATCGCCCCTGGAGGTGATTGGAGCACTAAATCAGGCGCTACACACCTCTCTTAAGGCACTAACGCCGAGGAGCGAGGCGCTAACTCAGAGCGCTGGTGAAGCTCATGTGATGTCAGTCAGCAATGGAACACAGACACACTGGCGCCGGCCAGTTCTTAAAGGGGAGGGTCGATCTTACTCTCCATCCACACCCTGCTCATTGCAGCCTTGAATCTCGGCCTGGAGAAACCTGTACATCAATTCTGCTGGAAAGAACAATGGAGAGGCCCAGGGAAAGAGTTCAGAGTGCAGCCCCCATAGTCTCTTCTAAATCGATGCAGGGAAGGTCAAATCAAAATGAACCTGCAAAGTGCTGCTCAGTACCCAAAACTCCTTCACACAGCGTTGAATATCTCCAGAACTCTCTCTCTCTCTCTCTCTCAGAATGCGTGGTGCAAAAATGTCGCTGACAAAAAAAGTCAGGAAGCGGCCGCCTTTAAATAGCGCTCCCTCAGTCCCTTCCCGACTGCAAAATGTTCCCCTCAACCTGTCGTTGCTAGCGGCAGGCGGTAAGGCAGGGGGCGCTACTCAATATCCGGTCCGGGGCGCTACCAGGGCGTTGCACGCTCGACTGACGTCACGATCTGCGGGCGCAGGAGATCGTGGTGGTAGTGTTTAGCGCCGCCGCAAAATGTCTGGTCAATTTCACGAGGGGCGCAACATCGCCGCGCCCGGGTGCTAGTTGCTTTGCACCCCATTAGCGCCCGCTAATGGGAGGCGCAAAGCAACCGAATTTTTCCCCCAGAGATTAAAATGAAACAGAAAAAGGAGGCTTATGATAAATGTTATGTTCATAATTCAGCAGTAAATCAAACTGAATACAAAAAGTACAGATGAGAACTGAAAAAGGAAATAAGAAGGGCAAAGAGAGTGTGAGAATCGATTAGCGGGTAAGATAAAAGGGAACTCTAAAGTCTTTTATAAACATATAAATAGTAAAAGGGTAGTCAAAGGAAGGGTGGGGCTGATTAGGGACCAAAAAGTTCTTCTTGTGGAGGCAGAGGGCATAGCTGCGGAATGAAATGAGTACTTTGCATTTGTCTTTACTAAAGAGGATGCTGCCAATATCACAGTAAAGGAGGTAGTCAAGAAGATGGATAGGATGAATAAAAGGAGGTACTTAAAGGTTGGCAGTGCTCAAAGTAGAAACCACCCAGTCCGGATGGTTAGCATCCTAAAAGTTGCTGAGGGAAGTAAGCCTTGGAAAAAAAAGTTAGAAATACCTGGGAGGCCTTCAAAGAGGAAATAGTTTGATGAAATTGCAGAGGCTCTGGCCACAATCTTTCAATTCTCCTTAGATATGTGAGTGGCACCAGAGGACTGAAGGATTCCAAATGTTATACCCCTGTTCAAAAAGGGGGGGGCGGGGGTGGGGGGAAGAGGGATAAACCCAGCAATTACAGGCCAGTCAGCCTAACGTCAGTGGTGGGGAAACCTGAGAGACATTAATACGGGACAAAATGAATTGGCACTTGGAAAAATAGGGTTAATAAATGAAAGCCAGTACGAATGTTAAAGGCAAATCATGTTTGACTAACTTTATTCAGTTCTTTGAAGAAGTAACGGAGAGTGTGGGTGAGGGTAGTGCGGGTTGATGTGTAGAAGGACTTTCAAAACGCATTTGATAAAGTACCATATAATAAACTTGTTAGCAAAATTAAAGCCCATGGGATTAAAGGGGCAGTGGCTGCACGGATACAAAATTGGCTAAGGGACAGAAAGCAGAAAGTAGTGGTGAACGATTGTCTTTCAGACTGGAGGGAAGTGTGCAGTGCTGCCCCCAGGGGTTGGTATTGGGACCACTGCTTTTTTTGATATATATTAAAGACCAGGGGGGAAAATTCGGTTGGTTAGCACCTCCTGTTAGCGCTTCCGGAGGGTGCTAGGAACTTAGTGCTGAAGCACGGCGATTTTAGCGCTGCTCACGAAATTGACCAGTCGTTTTGCGGCAGCACTAAACACTACTGCCACGAGCTCCTGCACCCGCAGATCGTGACGTCAGTCGAGCGAGCAATGCCCCGGACTGGATTTGGAGTCGCGCCCCCTGCCTTAGCGCCTGCCACAAGGAACGACAGGCAGAGGGGAATGCTTTTAAGTTGGGAAGGGACTGGGCGGGCGCTTCCTGCCTTTTCTTGTTGGCAACATTTTTGGTACACGCAGATTGAGAGGGAGAGAGACGTCTGGAAAGATTTAACACTGTCCTAAGGAGCTTTGGATCTCAGCACCACTTTTAAGGTTCCTAAGCGCCGAGCTCTTTTCCTGGGCCTATCTATTAGTGTTTCCAACACAATTGCTTTAGAGGTCTTTCCAGGCTGAGATTCAAGGCTGTAATGAGCAGGGTGTGGCTGGCCAGCAAGATGGCCCCTCCCCTTTAAGAACTGGACGGTGCCAGTCTGTCTGGCTTCCATGGTAACTGACATCGCCTGAGCTTCGGTAGTGTTCTGAGGTAGAGCCTCGCTCCCCGAAGTTTGTGCCTTGAGAGGTGTGTAGCACCTGATTTAGCGCTCAAATCACCTCCAGGGGCGATAGAGGCAAATTTTGCAGTCGGAGGCGATAATTACTGCTGGGCGCTAAACTTTGCGCCTGGCCAATATTAGCGCCCCAAAATGGGCGATACCCAATTTATCCCCCCTGGACTTGGATATACAGGGCATAATTTCATAGTTTGCAGATGACGCAAAACTCAGAAATGGATCAAACAGTGAGGAGGATAGTCACAGACTTCAGGAGAACATAGATAGACTGGTGAACTGGGCAGACACATGGCCGATGAAATTTAACAGAGAAGTGTAAAAAGTGATTCATTTTGGTAGGAAGAATGAGGAGAGACAATATAAATTAAATGGCACAATTCTAAAAGGGTTGCAGGAACAGAGGGACTTGGGGTGTATGTACACAAATCTTTGAAGGTGGCAGAACAAGTTGAGAAGGCTGTTAAAAAGGCATACAGGATCCTTGACTTTATAAATAGAGGCATAGAGTATAAAAGCAAGGAAGTTCTGCAAAACCTTTCTAAAACACTGGTTAGGCTTAGCTGAAGTATTATGGCCAATTCTGGGCATCACACTTTGGGAAGGATGTCAAGGCCTTATAGAGGGTGCTGAGAAGATTTACTAGAATTGGATCAGGAATTACTGCCCCATCAGTCTACTCTCAATCATCAGCAAAGTGATGGAAAGTGTCAGCGACAGTGCAATCAAGCGGCACTCACTCACCAATAACTTGCTCACTGATGCCCAGTTTGGGTTCCGCCAAGACCACTTGGCTCCCGACCTCATTACAGCCTTGGTCCAAACATGGACAAAAGAGCTGAATTCCAGAGGTAAGGTGAGAGTGACTGACCTTGACATCAAGGCAGCATTTGACCGAATGTGGTATCAAGGAGCCCTAGTAAAACTGAAGTCAATGGGAATCAGGGGGATAACGCTCCACTGGCTGGAGTCATACCTAGCACAAAGGAAGATGGTTGTGGTGGTTGAAGGTCAATCATCACAGCCCCAGGACATCGCTGCAGGAGTTCCTCAGTGCAGTGTCCTAGGCCCAACCATCTTCAGCTGCTTCATCAATGACGTTCCCTCCAAACATAAGGTCAGAAATGGGGATGTTCGCTGATGACTGCACAATGTTCAGCGCCATTCACAACTCCTCAGATAATGAAGCAGTCCATGCCCGCATGCAACAAGACCTGGACAACATTCAGGCTTGGGCTGATAAATGACAGGTAACATTCACGCCACTGAAGTGCCAGGCAATGACTATCTCCAACAAGAGTCTAACCACCTCCCCATGACATTCAACGGCATTACCATCGCCGAATCCCCCACTATCAACATCCTGGGTGTCACCATTGACCAGAAACTTAACTGGACCAGCCACATAAATACTGTGGCAACAAGAGCAGGTCAGAGGCTAGGTATTCTGTGGCGAGTGGCTCACCTCCTGACTCCCCAAAGCCTTTCCACCATCTACAAGGCACAAGTAAGGAGTGTGATGAATACTCTCCACTTGCCTGGATGAATGCAGCTGCAACAACACTCAAGAAGCTCGACACCATCCAGGACAAAGCAGCCCGCTTGATTGGCACCCCATCCACCACCTTAAACATTCACTCCCCTCCACCACCGGCGTACCGTGGCTGCAGTGTGTACCATCTACAAGATGCACTGCAGCAACTCGCCAAGGCTTCTTCGGCAGCACCTCCCAAACCCGCAACCTCTTCCACCTAGAAGGACAAGGGCAGCAGGCGCATGGGAACACCACCACCTCCAAGTTCCCCTCCAAGTCACACACCATCCTGCCTTAGAAGTATATCGCCGATCCTTTATCGTCGCTGGATCAAAATCCTGGAACTCCCTACCTAACAGCACGGTGGGAGTACCTGCACCACACGGACTGCAGCGGTTCAAGAAGGTGGCTCGCCACCACCTTCTCAAGGGCAACTAGGGATGGGTAATAACTGCTGGCCTTGCCAGCGACACCCAGATCCCATGAACAAAAAGAAAAATTAAGGACTTGTTACGTGGTGAGACGAGAGAAACTGGGGTTGATCTCCTTAGAGCAGAGAAGGCTAAGGGGAGATTTTATAGTGGCGTTCAAACTCTTGAAGGGTTTTGATAGAGTAAATAAGGAGAAACTGTTTCCAGTGGCAGTAGAGCCAGTAACCAGAGAATGGATTTAACAACTTGTATTTATATAGCATCTGTAATATAGTAAAACGTCCCAAGGTGCTTCACAGGAGCGTTATGTAACAAAATTTGACACCAGGCCACATGAGGAGTTATTAGGGCAGATGAGCAAAAGCTTGGTCAAAGAGGTAGGTTTTAAGGAGCGTCTTAAAGAAGGAAAGAGAGGTAGCGAGGCGATTCCAGAGCTTAGGGCCTTGGTAGCTGAAGGTATGGCCGCCAATGGTGGAGTGATTAAAATGGGGGATGCTCAAGAGGCCAGAATTCGAGGAGCGCAGATATCTCAGAGGGCTGAAGGAAATTAGAGAGATAGGGAGGGAAAAGGCCATGGAGCAATTTCAAAACAAGGATGAGTATTTTAAAATCGAGGCATTATTTAACTGGGAACCAATGCAGGTCAGCGAGCACAGGAGTGATGGGTAAACAGGACTTGGTGCTTGGTGCGAGTTATCACACAAGCAGCAGAGTTTTGGATGACCTCAAGTTTCCGGAGGGTAGAAAGTGGGAGGCCGGCCAGGAGTGCATTGAAATAGTCAAGTCTAGAGGTAACAAAGGCATGGATGAGGGTTTCAGCAGCAGATGAGCTGAGGCAGGGGCGGAGTAATTGGCAAAGAACCAGAGGCAACACGAGGAAAATACTTTTCACACAAAGTTATGATCTGGAATGTACTGCCTGAAAGGGCGGTGGAAGCAGATTCAATAATAACTTTCAGAAGTGAATTGGATAAACACTTGAAATGGAAAATTTGCAGTGTTATGAGGAAAGAGCAGAGGTGTGGGACTAATTGGATAGCTCTTTCAAAGAGCCAGCCCAGGCATGATGGGTCGAATGGCCTCCTTCTGTGCTGTATCATTCTATGATTCTACCTTTTATCCTCACCCACAGGTATGTATGTGGAATGAACTCTCAAAAGATAGACTTAGGATTGTCACTTTTAAAAGATTGATGGATACAAATTGAGCAGTGAGAGGAAGACTTTAATACGGCGTGATTTCTCTCCCCCCTCCCTGAAGTTAGGGGAAGGAAATTAGTCTTCCCTAAAGTAGAGGGTCAACAGGTGGAATGGGAGGGAAGACATTGATAGAATAATCAATCCTGGACTCTGGCTGAAGCAGGCTCAATAGGCTGAATGAACTTTTCTTTCTCTGTATTCTCTTTTGGTCTTATGATTGAAGCTGAGACTAGAAGGAGCGGACCTGGAGGGAGCACAGCGAGAGCAGAGCAGTTAAAAGGAGCGGCAGCAACTCAACAGAGGCAGTTTTTGAAAAAGTGACGCCAGAGTAAAAAAAGTGACATCAGCACAAGGGAAGGAGCTGATTGGTGAATAGCTGGTGAGTGTATTTTTATAAGTTTATTTCTGCTAAGTTAGTTAATAGCCTATTAAATAGAGGCATGGCAGGGCAGCTCAGTCCCATGGAATGCACATCCTGGGCCATGTAGGAAGTCCTGGACGCTTCGCGTAGCCTGGACGACCACATGTGCGGGAAGTGTCGCCAGCTACAGCAACTCGAGCTCCGGGTTTCGGAACTTGAGCAGCGGCTGGAGTCACTGCAGTGCATCCGCGAGGCTGAGAGTTACGTGGATAGCACGTTTCTAGAGGTGGTCACCCCGCAGTTTAAAAGTATGAAGGCAGAGAGAGAATAGGTGACCACCAGACAGAAAAGGAGGACCAGGCAGGAGTCCACGGAGTGCATCGCGCTCTCCAACCAGTATTCTGTTCGGAGTACGGCGATGGTTCCTCTGGGGAGTGCAGCCAGAGTCAAGTCCATGGCACCACAGGTGGCTCAGCTGCACAGGGGGGGGGGGGGGGGGGAGGGAGGAAAGAGTGAAGAGCAATAGTGGTAGAGGATTTGATAGTTAGGGGAGCAGGCAGGCGTTTCTGCGGCCGTAGATGTGACTCCAGGATGGTATGTTGCCTCCCTGGTGCCAGGGTCAAGGATTTCACTGAGCGGCTGCAAGACACTCTGAGGAGGGAGGGTGAACAACCAGAAGTCATTGTCCATATCGGAACCAACGCCATAGGCAGAAAGAGGGACGAGGTCCTGCAGGCAGTTGAGGGAGCTAGGAGATTAAAAAGCAGGACCTCAAAGGTAGTAATCTCCGGATTACTCCCGGTGCCACGTGCTAGTGAGTACAGGAATAGGAGGATAGAACAGATGAATGCGTGGCTAGAGAGATGGTGCAGGAGGGAGGGCTTTAGATTCCTGAGACATTGGGACCATTTCTGGGGAAGGTGGGACCTGTACAAGCCAGACGGGTTACACCTCAACAGAGCCAGGACCAATATTCTTGCGGGGAGGTTTATTAGTGCTGTTGGAGGGTTTAAACTAACTTGGCAGGGGGATGGGCACCAGCATATCGGAGTAGAAAAGAGGAACAAGGTGCATAAAAGAGTGTGTTGGATAGTACTAGAGGCAGCAGTAGTACCATCTTACATAGGAGCAGACTAAGAAAGACAACGAAAAATTCAAAAATGGGTTTAGAATGCATGTACGTAAATACACAAAGTGTGGTGAATAAGGTTGGTGAGCTACAAGCACAATTAGCTGTGTGGTAATATAGATTGCGGCAATACCGGAAACATGGCTTAAAAAAGGTGAGGACTGCGCACTTAATATTCAAGGGTACAAGGTGTTCAGAAAAGATTGGGAAGGAAAAAAAGGGAGGTGGGGTGGCAGTGCTGATTAAGGAAGACATTGTAGTATTGGAAAGGGAGGATTTTCTTGAGGGTACAAGGACAGAATCCATTTGGTTAGAGTTGAGGAGCAAAAAGGGTATGATCACGCTATGGGGGTATTCCACGGGCCTCCAAATAGTGAGAGGGAGGTAGAGGAGCAAATCTGCAGGGAAATCGCAGAGATATGCAAGAGCTATAGAGTGGTGATATTGGGGGACTTTAATTACCCAAATATCGATTGGGATAATGCTAGGGTAAAGGGAAAGGAGGGGGAGGAATTTCTGAAATGTGTTCAGGAGAATTTCCTTGACCAATATGTTCTTGGCCCAACTAGGAAGGAGGCATTGCTGGATCTGGTGCTGGGGAATGAGGTGGGCTAGGTCGACCAAGTGTCTGTGGGAGAACACTTGGGTACGAGTGATCATCGTATCATAAGATTTAGATTAGCAATGGAGAGGAACAAGGAACTAGAGTGGAACTTTTAAACTGGAATAGGGCTAACTTCAATGGAATGCGAAAGGATCTAGCCAGGGTAAAATGGAACCAAAGACTGACAGGGGAAAACTAATGGAACAATGGGTGATCTTTAAGGAGGAGATGTTCCAAGTACAGACTAGGTACATTCCAACAAGAGGGAGGGGTAAGGGAACCAAAGCAAGGGCTCCTTGGATGACAAGAGAGACAGAGAAGATAATGAAACAAAAAAGTGTATGATGCACGTCAGGTGAATTCTTCAAGGGAGAACCAGACCAAATACAGTAAGTTGAGGGGATGTGAAGATGAAAATAAGATTGGCAAAGAGAGAATATGAGATTAGAATGGCGGTTAACATAAAAGGGAACCCAAAAATCTTCTACCGCCATGTAAACAGTAAGCAGGTAGTAAGAGGCGGGGTGGGGCCTATTAGAGACAAAGGTGGTCATATATGCTTAGAGGCGCAGGGCAAGGCTAGAATACTCAATGAGTACTTTGTATTGGTGTTTACTAAGGAGGTGGATGCTGACAAAATATCAGTAGAAGTGGAAAAGGTGGAAGCAATGGAAGGGGTGAAATTGATAGACAGGATGTACTAGAAAGGCTGGGTATGCTTAGAGTGGACAAGTTGCCTGGTCCAGATGGCTTGCATCCCAGGTCACTAAGGGAATTGGGGGAGGAGATAGCAGAAGGGCTTGCCATAATTTTCCAATCTTCCCTAGATGCAGGGGAGGTGCCTGAGGATTGGAAAGTGGCAAATGTGACACCATTGTTAAAGAAAGGGTGCAAGGACAATCCTAGTAACTACAAGTTTAACATCAGTGGTGGGTAAAGTTTTAGAAACAATAATTAAGGAAAAAATTAACGAGCATTTGGAGGTTTAAACTAATTACAGAAAGCCAACACGGGTTTGTGAAAGGAAGATAGTGTTTGACTAATCCAATTGAATTTTTTGATGAACAGGGAGGATTGATGAAGGGAATGCAATGGATGTTGTCTACATGGATTTTAGGAAGGCGTTTGACAAAGTACCACATAGAAGGCTGGTTAACAAAATTGAGGCTCATGGAATAGGTGGGTCAGTGGCAGCTTGGATAAGGAATTGGCTTAAGGACAGAAAACAGCGAGTTGTGGTAAATGGCTGTTTTTCAGACTGGAGGATGGGAGACAGTGGTGTTCCCCAAGGGCCAGTGCTGGGGCCACTGCTTTGACCTGGATATTGGAATACAGAGTAGAATTTCTAAATTTGCCGATGACACCAAACTTGGGGATGTGGCAAACAGTGATGATGATATCAATTGACTGCAACAGGACATAGAAAGGCTAGCAGAATGGGCAGACAAGTGGCAGATGGAATTTAATAGAGAAATGTGAGGTGATGCATTTTGGCAGAAGGAACAGGGAAAGGCAATATACACTTAATGGCACAGTTTTAAAGAGTGTGCAGGGACAGAGGGACCTGGGAGTTAATGTGCGTAGGTCCCTGAAGGTGGCGGGACATATTGAGAGAGTGGTTAACAAAGCATATGGGATCTTGGGCTTCATAAATAGAGGTATTGAGTACAAAAGTAGAGAAGTTATGCTGAACCTTTATAAAGCACTGGTTAGGCCACAACTGGAGTATTGTGTCCAGTTCTGGTCACCACACTTTAGGAAGGATGTGAAGGCCCTGGAGAGGGTGCAGAGGAGATTTATCAGAATGGTTCCAGGGATATGGGATCTTAGCTACAAGGACAGGTTGGAGAAGCTGGATTTGTTTTCATTAGAGCAAAGGAGGTTGAGGGGTGATTTGATAAGAGGTGTACAAGATTATGACTGGTTTGGATAGGCTAGACAGGGAAAGGCTGTTCCCACTAGTTGATGGTACAAGGACTAGGGGACACAGGTTTAAGGTTTTGGGCAAGAGATACAGGAGGGACGTGAGGATAAACTTTTTTTTTTAAAACACAGCAAGTGTTGATGACCTGGAATTTACTGCCAACGGAAGTGGTGAAAGCGGAGACACTCAATGTTTTCAAGGGGAGACTGGATAGGCACTTGAGGGTAATAAACTTGCAGGGCTACGGGGATAGAGCGGGGGAATGGGACTGACTGGATTGCTCTACAGAGAGCCGGCATGGACTCGATGGGCCGAATGGCCTCCTTCCGTGTCGTTATGACTATGACTCATTCTTAAAAAGAGACCAAGAGCATGGCATTCCAAACCGTTAAATATTCAGTCCAAAAATAAAACTTATGTTTTTATAATCCACTCTAATGTCTGAAAGGTATTCTTGAGACAATGAGACCCCCATCCATATTAAGCATGCTAGATTTCTGGAAACATGATTTTAAGCTGGTATTGATATTTTTTTTACTTGTAGTTTTCAGCACTATCAAAATAGTGTCAGTGCAGTATCTGAATTTTTTGGGGTACAGAACAGGTCAGGGGTCACACTATTATTGTACAAAAGGACCCTGTATCTGAAATAAATGGGCACTCCATTATGCTCCAGCCTTATACTCTGAAATGTTAAAAATACACAAACTTGTTCTCCTTGGTGTGTAAAAACATTTAGAAATATCAATTCCAGTTATTCCTGGTCATACTTTAGCAATGGTATAAACTCATTTTCAGTGTAGCCTCCAATCATGAATTAAGACACTTCAATGTACACTGTTCCTTTTTCTTTATTGTACAACTAAAATGCCAGAGTTCACAGTCCTTGGCATGTCAGTAGTCCTGCTTCAGGCTGCATTGCATTGGATCGCCTCTTTTCACCAATATCTTTAAATATGAAAACATGCAGTCATTATTTTCTATTCCATTATGAACTTGTCTTTATAAAGTTTATCATTCAATTTAAATAGGTTTGCAATTAGGCAATGCAAAAATATATAAACATAATTCCAATCCGAGATCCAAAGGAAACACAGTGAGTGGATACCACTTTCAGCAGGAACAGTGAAATCAGAAAGAAAGTTGTACTCCTTTTGTAAGATCCTTCCAAAAAGGCAAAGTTGTAACAAGTTGAAATAGTATTTTTAAAAGCCATAAACTGGTACTGGATTGGATTGATTGTTGTGAATACTGGGATGTCTTTCTTTAAGCACAATTTAAATGTATAGTAACCCCCTCCTTGTAACACTCTACAATATTCCTTTGCCTCAGATCCAGGGAGAACTGTGGGATTACCAATACACATATATAATTGTGGCAACCTAACAAACTGAAAAAAAAGTTGCAATTATATATTCAGCAGCACATTTTAGAATAATTAAAGAAAGTACACTGAAAAATATTCAGCGTAGGTTTCAACTACAGTATCCCCCTTTAAAAAAAAAATGCTATTACATACATTTAACTTAAACAATCGTTAAGTTTCTTCAGTCCATTTCTGTTGAGTTTTTTTTTTTAAATACTGCACTGCAGACACTCTCTCAAAGATTAGGGCATTATTTCATGTACAAGATGGAAGAAACACCCTTTCCTGCACACCCAGGGCACACTTTGCCATTTTGTAAGTCTTTAAACACAAATCAGACATGCTTTAGAAATTCTGGATTTAAGCTAAAACTATTGGTTTCCCTAGTTTCAGAAAAGTATGACAGTTATGAGCATATCCCAATTGTGAAAGGAAAGAAAAAAGAACTTGCATTCAGACAGCACCTTATTCAGTTTCTAGGACATCCCTAAGCACTTCACACCAAAATTAATAACTTTTTCCAAGTGCAGTCACTTATTGCAGACAACCAGAACTCGGCATCTGTCACTTAGGAGGTTTAGGCTTTTCAAAGGCAACGGAGTGAACTTAAAGATGGCAAACATAAAAGGAAACATGTACATACAAATACACATATGGTTCCTACCATGCTCATTTCTGAAACTAACCCAGTTAAATTAAGTATTTTAAAGTTAGTGATAGAGAATATTAGAGCTCATGGGCAAAAGGCATCTATGAACCATAAAGTTATGTTTTTACAGAGAAAGGGGGTTTTACCCCTAGGTTTAAAAAAAAAAAATAGCAATGGGAAGCTTTAGGTAGCAATGTCCTCTATTAAAACAAAGTCCGAACATTAAATCCTAAATACAAAGCATCAAATTGTATTGTTAAACTTGTACTCTGCTTTTCAAGGGTCGCCACAAGCTGAAATTGGTTGGGCCCCGAGCTTTATCATTTAAGTGTTAGTTTACTTCTAAGGGAGGGAAAAAGCTGGATGGGCAAAGTGAAGTAATTTGCAAGATAAATGTTGACAGTGTAATTTTTTTTATATAAATGCCTCAGTATTATTGTCCCTTTTCCAGCCTACTGGCCCTGGTCTCCTTCTCACCAGGAAGCTTTTCAGTGACATCAGTGAGTGGCTCCACAAGGAATCTCTTCAAAGTCTTTTCTGACTTTGGGCATCAAGTTGATGGTGTTATCGACAGTACTGACATTTTCCAAGCTTGGCAGCTAGTTATAAATGGACAGCTTGCTGACACTCCCAGAGCTGACATCGGTGCAGTAGCTCTCTGGTGAAATTTAAAATAACACATCTTCAAAGAGGCTAGAAATATATGGCAACATTAGGAATATCCGCTTTTAAAAACAATTTTTCATGACGTTCACTGAGGAGGGGGAAAGGGAATAAAATAAACTTTAAACCACCCATTGCACTTTTCTTCTTTAAGAAAAAGTAGCCACACAAATTTACTGAAGTTTTAATATCAGGGTTTTTCATACCTTTGAATAATTACCCCATTAGTTGTAAGGATTTAAAAAAAATTCTGTTTACTTGAAGATCCACTGTGTTATCTAGGAGCTGAACTTCAGTGAACTACTGTTAGTCACTTTATGACTGGGAAAAAATGTCTCCAGAATGATTATATTATTTCTTCAGTGAAACAGTCAAGATAAATCATTTAGCAGTTTAAAAAGCACACTTTTCAAGTAACTGATTCTATCATTCTGTAGGAACTTCAGTCTCATTTACATTAAAAATATCTTTTACTGCTAGAGTCTGTACAAGATGATGCTGGTGTAAACTGGAATAGATAATGATCAGAATTCTCTCTCCAGCAATGGGTTGCATATCGGCATATTTTGTATAAGTGGGTGGATGAAACTAGTACAGGAATTTACCAGCTTAGTGGTTACTGTGTTAATCGATTAGCACTCACAGTTGAGCAATCCAGAGTTTGGGCTCTTGTGCACTGCTAAACCAGAGAACCACCAAGTTTAAAATCTGTAAGACCATATAGGACAATTTCAATATGTGAACTTGTGAAAAACAAAAACAAAAGCTGCACTACTTTTAAATATTAACTGGCACTAGGATGTACAGAGCTGTGTAAAGTGCATCCCAAAACACCACTCTACATTTACCTTGTTAGTTGGCTTTTAAGTGAACAGTAAATCAGTAGCTTTTAGTGTTTCTAGACTGGTCATACTGTTCCAGTTATTATACCTTCAGCAGAGATTTGGGATTGGGAAGAATCTGCTGAAAACTGAAGCTTTAAGGAACAAAATTCAAGAATTCACTACACTCGTGCTTCAATGTTTCAATTCTGAGTATTTAGGTCATGACTTTCTTTACACAAGAGATCCATTGACAAAATTTCAATTTGTCTTTGAGACACTAAAACATAAGAAAAGTTTTTTTTATTCAAGGATCCACAGTATCACCTTCTTACAAAAGCTTCAACTAATCAATAGCATAAGAGTGCTTAGTTCAGGCTAATTTACAGCTTTATACTCTGGAGAGTCAAATATTTGAAGCTAATACTGTAAAATAATCTAATACTGTACTGTTAGTACAGTAGACCAATTACTTAGAGTGATGTGGCAACTTACTTGCTTTTACTAAAAACTATAGTCAAAACCACATACTTGCTCATCCAGTACTGATGAATTCTATTATATGCAGTTCTGATTATACACATTTCTCCACCCCAACTCAGGTACTGTATATATGACTATATTCCGCTTTGTTCTTAATGGGGGTAAAATAAAATAAAAGCTTTTGGAAACAGGCAAATCATTCTGTGGATACCTCAACAACACTGTACCTGAACAAATTTAAACATACATTTGTACCACTTGTAATTCTCTATTACATGGGCCTTGCAGTGGTGCTGTCATTACCATAAACCCTGAGCACACAGTCCTAGACTAGCACCAGTACCTATTGATATACTATATCACAGAAAAGGTGCTACATAGTTACAATAACATATGATGAGGTTCAGTAAGTTTTTGGTATGGTACCAGAGCGGCAAGTGTCTGATACAATAGCATACATTTTCCAAAAATTGAAAAACGCATCCGTACACTTCAAGGCCTTTTATCTACACAGTCAAACATGAAACTGATGACGATTTCTGTTTCTAATGAAAACCTATAATTTTTAATGTGCTTCATCAAAGTACTTTATGAAGTTATAAACAGATATCGCCAAAAGCATTAAGACTCAAGACTGGACAAAATCCTAACATCAGGTGCCATAGTCAATGAATACATAATAAAATGTTTAATACAGATGCAACTTGAAAACCTTCTCCCCACTTGTAACACTGAAAAGTCTGTAGCTAGCATAAAAGATGGCTTCTGACAAATACTTTCCACTTCATAATTAAAGGTATAGTTTGGTCGGGTAGCAAAGCATTATTGCTCTCCCTTTAGTTCTCTTCCCCTCCAACTGGTTATGACTGCCTTGCCTTCTGCCACTCAACAAATTCATCAAGAAGCACAGGCCCTGAAAAGAAAACAAGTTAAATTGCAATTTCTTTGTGACTATATTAGAATAAATGCATAATCGTATTTATGGGAAAGAAACTTACATGCACCATCTTCATCATAGTTGCTTAGGTCTGCAAGTACAGTTCTGCTGAACTCCAATACATTGAACCACTGATCCTTATTCATAACTCTGTACTTTGATTGCTGCAAAGAGTTCATATGCTATTATGAAAAACACTTACTTAGAAAAAAAGTTATTTATTTCCTCAAATTTGTAGTTGTAGTTGGAATTGGAATTTTTGCAATGATTTTCAAGAAAAGTTTTTTTTAAAGAATTAACAAAGTACCTCCAAAAATTGGTAAAAGGCAGAGAACAGAGCCCATGTTCTTCCTAGGAGAAGAGCTAACATAGACTTAGCAGTATCAATATCAAGGCTACGCTGGTCTTTATCCTAAAAGAGAGCACATTGTAAAAGTAGCGATTTTGAGTTTAAGACAACTTTCATCAATAAATGTTAAGCAACAGCTCAAAGATCAATGCAAGTGAAAAATTTTTATGTTGTCTTACCCTAGCAAAATCAAAGGCATATCTGTAAATTTGTTTGAAAGCTGACAGATCATTCAGTTGTGAGCGCAAATAGTCAAATTTGCTCTGCAGCCTTTCTGTGCAGTCACATCTAGGTTAAAACAAATACAGTATTAAAAATAGGATTTTCCTAAACAAAGACCCAAAGGATAATCAGGAAGTTAACATACTTGATACATACACATTTACTGGCATGAAGCATGAGCTGTAGCATGTAGTTAGTGAAAATGTATACAGGGCATAGTGGTTAAACAGTTGGGAATGGACTGCTATGCATTCATTTTATTCTAGAACAGGTATAATCACTGAGATTTCTTACTGTAATGAGGTCATTCCTTTTAGCCACTCTTCTTTAGTGAAAAATCCCATGTTTTGAGCCTCCAGCTTCCATGCTAATACCAACATGATAATCTGCAGACAAAAAAAATTGATTAGGGGCACTTTTCAGCATAACTAGAAGTTTAGCAACGTTTTTCACCATCCAACACCAGATCCTGTCAGTTTAAACCCCAGCGAAAGTGCCAGAAAGAGCTATAGTTTCAGTATGCAACTAAAATTCTCAAGTTGTCTTTTATATTCCATTTCTCCACAAACACCACATCAACTCACGAATGAAACTATTTTTCAGCATTATGCTGAATCAACATTTGCATAAAGCTTAATATTGGGCAACACGGTGGCATAGTGGTTAGCACTGTTGCCTCATAGCGCCAGGGACCCGGGTTCGAATCCGGCCTCGGGTGACTGTCTGTGTGGAGTTTGCACATTCTCCCCGTGTCTGCGTGGGTTTCCTCCGGGTGCTCCGGTTTCCTCCCACAGTCCAAAGATGTGCGGGTTAGGTTGATTTGTCTATGATAAATTGACCCTTAGTGTTAGGGGGGGATTAAATACGTGGGGTTACGGGGATAGGGTGGGATATGTGTCGGTGCAGGCTCGATGGGCCGAAATGGCCTCTATCTGCACTGTGGGGATTCTGTACAGATATCTTACCATGTCTTATGTCAATATCTGACATTTGAGAATTCAGGTCATATTTAAGGCAAGTGCAGTACATCACATATTAGATATAGGTACTCCAGGCATCACTGAGTTCATTTCTTTTCTGTCTGAATCAAAATTAGTTTACCTTACAGCAGTGAGTCTTTTACACACAAATAGGTCAAATCCTAGCAAAAATAGGGAATGCCTAAATTATATGTCCCCACCCAGCCCTCTGCAACATGCATCAAATTCTTTCTACATACAATATGAAATCAATTGTGTGTGTATATAGGACACTGAGGTTGTAACTGAGCAAGCTTCCTGGGAGGGGGGATGTTTTTGGAAGCTAGAGATTGCAGTTCCTGGTGAGAATTGAACAGGATGGCTTCAAACATGCTGATGTTTAGTTGAAGAAAGAACTGGCTCATCCATGATGGCATTGGGACGGGCAATCAGACAGCTCAGCAACAGTTGTAGAGTAATACATGAGGAATAGGAGGTGCCCTCCCCGCCCCCCTCTGACCATGAAATGTTGGGGCAGTCTGGAGGTGACTGTGGGTACAGGTCAATATTTATCCCTCAACCAACAGCACTAAAAAAAAATGATCTGTTTGTGGGACCTTGATGTGCACAAATTGGCTGCTGCATTTCCCTACATTACAACAGTGACTACAGTTCAAAAAAAGTACTTCATTGGCAATAAAGCACTTTGGGGATGTCCTGAGGTCATGATAAGCGCCATATAAATGCAAGTTCTTTCTTTCTTTACAGAGGAAGAAGGAAATATGTTGGCTAAATTGGGGCAAGTAGAAGTGGAACCAAGAAAGGCCAATGTTGTGGTGCTGGACCACACAGGCAGTGAAGAAAAGAAGCACTATTTCTAAAAGGAAATTTCTGGGCTGCAGGTAATGTATACCTTTCTTCCTGTATTACACATCTTGTTCATTCAGATGATAGCATGAATATCTCACTGCACAGAATTGTGTCTTATCTATGAACTGCCAGATGCAAGTAGCTCAATAGCTTTCCATACTACTTCACCATATTGTTGGTCCTGGATCCTAATCAAATGTTTGAAACTAGAAAATTCAGTGCCCAAGTGTTACTGAAGATTGTAACCTCACACTCCCAACTGGGATGGAGGACTGAAAAGGTTATTGAGCATCATGGGACGTTATGGAGCCCGCTGCTGCTGGGATGTTTGAACGGAGTTAAGACTGTGGAGCCACGTGTGTAACCTATCCACTTGACACTTGAGATGGTACAGGCTCAAAGAGACTTGCAATATCTGACCTACAACTGAACTAGTACTGCTGATAATCTAGTTCACAAAAGTAGTTAACTATACTTGGTGTACTGCATCCATTGCTAAATAAAAACAGTTCATGAATTTTGGTACCATCAGATTTTTTTTTAAAGTCTGTGTATATGGCACATTTGCTATTAAAATAAGCACGGAGTTGCCTTATGGCAAGTCTCTGAAGTTATCGAACAAAAGTTTGAGTATTCTGATACAGTGCACTACTGAAGATCTCTGCCATTGCTTCTTGCAAGTTTCTTTCCTAACATTATCACGATTAACAATATTGCTAAGGATGTCATACATATAATAAAAAAATAGAAAATGAGAGCACCCTCTAGGGGATGGCTTCTTTCCTGCAGGTTGGAGCGCAAGCACAGCATTACACA
This sequence comes from Squalus acanthias, assembly GCA_030390025.1. Taxonomy (NCBI): domain Eukaryota; kingdom Metazoa; phylum Chordata; class Chondrichthyes; order Squaliformes; family Squalidae; genus Squalus; species Squalus acanthias. Next base: position 47,652,447 of record CM059431.1, on the reverse strand, counting down.
GTGATGCAAACAGAGCTCAATGGCAGACAATGGGCTGAAAATTGATCCCGGGACGCGAGCAATTGCCGGTTTTCTGCATGCCCTGCGCATGCGCTGAAAACCGGCAATTGCTCTTCTGAAAAGGGGGCGGGTCCTCGGTGCATCGCGTGCGCGCTACAGGCTGCGCGCACGCTGTGCACTTCATGCTTTGGACGCGCAGGTAAGTACTGAAGATTTTGGAAATGTAAAAAGGAGTAAGACCCACTTTTAAGAAGGTAAGTAGTGAATTAAGTATTTTTTTGAATTTTTTTTTAACAGGTATATCTTTTTTAGAGACTTTAAAGACAGGTAAGTTTATTTTTATAACTTTTTAAAAGATTTTAAATTTTTTCAAAAATTTAATTTTTTATTTAAAATGGTTAATTTAATTAACTATACTTATTTTATTAATGTGATGTTTTTTTTTAATTTAATTGCGGTTTAGCTGTTATTTTGGGGGGGTGTAAGATTCATAGATTTCACAGCAGGTCTGTGAAACTTATGAATGGAAGATGGTGTGCTGCCATTGGCTCTAACTGAGTCACGTGATCCCACAGCTCGCACGAATTCACTACGCCGGTGGGATACGCAAGCACTGCACAGCAGCTGTCCAGAACATCAAGTTCGTGCGAGCTGGATCTGAAAAAGCACAAGCGAGGTGAGACATCGCGGGGAAGGCTTACCCCCGCGGGAACAGAGCGAGATCAATTTCTGGGCCATTAAGCCAAGTAACCACCTGCCTAAAATTATAAAAATGAGGTATAGTAGATAATAGGTATAATTGAAACTATAGATTACATTAAGCAGCAGCAGAAATGCAAAAGTGTTCAAAAGTAAACAAGATAGAGGAAATAGCACAGAATGTAGGGACAGAATGGATCAAAATCATTAATTGGTGAAAGAATACAAACCTTTCATTCAGGTTAGAAAGGTGGTGATTTAGCTCTATATTACATGCCAAAGTCAACCAGGTCGCAATGTGTACACGCAAAAAGATAAAAATTATTAATGTTACCATGTGCATCATGCAACAACAACTTGCATTTATATAGCACCTGTAACGTAGTAAACTGTACCAAGGCGTTTCATACAAGCATCATCAAACAATAATTTTACACTGAGCCACAGAGATTTTAGGACAGGTAACCAAAAGCTTGGTCAAAGAGTTAGGTTTTAAGGAGCGTCTTAAAAGGAGAGAGAGAGAGGGTTTAGGGAGGAAATTCCAGAACTTAGGGCCTAGGCAGCTGAAGGCACGGCTGCTAATGACAAAGGAAGATGCTCTCAATTTAAATAATTGGGCAAGAAAGGGCCATTTAGCCCATCCAAAGTCAGCACAATAGAGCAAATGCACTTGTTTTAGCTATTTTCTGAGGTGATGTTCAAAGCTTTCTCTCCAAATGTTTGCCATTTCCTGGATTTTATGCACACTGGGTTTACTTCACAGCAGATTGTTCTTCACAGTAGCTAGAATTACAGAGATGTCCTGAAATTTTGAGGGATAGTTTGCTCCTTATCAGAATTGGTTGTATTGAACTAAAATGATGTGCTGTAACATGCACATATCAGATTGCCCTGATGAATATTTGAAAAGACGCATGCCTGCATAACAACACAACGTCTCAGGGAAATTGCAAAGGAAGTACAACAATAGGCATAGCATGTGTGCATGAAATGCATATTCTAGGATATTACTTTCTTTGGTATTACAGGAACAACATAGGTGCGCAAAATTTATGAATGCATGGTTTGGATAAATCCTTGGCCTGCATCCCTTTGACTAACAGCCAGTAGATGAATGTATGCCAACATATTTCATTTAACATTTTCACAATAAGGCAGCAGTCAGGGGAGCCAGCAAAAGGTCACATACTTCCTTATGGTAAGTAGCAGGTCCATCTTTCATGTAAACATTGTAAAGCAAATCTTTAGGTTTTCATAACAGTAATAGCTTTTACCACTTTAGGATAAGATATTTGGACCAGCCACCAGCACGAGGTAAGTAAACTGCAATTTTTAAAAAAATAGTAGAAATTCATCTTAACAAAATGGCAGCACATCTACAAATAGCACAATAGGTTCTTACACAAAACTGAAAAAAATCAAAACTACCTACTCCCAAGCTAAGAGGAAAAATCTCCTTTACTGTAACTAAATTCAAAAGTAAGCTCTATAACTAGAAACTACACATGGTATAAACAAACACATTCACTTAGCAGTTATTTTGAGAATAGACTGTCATTTCAGTAATTACTGACTTTCAAAAGAGGATAAACTTACATTTTCAGGCTCCACGCCTATATCTTCACAAAATTTTTCCATTCCCTCAGGACCAACAACTTCATCTGTTCCTTTAAGAGAGAAGGGGTAAAAAAAATCCTGGATTCGATCCAAATCACTCAGTTCTAAAGCACTAAAGGGAGTCCCTGTATGAAGTTCAACTAAACATATTTAACCCATATACAAGGCAGGCTTCATTCTTCTTCCAATTTGACTGATGGAAGCCTGTAAAAAAAGTAACTGCTACGTATGGATGGAGATCAGACTAGCAACGTGATCACATGCATGTGCTTTTCTCAGTAAGGCAAGTCAGCACAGTACAGGGATTAACCCGACCAAAATGGAGCAGTTTCATAAGTAACAAGCACATAAACACCAACACATTAAAATTTTGAAGCAAACCGACATGTACAGTATAGTAAATCTAAATGAATCTGACACGTTTGAATTGCCCTCTTCCCTTTCCTGGTTTATAAAGAACAATTAGTTGCTCAAACTCTCAAATGTTTCTTGAAACTAGTTTCAGGTCGGTCTACAAAACAAATGGATAAAACATGGAATTTTGTTTTAAATAGATAATGGACTGGAACGTTCTAACCTGTCACCAGCAAAAAACAATTATACAAGTTGCTAAACCATCTGAAGAAAACCCAGACCAAAAAATAAAACCCACACTGAAAACTAAAATTCCTAAGACACTAAGCAAAACTGCATTTGTGGCGTCGTCTACACTCAATCATCCATCACATGGCTTGAGGTCCCAGGAAGCTCCGCATGTCATTAACTCAATTTCCATAATGAGTACAAAATAACCAATTCTGAAGGAGTTTGTTACCTTGCCAAGATTGGACTGCTAAAGCATACATTTGATACAATACAATACTGTAACAATATCTGAAAGTTATATTAAGATAATTAATGTAGTATATTTACTAGCCATTTAAAAAAAACTTAAAATCCACTGATTGCCCCAAACCAGGCCTGTCTATTTGAACTGGGCAAGTGCAAGTGCCATGTCTTCCCACTCCACAGTAGCATACGCAAAGGCAGATACAGATACAAGTGTTATTACTCAATCTAGCCCCAAGGAGACCAATGGAAACAGTCATTTAAGTGTGCATTATCTATTTTACTTGCTTCCCAAAACTCCATGAGGTTATCGAATGATAGTAATCTATACAATAAAGTCTTACATATAGTGCATCACACACTAAATCTATCTGTAGATGGGGAAGAAAAAAAAATCATGTTTTTATTCGTTCAAATAAGCCATTTCATCCCTTCTCCGGTCCTTATCAAGCTCATTGCCTCCATGAGACACACCTCCTGCACCCTTGACGCCCTCTTCTGACCCAACATCATCACACAACTACCCCCTCAGCCCAAGAGACTCCGACATAGTCCATGACTCTCTTTCTTCGTGTTCTGCCTTCCACCTTTCAAGACTGTGCTACCCTCTTTACTTGAAGAACAATGGACCACAAAGACTGTTTGGCAACAGTTAATCATGGATTTTACTCCATTGCTTTATTAACTGGTTCAGTATTGATGGGAGGGGGCTGCCCAAGATCACCAGAGAGTAAGCGCCCACCCTACTAACTACCATCAGGCCTTTTAAACAGTCCCCTGTCTTGTGCACACAGGCACCTTATTCAGCTGACAGTGCTACCTTCATGACCAGTAAACAGATTAAAAGCCCTGATATAATGCTTAGCTGCATCTTTCATTCACCTCATGGAAGATTGAAAGTTTCACAGGAAATTAAAAATATCAATTTAATCATTACAAGTACAAAAACAACCAGATACTAACCAAACAATAAATTCAAATATAATTTTCAACAGAAACAGCACTAGCAGATGATACACACAGATTGTAAAATGTTCAGTTAGAGGTTTTAGTCTAATCTTGGTTTCTGATTTCAAAGCTCAAAAGATGATGATTATTTCACAAGTACTTTGGTTCTAATGCTACTGATTAATAAATCATTCAATATCCAGAAATGGTCATGTCAGTGAATCAGGTTACACAAATTTGTTGCTATGCCCAATTTCTTATAGTTTCCAGCTTTCCTGGGCTGTATTAACATACTTGGTTGTTACTTGATAAATAAAGTGGCTGCTAAGCCAGCTGAGGCAAGAAGGGAGCATTACTAAAGACGAGTCCAGGTTTCTGCTGGTAAGACTAATGAATTCCAATAGACAAACTCACCCGGCAAAATAACTGAAGTAAACTAATTTCTATTTGCTTCAATTAAAAATAAGAGAAAAGCAGCAAAATTAACATGCTTTTCATGCAGAAAAACTAATCCCAAATGTTGATACAAAAGAAGTTCAGAAATTATTTGACAGAAATAATACAAATGCACTGGAAATAGAAATGCTAACATGCAGCTCACACAAAATAAGTCAGGTGGCACAGGGTGTGCCAAGATTGTCCTTTCAACTGCAGACATGTATTTAAATCAAGTCGAGTAATAGAGGTTTCTCCTCTTTCCAGCCCCCCCCTCCAACCAAACAACAGCCAAGAAATGGTCCCTCTGAAATTAATGCACCTCAAAGTAGCATCGACAGAAATCTGGAACATCCAATATCACAATTCTGCATTAAGTCAACAACAGACATAAGAGAGCAGGAGTAGGCCATTCGACCCCTCGAGCCTGCTTCGTCACTCAATAAGATCATGGCTGATCTTCGACCTCCATTCCACTTTCCCGCCTGATCCCCATATCCCTTGATTCGCTTAAGAGTTCAAAAACCTATAGATCTCAGCCTTGAATACACTCAACGACTCCACAGCCACAGCTCTCTGGGGTAGAGAATTCCAAAGATTCATAATCCTCTGACTGAAGAAATTTCTCCTCATCTCAGTCTTAAATGGTCGACCCCTTATCCTGAGACAATGCCCCCTCGTTCTAGACTCTCCAGCCAGGGGAAACAGCCTCTCAGCATCTACCCTGTCAAGTCCTCTCAGAATCTTATATGTTTCAATGGCATCACCTCTAAATTCCAGAGAGAATAGGCCCAATCTACTCAATCTCTCATTAGGACAACCCTCTCATCCCAAGAATCAATCTAGTGAACCTTCGATGCACCCCCTCTATGGCAAGTATATCCTTCCTTAGGTAAGGAGACCAAAGCTGGTGTATGTGTTTATAATGGAAAGAAGGAAAAGGGGAGAGAAATATCATTCTTTTGAAGTTCTGGTTGATTCATAATGGTAGAACTGCATAGAACAAGCTCTATTTAACCCATTCTGTGTCTGACCAGAAGTGTTTAATATTGACACTGGGTACAAGAAGTTCCAGTCCACAGCATGAACATCTCTAAACTTTGATGAGAAATTCTGAAGGAGAATATACTGCAAGAGGAGATAAAATAATTTCATGCGCCAATGTAATTGTCAATATATTTTGAGTACTAGCCCCAATCCACCTAATTAGTTATATTAGCATAGAAATTAGATACAGGTGGAACAAGAAACAGTTGCACTTTAATGGAATGTCATATGTACATATGTGAATTGGTCAATCTAAATAGTCACTGGCACAGCACACTAACATACACCAGTGTTTGGGGTCAATAAAGTCTCGACCCCCCCTTCTCTCCCCTCATTTGGAGTTCCTGATCTTCATCACATTGGAATAGGGAGATGTTGAAAAAAAACCTGGTATTTTCCAATAGGGAGAGGGAGGATTCAGCTGTGCATGAGCCATTCGTAGGCTGTATCAGCACATTTTCTAACATTTGTTTAGAGTGCCACCAGCAGAAATCTGGTATCAGGTTGCCTGCTCATCCTTGGTTGCAGTCCATGCATAGCCCAGAGAAGGGGAAAAAGGGTGCATACCCTCAAATTAAGTTAAAACAAAAAACATGTATTATCTCTAGAATGTTGTTAGATATCTTTTGAGTACTCACCGAAAGGTTAAGTAAAGATAGAATTTGTGGTGCCATGTTCAATGACATTTTCTTATTGAAAGTGCAATGTGATTTTGTCCAAAACCTGTCACAAATGATAAGCTTTAAATAACCATACAGCAGAATATTAGAGTAGAGCAATTCAGAAAGTTCTCAAATTCTCTACATACGGGAAATATACGTGCAATAATTTGTTCATTTCCTTTTGCATTGCTATAGCAGCACGTTTCTTATGACTGAAAGCCACTTACCATTCATGCACTTCAATAATATTGTTCTGGTTGGTTCCGGGCGAGGGGGAGAAAGGTTAAAACTTTTTGTAGAAATATTGGTCAAGAACTTGAGACACTAAAAAAACCTTCCAGTCAGCAGACAGAATAAACATGCTTTTCTCACCAAGGTCTGCTACTATTCTACTGAAATGCAACAGACTCTTGGCAGAAATGCTGCATTGCAATAATACAAATTACTCATTTCCCATTGCTCCAATAGACTTCAGAACAATATGTTCTCCTCGATTCATAATCAGATCCTGCAGGAAAAAGGACTGCTTTTTAAACTGCCCCCCTGCCCATATATTAAAAATGTATTCAAAATATATTGCAAGAAGGATGAATAATTATATTTTAAGACCTTATCATAACTTTCCAAAACACAGTTAATATAACTACAAAGTTCTTACCTGCATATTCATAAAACCAAGCTAGGCACTTTTTGCTTGAAAAACTGTCATCACTTATTAATCTAGATGGCGTCTGTACTCTACAGAAACTTAAAAGACAAAAGCTGATCAGTGAACCATTTTCAATAAAACATAAGCTTAACTTTAGTCCTAGTCTTCAAGCTTTCTGATAAGAATTTCTTCAGCTTTTAGCATGATGGTAATTGTTTTTCCAAACACTTAAATAAAATGCTAATCAAAACATCCCATTCTCACATAATTAAATGTAAAAGAATCAATGTCAAGAAGTTTAAAGCCAAGATTTGGCAGCAGCTACATAACAAGCTGTTTCTCAAACTAGGATGCATTTTTGCACACATTGTTAAATGTACATTAGGTACTGTATATGCTTCTTCAGTTTCAGATATAGACATCCCAGATTAAAAGAATATTTTGCCCAACCAAAATAACACTACAGTTCCATGTCAGTCTGTTATGTCTGCCATTTACACATTAGTTTGAGCCTCTTAAAGTGAGAATGAGAAAAGGCTAACAATGTTGAAAAAAAAAAAATTTCAATAAAGTAATTAACAACTGAAAGACATCATTGTTAGACCCGAAATTACCAATGGCAGGATTTTTATACAAGACAGCAAACTTCTTTCTCGGATTACAAGAGGCTTTATTTTGAACACATCAAATGGAGAGCTTGAAAATGCTCCTCACATTTTATTACAAAGTGAAATTTCTTCCAATTTAGCAATGTTAGTGAAGAAAAAAAAATAACGTTTCTTTAAATAAGTCACTGCGATGTCTTGGAGTCATAACGGCACAGAAGGAGGCCATTCGGCCCATTGAGACCACACAGGCTCTCTGTAGAGCAATCCAGTCAGTCCCATTCCCCCGCTCTAGCCCCGTCCCCCTGCAAGTTTATTACCCTCAAGTGCCTATCCAGTCTCCCCTTGAAAACATTGAGTGTCTCCGCTTCCACCACTTCCGTCGGCAGCGAATTCCAGGTCATCACCACTCGCTGCGTAAAAAAGTTCTCACATCCCCCCTGTATCTCTTGCCCAAAACCTTAAATCTGTGTTCCCTAGTCCACAGTGTCAGCTGTGGCTCAGTTGGTAGCACACTCGCCTCTGAGTCAGAAGGTTGTGAGTTCAAGTCCCACTCCAGGGACTTGAGCACATAAAGCTAGGCTGACACTCCAGTGCAGTGCTGAGGGAGTCCTGCACTGTCGGAAGTGCAGTCTTTCAGATGAGATGTTAAACCGCGGCCCCGTCTGCTCTCTCAGGTGGACGTAAAAGATCCCATGGCACTATTTCGAAGAAGAGCAGGGGAGTTATCCCCAGTGTCCTGGACAATATTTATCCCTCAACCAACATAAACAGTGACTCCACTTCAAAAAGTACTTCATTGGCTGGAAAGTGCTTTGAGACGTCCGGTGGTCGTGAAAGGCGCTATATAAATGCAAGACTTTCTTTCTTTGTACCATCAACTAGTGGGAACAGCCTTTCCCCGTCTAGCCTATCCAAACCCGTCATAATCTTGTACACCTCTATCAAATCACCCCTCAACCTCCTTTGCTCTAATGAAAACAAATCCAGCTTCTCCAACCTGTCCTTGTAGCTAAGATCCCCCATCCCGGAACCATTCTGGTAAATCTTCTCTGCACCCTCTCAAGGGCCTTCACATCCTTCCTAAAGTGTGGTGACCAGAACTGGACACAATACTCCAGTTGTGGCCTAACCAGTGCTTTATAAAGGTTCAGCATAACTTCTCTACTTTTGTACTCAATACCTCTATTTATGAAGCCCAAGATCCCATATGCTTTGTTAACCACTCTCTCAATATGTCCTGAACCCTTCAGGGACCTACGCACATTAACTCCCAGGTCCCTCTGTCCCTGCACACTCTTTAAAACTGTGCCATTAAGTGTATATTGCCTCTCCCTGTTCCTTCTGCCAAAATGCATCACCTCACACTTCTCTGTATTAAATTCCATCTGCCCATTCTGCTAGCCTTTCTATGTCCTGTTGCAGTCGATTGATATCATCATCACTGTGTGCCACATTCCCAAGTTTGGTGTCATCGGCAAATTTAGAAATTCTACTCTGTATTCCAATATCCAGGTCAAAGCAGTGGCCCCAGCACTGGCCCTTGGGGAACACCACTGTCTCCCATCCTCCAGTCTGAAAAACAGCCATTTACCACAACTCGCTGTTTTCTGTCCTTAAGCCAATTCCTTATCCAAGCTGCCACTGACCCACCTATTCCATGAGCCTCAATTTTGTTAACCAGTCTGTAGAAGCATTTAATCTATTCATAACATGCAGTTACGAATAACCCTCTCTGCAGTCAACAGTCTAAAAGGTCTACATTTTTATACCAATTTGAGTAAACAAAATGTTGGAAAGTGTTAGTGCTTAAATCCACATCAGGGAGAAAAAAGTCTTATTTCTAAATTGGTACCCACCTGCTTATTCTACATTTTTTCATGCTGGCGTCTTCTGACCCTGAAGATTTTCTCTTCTTCTTAACAGGCATCTTGTGAGCACACCAAAAGACAGAACAGGTGCACTGAGAGGAGCTACCTGCAACAGTTTACAGCTTAGTCAGTTTCACACTTATCACAGCCTCGTAATCCATAAACTATTTCTATTGCGCTTACCTATATCTTGATCACCTTGGCCATTCAGATCTTCTTTCAAATTCTGTTAAGTCAAAGACAACATGAAAAATTAATGATGACAAACACTTCCATAATACAGTAACCCAGATGGATGTAAATTACATACAGTAATTCTACAACTGATTAACCAAAATTTGGAAAAATTGGTCATTGAAAGAGTAACAGCAGTTATTAATCTATTTGTAGGGAAAGGTCCATCAACTGAGCATTCCTGCCAGTCTAACCATGCTTCCTTGGCAAACAGTAGTCAAAAAATCATCGCTGTATGTAGCCAAGGAGGCACTTCAAATGAAATGAGGGCTGCCCAAGTAAACTATACATGTGCTTAAACTATTTGTAAGGTGAGGAAATAGAAATCAGAAAACTCACACATATAAATGTGGTGACATTGCTCATTATCCTAGAAAAATGGCTAGATAACATTTAAAAATTAACAACTTGTTCAGCAAATATCTGCCTTAAGGAGAACATTAAATTACCTTGCAAAATAGTCAAGACTAATGTAACTGGACACCAATCTTCCCTCAAACTGTTTTATTTCGAGTGTGGGGGTGGGGAAGGAAAAGAGGAATAAATTGCATTTTATTAACATTGACATATTTTGCACCAAGTCAAAAAAAACTTGTTTGATCCTCCATGCATTAAAAATCGGCATTTTGATTGAGCTGAAGTGTTCATGCAGAAGCCTATTAGACTATGACCTACATAATCTCAGAGAGCTCCATTTTTCAGGTCATCTTGATGATGTAGTCGACTGTAATTGGCCACAGTTTAAAGTATTGGGATCTGAGCTGGCAGCAGCATTAACCAGTTTGGTCTTTGTCCAGTGTCCTACTGCTAATTATGGCTCTCCCATCTCTCCATTGCTTAGTATCTCCGTTTTCCTCCTTGAGCTGGGCCATTGCAATTCCAATTCTCATCAAGTTTGCAGGTAGCCACACAAGGTACTCCATCTAGGAGCCTGGGCGAAACATTGCTGTAACTCATCCATCAAGTTCAATTGTGGCAAGGTTACCACCCAACTCTAGACCACCTTGAATGGGAGTTTATTGTTCTTATAACTATGCTATTACCATCTGTTAAGTAGATACAGTAAATGCACTTCAGTCTTCTACTAAGGCAGTCAAGTCATCACTGTGCTCCATACAATAAAATAAGATCAAAATATAAGACCAATTTTAATTGCTTTCATGTTTAATCAAAAATACACCATTTCCAATTAAGAAAAGCAATTTAGTGGTTAGGAATCACATCACCCTCCCCAAAAAAGCACAAAACTAATACATTGAATATAATACTTCTCTGTTGCATTGCTCAATGGTAGTCTTGCAATAGGAGGAAATCCTGGAGAAGCCACTACAAACACCTCGGATCAGTTTAGAGTGAAATTTTATTGATAGCTTGTACTGTACCACGGAATGAAGGACAAAACCATAGGTTGAGTTCTATCAGATTTTTATCCTTGATTCCCTGGTATAGGTGGTGAAATCCCTGGTATAGTAGGTGAAATCCCTGGTATAGGTGGTGAAATCCCTGGTATAGGTGGTGAAATCCCTGGTATAGGTGGTGAAATCCCTGGTATAGGTGGTGAAATCCCTGGTATAGGTGGTGAAATCCCTGGTATAGGTGGTGAAATCCCTGGTATAGTAGGTGAAATCCCTGGTATAGTAGGTGAAATCCCTGGTATAGTAGGTGAAATCCCTGGTATAGTAGGTGAAATCCCTGGTATAGTAGGTGAAATCCCTGGTATAGTAGGTGAAATCCCTGGTATAGTAGGTGAAATCCCTGGTATAGTAGGTGAAATCCCTGGTATAGTAGGTGAAATCCCTGGTATAGTAGGTGAAATCCCTGGTATAGTAGGTGAAATCCCTGGTATAGTAGGTGAAATCCCTGGTATAGTAGGTGAAATCCCTGGTATAGTAGGTGAAATCCCTGGTATAGTAGGTGAAATCCCTGGTATAGTATAGTAGGTGAAATCCCTGGTATAGTAGGTGAAATCCCTGGTATAGTAGGTGAAATCCCTGGTATAGTAGGTGAAATCCCTGGTATAGTAGGTGAAATCCCTGGTATAGTAGGTGAAATCCCTGGTATAGTAGGTGAAATCCCTGGTATAGTAGGTGAAATCCCTGGTATAGTAGGTGAAATCCCTGGTATAGTAGGTGAAATCCACTTATCAGTTTAGTTAATCTTGTCCTCGGCAGTTTTCCACAAATTGTGACCAGACTCAAATCTTGTGCTGAAGGCTGTAAGCGGTTGTCATTCCATCACTTGTTTGAATACACCCCTGCAATGTGATCCATCAGTATGGCTGTACTTGGTGTTTCAACACAAGGTTCAGTGAATCAGTAAACTGAACTTTCAAATAAAGATCCAATCATTACAGGATTTTTTTCTTTGCTCTTGGGATGTGGGCAATGTTGGCAACACCGCAGTTTATTCCTGTCCTTTATGCCAGGAGAACATTGTGGTGGGCCTTTCCTTGAACCACTGTAGTTCTTGTGATGATGTTGCTCCCATGATGGGGTTAGATCGGGAATTCCAGGGTTTTGACCTAGCGACGATGAAGGAATGGTGATACATGTCTAAGTCAGGGTGGTGCGTGACTTGGAGGTAACGGCGTCCCCATGATTTTGCCTTCTTGGTGGCAGAGGTCACAGGGAAGGGAGGTGCTATCTAAGCAAAACTTGAGTTGCTGCAGTGCATCCTGTAGATAGTACATACTACTACAGCAGTGTGCCAGTAGTGAAAGGGGCGAATATCGAGTAGAGTGGCAAGGGCACCAATCAAGTGGATTGCTCTGTCTTGGATGGTGTTGTGCTTGGAGTGTTGTTGTAGCTACCCCTATCCAGGCAAGTGGTGAGCATGACATCACACTGCTGACTTAAGGGCTTTAGATGATGGAGATGCTTTGAGGGGCCAGGTGAGCTACCCATTACAGATTATCTAGTTTCTGCCCTGATCACTCATGACCCCCAGGATGTTGATGGTGGCAGAAGCTCAGGTGGTTGGGCCTTTTCTAGTTGGAGATGGCCAGTACCCATCACAAATGTGGCACGAATGTTATCTGCCATTTGTAATTAACTGAAATATTAAGGATAGCTCACAGCTTTTAGCGAGAAGCTAACATCTCTAAATTACAATATTAAAGGCCCACTCACTTTAATTGCTATCCTCTTCATCACCAAGACCGCCTACTTCCACCTCCGTGACATCGCCCGTCTCAACCCCTACCTCAGCTCATCTGATGCTGAAGCCCTCATCCATGCCTATTACCTCTAGACTAGACTACTCCAATCGTCTCCTGGCCGATCTCCCACCTTGCACCCTCTGTAACCAAACTCATTCAAAGCTCTGCTGCCTGTATCCCAACTCGCACCGTCCCGTTCACCCATCATCACTGTGCTCGCTGGCCTACATTGGCTCCCGGTCCAGCAATGCCTCGATTTTAAAATTCTCATTCTGGGTTTCAAATCTCTGCATGGCTTCATCCCTTCCCATCTCTAACCTGCTGCAGCCCCAAAAACCTCAGAGATCTCTGCACTGCTCCAATTCTGGCCTCTTGCGCATCCCCCATTTTAATTGCTCCACCATTGACAGCTGTGTCTTCAGCTGCCTAGGCCCTAATGTCTGGAATTCCTTTCCTAAACCTCTCCACCTCTCTCTCCTTCTTTAAGACGCTCCTTAAAACCTACTACTTTGATCAAGCTTTTGGTCATCTGTTTGAATATCTCATGTGGCCCGGTGTCAAATTTTGTTTGAGAACGCTCCTGTGAAGTGTCTTGGGACGTTTTACTGCGTTAAAGGCCCTATATAAATGCAAGTTGTTGTTGTAGTGATTTCATAATCATATTTATCACATCTCACTGCTGAACTGATCGTTGGAATCAACTTTTCAACTGGGAAAAGTAAAGTTCCCAACCCGCTTTCTCTTGAAGACTGATGCTGTGGTACAATTCCATCAGCTCTCCATCAACTGCCCAAATGGACCTTCATGTGTAATCCCATGTTGCGAACAATGATAGGCTGTTCAAGAGTGGGGAGTATCAAATGAAGTCCAGATATGCACTTTCCAACTAGAGTCAGTAGACAGATCAGAAGTGGGAACCCAAGCTAATTCTGCCCCACCTCCACAATCCCTTGCAGTACATTAAAACTGATCTTAAAGCCCCATATTTGCTGAGATGAACTGATTCAGTACAAACCAAGGAATGAACCTGGGACCTTCCAGGTCTGTATGGCTCAATACCATACCAAGTGATGCATTTACTCAGTCATCTGAAACCTTGATACCGTAAAAATGTAATCTAACATAGAGGTTGAAATGACTGTCTTTTAAAAGAACATATGAAATAGGAGCAGGAGTAGGCCATACGGCCCCTCAAGCCGGCTCTGCCATTCAAGAAGATCATGGCTGATCATCGATCTCAACTCCACTTTCCCGCCCTATCTCCATATACCTTGATTTCCCTGGAGTCCAAAAATCTATCTATCTCAGCCTTGAATATACTCAAAGACTCAGCATTCACAGCCCTCTGGGGCAGAGAATTCCAAAGATTCACAACCCACTGAGTGAAGAAATTCCTCATCTCGGTCTTAAATGGCCGACACCTTATCCTGAGATTATGCCCCCTATTTCTAGACACTCCAGCCAGGGGAAACAACCTCCCAGCATCTACCCTGTCAATCCCCCTCAGAATCTTGTATGTTTCAATGAGATCACCTCATTCTTCTAAACACCAGAGAGTATAGGCCCATTCTACACAATCTCTCCTCATAGGACAACCCTCATCCCAGGAATCAATCTAGTGAACCTTCATTTCACCGCCTCCAAGGCAAGTATATCCTTCCTTAGATAAGGAGACCAAAACTGTGCACGGTCCTCCAGGTGTGGTCTCACCAAGGCCCTGTACAATTGTAGCAAGACTTCCTTACTCTTATACTCCAACCCCCTTGCAATAAAGGCCAACATGCTATTTGCCTTCTTAATTACTTGCTGTACCTGCATGCTAGCTTTCTGTGTTTCTTGCACAAGGTCACCCAAATCTCTCTCAACACCAACATTTGAAAGTTTCTCACCATTTAAAAAATATTTTGTTATTCTATTCTTCGTACCAAAGTGAATAACCTCACATTTCCCTACATTATACTCCATCTGCCACCTTACTGCCCACTCACTTAGTCTATCTATATCCCTTTGCAGACTCTGTGTTCTCCTCACAGCTTACTGTCCCACCTAGCTTTGTATCATCAGCAAACTTGGATACATTACACTCGGTCCCTTCATCTAGGTCATTAATATAGATTGTAAATAGCTGAGGCCCCAACACTGATCCTTGCGGCACCCCACTAGTTACAGTCTGCCAACCTGAAAAAGATCCGTTTATCCCTACTCTCTGTTTTCTGTCCGTTAACCAATCCTCTATCCATGCTACTATATTACCCCCAACCCCATGAGCCCTAATCTTGTGTAATAACCTTTTATTTGGCAGCTTATCGAATGCCTTTTGGAAATCCAAATATACTACATCCACTGGTTCCCCTTTATCTACCCTACTAGTTACATCCTCAAAAAACTCTTAATAAATTTGTCAAACACGATTTGCCTTTCATAAAACAATGTTGACTCTGTCTAATCATGTTATGATTGTCTAAGTGCCCTGATACCACTTCTTTAACAATGGGTTCCAGCAATTCCAGACGACTGATGTCAGGCTAACTGGCCTGTAGTTCCCTGTTTTCTCTCTCCCTCCTTTCTTGAATAGCGGTGTTACATTTCCGACCTTCCAATCCACTGGGATCGTTCTAGAATCTAGGGAATTTTGGAAGATCAAAACCAATACATCCTCTATCTCTTATGGCTACCAACAACCTCCTCTGGCTAGAGATTCCTGTTTTGTTACTAGCGTTCATGAGATACCCCTACCCAAAAAAAAGTTTGGAAAGTGGAAAACAGAGTATTTCTAAATGTATAATGTGGTACTTCAAACGTCTTCTGCAAAGTATGTAATATCCTACTTTAGCTCTAATCGATTTGAAAGAGCCTCAATGTTTTTCATCAAGTTACCTAGTTATGTTAAAAAGCAACAAAACTATTAAAATGGGCAATCTTCCAACACTTACCAGTCGATTGAATCTCCGAGATATCTGATGAAAGTCTGCCAGTATGAGCTAGTCTCTCACTAGAAAACATTAAAATGTTAGTGTTAAAATAATATAATGACACTATTTCCGTTTCAATCCTTCAGCTATAATAAGATGCAATAACTCTGGTTTCAGCGAGCATTTTTCCTTACGTACAATTCAAACTATGAGAAATGTATGCGGACACTTCGTCTTTTATGCTGCAAATTATTTAGCCGGAACAACAGAATAGACCGTGCATAATAAACAGAAGCAGGAAAGGGAGATAGCAAAAACGACAATGATTTAATACCATAATTGTCTTTTGTAAACATAAAATCAACGAAAGGTTCTGGACAATTTGACTGCGTTTTGTATCTTAACCTTTTCACCGAATTGACTCCCAACCTCTAGGCCAGCATTTATCGCTGGGCCTATACGACAAAAAAAGAGAAAGGCAGGCTTCAACTCGAAATGAAAATCCTCATAAAAAAAGAGCATCCTAAACAACATTAAAACATACTGAGTTAAATATTGCTAAATCTTGCGATTAACTCTTTCCGTAATTCAAGTGATGGTGACAAACTGCGCAGTTTGCAAATGGTAAGAGGACAACCCACCGGCCCTCAAACCCTCTCCGATCCCAACAGGAACTGCAGCCAGAGCGGAGACTTTGACAGGCTCCGTCCGCTCAAATGGTTCACAATAACGCGACTGCCTGGGGAGGTTGATTAAAAGAAATGCTAATCAGCCTCGGCAGGGCCTTGCTCGAATGGGTGCATGACCTGGATTCACATTAAAAAAACAAAGTTACAATAAGATTTTGCGCTGAGTCGCCGCCAGGACCTTTAATTTAAGAATCGGTGGTTAAATGTTCCATCGATCTCTGCGGTCTACAAAATGCACTATCTCTTGGCACTTAATTCCTGTGGAATTAAAAATTCCCCGGTTGGTTCTAACATTTTATAAGGAATTTGGTCAGTTTCAAATATTTGGGGCTCGGTCTGTCCTTCACCTCCTGACAAAGAAATCGCACTTTCACTGCGTGAAGCCGCCGCGCAGCTGATTCACCGCCGCCGCCTCCTCCTCCCCCAGAAGCAGCATTGAATCGGCTCCCGGGGAGGAGAGGGGAGGCGATTTTACACACACCGTCGATGCGATGGCCTCAGATCCTGAGCCACAAACCACCGACACCCAAAGTCAAACCGCTAACATGGGGGCGGAGCAAAGCCCCGGTCCCTGGCAGGGAGAGCACCGTAAGCGGGTTAAACCCTGCACTGTGCGGGCGGTCGGTCTCCGGCTGCGCATCGCCGTCGCCCCTCGGGACGGGACGGGGACTTAGGAACTCGCATCAATCGAGCGGCTCTGAGGGGATGTCCCAGGTCGAGCCCACAGTCCCGAGGCCCGGTCCGCTTCCAGGTTCAGATTTATTAAAAGGAGCCGCCGGCTGCGCCGCGGACATCAGCACTGATCGGCCGGCCGGCCCGAATAGCAGGGGTGCTCGGGGCAATGAAAGCGCTGCTGCACCTGCCAGTCCTGCCCTCCGCTGCTGGGCTGCCGAGTACAAGCGGCTGCGGTCCGGTCCCGGTCCCGGCCCCGGCTCCTCCTCCCTCACACCCGCGCTGTCTCCGCTGCTCGCTCTCGGGAACTCAAACACCGGCACGAAAACTACTTCCGGGGCTGAACGACGACAGGGGTCAGCTCACCCATCGCAAGATACCGCGCACTGAGGGGGGGCGAGAATGAACATAGTCGGGAAAAAGTGCGGCGGATCTAACATTACAGACATTATACGGCTTACACCGAATATAAAACGGCAAATAACCCACAGGATGGAGCACTTCTTGGCAAATGTTGTTCTGCTGCAAGTAAATAAACGCCCCAAGAGAAAGCGCACCCCCCCCCGCCGCCGCCCGCTCTGGAGTCCTCGCTGTGAAACGCAGCGTTTGGCTCGCCTGAGAGGCGGAGGTGGAGCCGCGAGTGTGAACTAAATGTGCAAATCCCACCACATGCTCTTACATTGCATGTCTTCCGGGACTGTTTATCTCATTTGTAACTTATTGGCACACTTTCATTCGTGGTTTTAAGTCACACGAACAAAAGCGGGTCATTGATTTTCCTGGCCGCCGCCCCCATCTCCTCTGATTCACGTTCTTTCTGTGCGCTGCCAGTGGACAGCGCGAGGCTGTCATTCCAACCGCCTATAAAATCTCTTAAAGGGGCAGCAGGCCGCCGGCCGGCACTTTGCGGCCCGCTGCTCCAGTGCTGGCAGACTGCGGTTGCCCCGCCCTTTAAAAAACCGCGCACTGACGCCCGGCTTCTCCTGGGTGCGTCATTTCCGGAGCCTTGGGCGGTTGCTGTGTCGGGTAACCGTGGACGCTCTGCGTTGCCAACAACGCGGGAGGAGCTGATTGCGGCCGGGTTGGCAGGCCAGGCCTCAGATCCGCTCCACGCAGCGCATCTTGCTGTAAACTCTCCTCAATCGGTGAGCTGTGGTTTTGTTTACAGCCATAAAGCGGCGGTGTTGAGATTTGCCCGGTCGGCGCTCACTCATCTCCCGTTACTGTGCCGGGAGCTGAGCCCATTGTCACTGGTGTCGTCTCAGAACATGATGGTAACGACCGGGCACGGCCTGGATTTGACCGAACTGTAACCTACACTGTCTCCTTACTAAGTATCTGCTGGATTCCTCTATTCATAGAGAAACATACGCCTTCTATACAAACTTATTTCGTGTTTTAATGTAGAGCGGATGAATGCTGGGATTTCTTCCCAATACTCAATGGCTCATTTGAGTAATTTCCAGAAAGAGTGATTGAGTGGAAGGCGAGGAACGTAAGTGACCACTCTTGCCGCCCGCCCCCCGAGATTGAAGGGAGGACATTTTTGCCAGTTTATAAATCAACACTGTAGGGACATTTAGTCTGACGCTACAAGGCTAAAAAGTAACAAGACTCTTTCCCCCCATAGTATTAATACTTATCTGAAGTGTATCAGCAGAGCTTGATTCTTGTGAGGGGTTAACATGGAAAAGTGTGAGGAAATACTTTGTGGGAGTAAATGCTTAATAGAATGATGCTGGAAACTGGAGGAACAGAGACCCCCCCCAGGTGTTCAGATACGTAATGCCCCGTGGGTGCAAATGGAGTTAGATAAAATTATTTTAAAAAGCCAATAGAATAAACTGTTACATTTCTAACTTTTTCCAGTTCTGACGAAGGGTCATCGACCTGAAACGTTAACTCTGTTTCTCTCTCTACAGATGCTGCCTGACCTGCTGAGTACAGCATTTTCTGTTTTTATTTCAAATTTCTAGCATCTGCAGTATTTTGCTTTTCCAATAGAATTCTGACTGTCATAAAGATGCATATGGTATAAGAATAAAGAGATTATGATATAATTTGGGCTCATCATTATAGAAGATACATGAAAGATATAGAGTCCATACAGTGTAGATTCACTGTGATGATGTTAGGAATGGGAAACTATAGTTCTGAGGATAAAGTTGAGGTATTGAGACTATCTTCACTGGAGTAGAGACGGCTAAGAGGAGATTTAATAGAAGTTGTTAAAATCATGAAGGGTTTTGATGGAGTGAATGGAGAAAGGGTCTTTCCTCTGAGGACTCCATGACCAGGGACTATTGATTTAAAATTCTCACGAAGAGTGAGGAGAGATTAGGAAAAGTTTCTTCATTCAGAGCTGTTCAAGCATGGAATGCTTTGCTACAGGGAGTAATTGAGGCAGAGACTATTGCATCTTTTAAGGGAAAAGCAGGCAAGCTTTTTAAGCAGAGGAAAATATAAGGAAGTGAAATTAGTCTTGCTCTAGCAAAGAACAGGCACAGACAAGATAGCCTAATGGGTTGCTTCTGTTCTATTTAATTAAATGTCAGTCTGCTTTTAACTTCTAACATGCATTTTAGTTTTTAGAAACCTTTATGGGTTAAAGGATACATACTGTGGGCACTTAGTTAAATCATGACCTCTTAACATTTGTGGAAAGATAATTTTTGTTTGAGAACATAACATTTTTAAAATTATATAAAATGCAAGTATACTTTACTTTTAATTTTACTGATTTAAATTAAAGTTTTGTTGGATTCCATCAACATTTATTTCAAGTTTCTGTATCCGGAGGTGATTGAACAACACTTTGTGTTGATGAGTCGCTTTTTGTCCTCACTCAGCATGCAAATCTAAATACGATAGCAAAATACTGCAGATGCTGGAAATCCGAAATAACGACAGAAAACGCTGGAAAAACTTAGCAGGCCAGGCAGCATCCGTGGAGAGAGAAACAGAGTTAACGTTTCAAGTCGAAGACCTTTGTCAGATCATTTCGTTATGCAAATCTAAATGCTTGATATAAGACTGAGTTTGTTCATGGTAGCAATGATCAACCAAAGCAGGAGTAAAACAAGCTTGCATTGCATTATTTTTAAGTTTTTATGTTCAAAACTAACCTTAAGTTTAATGCAATTCTTTTAGAAGCTGATTATTATAGTATCTACTCTTGAAATCTAGCATACAAATTGTACAGGGCCTTGGTGAGACCACACCTGGAGTACTGTGCACAGTTTTGGTCTCCTTATCTAAGGAAGGATATACTTGCCATAGAGGGAGTGCAACAAAGGTTCACCAGACTGATTCCTGGGATGGGGGGATTGTCCTATGAGGAGAGATTGAGTAGACTAGGCCTATATTCTCTAGAGTTTAGAAGAATGAGAGGTGATCTCATTGAAACATGCAAAATTCTTACAGGGCTTGACAGGGTAGATACAGGGAGGATGTTTCCCCTGGCTGGGGAGTCTAGAACCAGGGGTTACAGTCTCAGAATAAGGGGTCGGCCATTTAGGACTGAGATGAGGAGAAATTTCTTCACTCAGAGGGTGGTGAATCTTTGAAATTCTCTACCCCAGAGGGTTGTGGAGGCTCAGTCGTTGAGTGTATTCAGGACAGAGATCGATAGATTTTTGAATATTAAGGGAATCGAGGGATATGGGGATAGTGCGGGAAGGTGGAGATGAGGTAGAAGATCAGCCATGATCTTATTGAATGGCGGAGCAGGCTCAAAGGGCCAAATGGCCTACTCCTGCTCCTATTTCTTCTTTTCTTATATGCACCTTTTTAAATGTGATCTGTGTCATGACTTTTTTGTTAAACGAAAGTAATGTAGCTTATTTTAAATGATTTACTGTTTGATATTTAATTTGTTGTAAAAAATTGAGAGAAGTTATGCTGGAGAAAATCTGGATATTCTGGGTCCAGGATTATCTCCAGCCAAATTTGTTTCTCTGATTTACAGAAAGTTCCTGTCCAATAGTTGTATAGAACCACAAAAGTTTACAGCACAGCAGACAACCCATCTTCACTGTGCTGGCTCTTTGCCAGAGAAATCCAGAACTAATCTCGCTACCCTGTTGTCTCCTTAAAGTCTTGTATCTTCCTCTGCTTCAAACTTTTATCAGTTTCTCTTTAAAGGATGCTGTGGTCTCTGCCTCAACCACTCCCTGTGGTATAGCTATGTGTAAAGAATTTTTCCTTATCTCTCTCTCTCTCTCTCTCTTCACTCTCTTGGTGATCATTTTAAATTGATGGCCCCTTGTGACTAACTTCACAACCAGAAGAAATAGTCTTTCCCTATTCACTCTGTCAAAACTCTTCATAATTTTGTAAACCTCTATTAAATCTCCTTTTAGACTTCTATGCTGCAGTGGAAATGGTCCCAGTCTCTCCTCATAGCCATAGTTTCCTACCTTTGTCATCATCCTGGTGAGTCAACTCTGTATGTTCTCTATGGCTTTAATGTCTTTTCTTATAATGGGGTACCCAAAACTGCATACAACTGTGGCCTAACTAATATCTTGTATAAATTCATCATTACTTATATAATCTTGTACTCTATTCCTCCATTTATAAAACCTAAAATTCTATTGGCCTTGTTAAGACTTTATTTACCTGCACACTCACTTTCAGGGAATTATATATTTGAACCTCCAGGGCTCTCTGTTCATCCACATACTTTGGTGTCTTTCCATTGAGTGTATACTTCCATTTTTATTCTCCCAAAATGTATCATCTCACAGTTATTCACATTAAATTGCACCTACCACTTCTTTACCCTTTCTGCTAACCTGTGCCAGTCTTCCTAAAGTAGTGTATAGTACTCCTTACTGTTTGCCAAATTTCCTACTTTCATGTTGTCAGCAAATTTTGAGTTTGTCCCTATACCCAAGTCCAAATCATACATAAACAAAAGTAGATCCGAGACTGACCTTGGGGGTACATCACTTCCATCCCTTCTGTAGTCTGAGCAACATTCATTTAACATAATTTTGTTTCTTATCTGCCAACCAACTTTCTATCCATGCTGCTTCATTTCCATTGATACCATATGTCTGAATTTTTCTAATGAGCCTTTTGTGAGAAGCATATCAAATTACTTCTGCGAGCCCGTATACACTATATCTGACGAAAGGTCATTGACCTGAAACGTTAACTCTGTTTCTGCACAGATGCTGCCTGATCTGAGTATTTCTAGTATTTTCTGTTTTTATTTCAGATTTCCAGCATCTGCAGTATTTTGCTTTTGTACAAGACATCTGCAATCTCCTTATCCAATAAATATTAAAAAATGGTCTAAATTTGTCAAACAGATTTAACAAACCCATGCTGGCTGTCCTTGATTAACCCATGCATTTCTAAATGTGCACCAATTTTATCTCATTAGGATTCCACGAATTTACCCACAAATTAAGTTAGATTTTTTTCTATAATTACCTGATTTATCTTTCTCTCCCTTCTTGAACAATTGTTAGACTGGCTACTCTCCCCAGTTAGCACTGTCCTATTCTAATAGTTTAACTGCCTCTCACCCCCTTGGGTAGTTCCTTGCTCAATGGAGTCGCAATGTTGCCCAACATTAAGTATCTATTAAACAGTTTCAGTAACTCGAGTTCCCAGCTCCTGTGAGTCCTGTCTCCCTCTGCTGCCCAGTGGATGGTCACCCACTTCTCTCTATACAATCCCTGTGTGGCGAACTGTTTGGTACTGTCTTTTGAGTGACCACATTCTGAAGAATACAATCTAGAAACTAATGGTCCTCTTTGCTCCAAAGTGTGACCAGTTGCTGCTTGAAGGACTCAAAATTTCTTGACACTTAATGCAAATGTGCTGCCACTGAATACACGGAGGATCCATAATGGCCCACATTCTACACACATCATGAGGGTTCCCTGAACTGCAATCCATTGTTTCTAACTGGAAAAAATGTAGATCATGTTGGCAGCAAACTATCACAAGAATTGAACTTAAAAAAAAAAAAAAAAATCCTGCTTAATGGCATCTCAAATTGTCCTCCCTCCATAAGAACATAAGAAATAAGAGCAGGAGTAGGCCATACGGCCCCTGGAGCCTGCTCCGCCATTCAATAAGATCATGGCTGATCATCGACCTCAACTCCACTTTCCTGCCCGATCTCCATATCCCTTGAATCCCCTAGAGTCCAAAAATCTATCTGTCTCAGCCTTGAATATACTCAAAGACTCCGCATTCACAGCCCTGGGGGGCAGAGAATTCCAAAGATTCACAATCCTCTGAGTGAAGAAATTCCTCCTCATCTCAGTCTTAAATGGCCTACCCCTTATCCTGAGACTATGCCCCCTAGTTCTAGACACTCCAGCCAGGGGAAACAACCTCTCAGCATCTACCCTGTCAATCCCCGTCAGAATCTTGTATATTTCAATGAGATCACCTCTCATTCTTCTAAACTCCAGAGAGTATAGGCCCATTCTACACAATCTCTCATCAAAGGACAGCCCCCTCATCCCAGGAATCTAGTGAACCATTGTTGCACCGTCTCCAAGGCAAATATATCCTTCCTTAGATAAGGAGACCAAAACTGCAAAGTACTCCAGGTGTGGTCTCACCAAGGCCCTGTACAATTGTAGCAAGACTTCCTTACTCTTATACTCCAACCCCCTTGCAATAAAAGCCAACATGCCATTTGCCTTCCTTATTGCTTGCATGCTAGCTTTCTGTGTTTCTTGCACAAGGACACCCAAATCTCTCTCAACACCAACATTTGAAAGTTTCTCACCATTTAAAAAATATTCTGTTTTTCTATTCTTTGTACCAAAGTGAATAACCTCACATTTCCCTACATTATACTCCATCTGCCACCTTATTGCCCACTCACTTAGTCTATCTATATCCCTTTGCAGACTCTTTGTGTTCTCCTCACAGCTTACTGTCCCATCTAGCTTTGTATCGTCAGCAAACCTGGATACATTACACTCGGTCCCTTCATCTAGGTCATTTAATATAGATTGTAAATAGCTGAGGCCCCAACACTGATCCTTGCGGCACCCCACTAGTTACAGTCTGCCAACCTGAAAAAGATCCGTTTATCCCTACTCTCTGTTTTCTGTCCGTTAACCAATCCTCTATCCATGCTACTATATTACCCTCCACCCCATGAGCCCTAATCTTGTGTAATAACCTTTTATGTGGCACCTTATCCCTCCAAGAGTAAATTCCTGTTGGGGCTAAATTCCACATTGCACTGCTCCACTGGTTTCTCGCAACTTGAGATTACTAGATCAATACAAGCCTGTTTGCTTCTTTTAAAATGTCTACAGTGTGAAGTTTTGCATAAAAAGGCATCACCTCAGTCACTTTTTGAATTTGTAACTTGTCTAATGTGACCGAAGACCTCCAGGGTTTAATTTTGAAGGGACTTTTACTGTTGATCTAAGGCCTGCATTTCACAGTACTAAGATTCATTTCTGGTTGATTAAGAACAGTGTAGTGATTTTTATAATATTTTTTTGTTGGAACTAAAATTCAGGAGCTTTGGGTTAGATAGGCTCTGGCGATCTTTTATTTTCTGACTGAACTGATTGTTTTATGCAATAAAATTCTGACTTTGTCACTTAATTAAAAAAAATTTTTTCTGTTTAAGGGAAGACAACATGCCTGCCAGCCTAGAAGATCCGAGAAAAATTTTCATCCTCAGAACAGCAGGAAATTATTTTGGCTTTTCTCCTTCAGATTCTCTCATTTCGTCACTGGGCGACAGAAGGGAATTGAACAATTTTCTGGATGATGGCAATGTATTTGTTATCTCGTTACAGAAATCTGGTGACCAGCTGGTTATTTGTAATAAGGTATAAATTAAGATTTTTTTCATAAATCATAGATTGCATTAACTTGTGTATACTTAATGGTGAAAATATGGGGCCGGAATTTGTGGTTGGGAAGAACTAGCAGCGTTTGAAACTGACTGCAACTTCAGGATGTGGAGCATGTACATCTAAACGCGGTCAGTCATTCCCTGCTCCGACACTGGCTGTGCTATGACTCCCTGCCATAGCCAGCAATCGTGTAATCTGTGAAATCAGTGAAACTGACGAAAACTTGGACTTTTCCGCAGTAATATCGCTGTTAAATACCCCATTAAATGTTCGGGCCTTGTTGGATTAGGTGTAACTGCGGTCTTAACAGCGTATTAACCAACGTTCCCTCTGAGCGCGGCCGCGCAGCTGTCTGGTCCCACGCAGCCCGGGACCGGTTTTTCCAATGTTAAATTTCGTGCATGCACGAAACTGTGAATGGGCTGCGCAGCCTGTTAAAGGGGCTGCGTACCGCCCCCCCCCCCCAAAAAAATTAGGGGGGACATTAGTATTGACTGCTAAACAAACGTTGTGGCCCTGTAAAACTAATTTTAATTATGTGGAGTGTCAAATATCTCCATGTGAGAATCCCAATCTTTGTTTTGCTCTCTAACATTTTTAAAAAGTCTGGATAAAAGCAGCTTCTCATTTCTGGTTCCCTGTCTGCAAATTTTACAATGTGATTTGCTGCTTAGACAGCTTGTTGACGTCACAGCAGATCGCACTACACTGTGCTGAAATCACTTGCGTGTCGAAAAAGGCAAACTTCTCGCCACAGAGATTGCTAGATCTCTGTGGGCAGCTTTCCTCGGGGCCAGTGGCGAACGCCTTTGTTTCGCCGCTGACCGCAAATTCCTAGCCATGATCTTCATGATGGATGTAAGGGTAGTAAATGGAGTTTCAATCCATAAATCCGCAACACAAAATTTTCACGTAATTTAGTGCAGAGTTGTCAACCTCACTTTTTTAAGAGGCTGAAGTAAGTCTTCTGTGGGAAATGGTACAGTGGGTAGTTTTCTTCTGAGGTTGAGTACAGCACATTGTTAGGGCAGGGGGAAAAGAGCTTTGCTGTCTATCTAACTCCTGCTATATTTCACCTGGAAGTGCTTGATGGTCATGCTGGGTAACAAATGTGAAGGATGTCCCATTCCCCAGCACTGGCATTACTTGTCGAGCACAAATTTTATCGGAAAATCGTTTTTTTTAAAAAAGTTAAAAACCTTTTTTATTTAATCGGACCCTATTAAGCATTCTGGGTTTTTTTGTTTGTTTTTTAGGCGATAGTGAATATTCTTATTTCAGATCTGAATGAGATGATATTGTAGTAATTAGTTAGGACAAGTTACTGTTGCTGAATTACCACCAGCAGAGAGACAGTCATCAACATAGGAACATGTATTTTGGTTGTGCAGTTAATCTCCCTCCCTATGCTAGAAATCAGTTCTCCTGTTAGTGGAATACCTGGGAAAAGTTGAAAAAAAAAATAATGCTTTAACTTTTTAATAAAAGATTACTAAAGATCACACTTGGGCGGGGGGGGGGGTGATATTCCTCTTAACAAAAAAGTTAGACCGTCTGTTTTTCTCCATAATGGAAATTGATTTATCAGAAATTCACTTCGAAAACCACACTTTGCTGTAATTTTGTTAGTGGGTTACTAATTATCGAGAATAACAGGCATTGTCTCATTTTTTCATTAAACGAGTCCTCATTCTTTAAAGGTTAGGCCAGAGTCATCTTTGATGATACATTTTTATGGAGACTTGTAGAATTACTAACTGATCAGCAAAATATTTGTAATTAATCAATATTTTCTGTCACCTTTTCACAAGTAGAAAAACGTTATTAAATGATCTGGTGTTTCAGTGTCAATCTTTGTACAAGGACAAGCATTGCACAGATTAATATCAAAATTGTATTGGTTTTGTCAAAATTACACCACAGTGCTAAGGTTTGTTGGGCTTTGTATATCCTGTGGTTGAACAAATTTATCTATTCTATCTTTATTTATCTAATCTACCTATTTAATCTATCTTTAAAAGTTCTGCATCTGGCATGTGTGCCTGTAGGATGTGAAGCATGTGGATTGAATGAAATTTCATAATAACTAAAAATAAAACAATGAAAGAACATTTAAATACTCAAACACACACTTTAGAATAGATTTGTTTTATGTCTGGTGGGATCAGTGCTGCTGGTGCAAATTAGGAATGCGAGGACTGGGAAGTCTTTGGCTGGCCGAAAGTGCTCTTATACAAAATGTGAGAATTTTTTTATAACCCCCGATTCATTAAAGCAAATGGATTGAAGAGGATTTACTTGATAGTGATCTCAGGCTAGGAATGTGCTGTGTCTCAGCTTGTCTATGTAAAATGGGCGATAAAAAGTGACTATTTAAAAGCGTGTTGTTGTGGTTATCATTACTGCAATCAACATTTTTTTCAAGATTTGTTCTCAAGATGTGGGTGATGCTGTCAAGGCGCACTTAATGTCTGTCTCTAGTTAAAATTGAGAGGTCGCACAACACCAGGTTATAGTCCAACAGTTTTATTTGAAATCACAAGCTTTCGGAGCTATCGATTGCTCCTTCCTCAGGTGATTTCAAATAAAACTGTTGGACTATAACCTGGTGTTGTGCGACCTCTCAATTTTGTCCACCCCAGTCCAACACCGGCATCTCCGCATCATGTCTCTAGTTAGCCTGTGAAGGTAATGATGGGCATTCTCCTTGAACTGGTGTAATCCTAGTGTGATGGTGCTCCCACAATGGTGTTATGCAGGGACAGTGAAGGAATGGTGATATGTATCTATGTCAGGATGGTGTATAACTTGGAGGTGTTCCTGTGACCTTGCTGCTTTTGTCCTTGGTGGTAGAAGTTTTTTTGTAGATGGTGGAAAGCATTTGGGGAGAAGGGATGTGAGTCACTTGCCGCAGAATACCCAGCCTCTGACCTACTCTTGTAGCCACAGTATTTATGTGGCTGGTCCAGTTAAGATTCTACTAAATGGTGACCCCCAGGATGTTGATGGTGGGGGATTTGACTATGTTAATGCCATTAAGGGGGAGGTGGTTAGACACTCTCTTGTTGGAGATGGTCATTGCCTGGCACTTGTGTGACGCAAATTTTACTTGCTACTTATCAGCTCAAGCCTGGATGTTGTCTAAGTCTTTAAGCATGTGGCCACAGACTGCTTCATTATCTGAGGAATTGTGAATGTAACTGAACATTGTGCAATCATCAGCGAACATATCCACTTCTGACCTTATGATGGAGGGAAGGTCGTTGATGAAGCAGCTGAAGATGGTTGGGCCTAGGACACTGCCCTGAGGAACTCCTGCAGCGATGTCCTGGGGCTGAGATGATTGGCCTCCAACAACCACAACCATCTTCCTTTGTGCTAGGTATAACTCCAGCCAGTGGAGAGTTTTCCCCATTGACTTCAATTTTACTATTGGTCCTTGGTGCCACATTTGGTTAAATGCTGCCTTGATGTCGAGGGCAGTCACTCTCACCTCACCCCTGGACTTCAACTCTTTTTTTCCATGTTTGGACCATAGCTGTAATAAGGTCTGGAGCTGAGTGGTCCTGGCAGAACTCAAACTGAGCTTTGGTGAGTAAGTGCTGCTTGATGGCACTGCCGATGACCCCTTCCATCACTTTGCTGATGATTGAGAGTAGGCTGATGGGGCGGTAGTTGGCCGGATTGGATTTGTCTTGCTTTTTGTGGGCAGGACATACCTAGGCAATTTTCCACTTTGTCTGGTGGATGCTACTATTGAAGGAGAGGGAGGTGCTGCAGTGTATCCTATTGATCATGCACACTGCAGCCACAGTGTGCTGGTGATGGGTATTGAATCCAGTGGCTGGGTGCTGATAAAGAAAGAAAGCAAACTGCTGTATCTTGGATCTTAAATCTTAAGTGCTCTTCTCAATTTGAGTGTCTTTGAAGGTGGAAGAAAGGTTAGATACTAGGCAGATTCACTTGTACTGGATGCTGACTGTTCTTACCTGTTCTTGCACAGTAGTGTGTACAGATATAGGCACATCTCACTGGAAATGTCCAAGGACAACTACTTCAACTTTAAAATTAGAAGCTCTGAAGCAATGGGTAGTTCCTTCATTGTCGCTGGTTCAAAATCCTGGAATTCCCTACCTAACAGCACAGTGGAAGTACCTTCATCACATGGCACCCCATCCACCACCTTAAACATTCACTCCCTCCACCACCGGCGTACCGCGGCTGCAGTGTGTACCATCTACCAAGATGCACTGCAGCAACTCACCAAGGCTTCTTCGACAGCAGCTCCCAAACCCGCGACTTCTTCCACCTAGCAGGACAAGGGCAGCAGGTGCATGGGAACACCACCACCTCCAAGTTCCCCTCCAAGTCACACACTATCCTGACTTAGAAGTATATCGCCCATCCTTCATCGTCGCTGGGTCAAAATCCTGGAACTCTTTCCCTAACAACACGGACTGCAGTGGTTCAAGAAGGCGGCTCACCACCACCTTCTGATGGGCAATAAATGCTGGCCTTGCCAGCGACGCCCACATCCCATAAACAAATTTAAAAAAAAAGGAAGGAGGAGCAAGATTGTGGAGGGGTGCGATTACAAATATTAATTTTTTGAAATTGATGTGCTGAGAGACGGGAGCCAGTGGAGGCTGCAAGGATGAAGGAAGATAGGGAATTGTGATTTTTGTTCAGGATGGGATGTGAGTGGCAGAGTTCTAGATGAATTGTAATTTATGTGGGATGGAGCTCAGGTGGTCATTGAGGAGGGTTTTGGAAAAGTTCCGCCTGGAGGTAACAAATGTGTGGATCAGGATTTTAGTGACAGTACAGCTAAGGTAAAGATGGAAGCTGGTGGAAGGAGGCAGTCTTCATGATGGACTGGATGTGGTTTCAAGCTCCGCACAAGGTCATGCTGGACACTGATGTTGCATACTGTTGGGTTGACCTGAAGTGGACATCCAGGAAGGGGAATGGGACCGGTGGTTAGGATGGGAACTTTTCTGGCAGGGGTCTTGCCCATTTTAAGCTCCAATCTGTTCTGACTCACCCACAGCTTACTGTCAGACAGGTAGTGAGCTAGTGTGGCAATGGTTTGGAATCCAGTATGGTAGTAGAGAGATAAAGCTGAGTATCTCTGGCACACATATAAAAGCTGAGTCAATGCTTACATATAAATGTCACCAGAGAGTGCAATATAAATGAATAGGAGGAGGCCAAGAATGAAAAGCTGAGGTGACTGTGGATCACAGGAGGAGAAACCACTGTGGGAGATGTGACATTCATTAGGACAAATGGAACTGAAACTATTAGAGGGTAGTGCTACAGATATAGACCACAGAGGAGTGATGGTGAAGAGGATGCTGTTTATGACCATGTTAAAGAGGAGCAGTTTAGAGATCATGCATCATTGTCACAGTCACACCGAATGTAATTGGTAAATTTGACCAGGGTGGTCTCTGCTGTGGGCAGGACAGAAGCCAGGCTGAAACAGGGAGTGGTGGGAGAGGTGGGCAAGGAATTGGATAGCAATGACATGTTTGAAACTTTAAAATTGAAAGATGCTGTCTCTGGGGCTCGATTTATGGTCCCTGCACCAGAGGGGTGAAGATATGCATGTACCATGGTTGTGAAAAAAGTCAGCATAATTAAAGAAAGAAAGATTTGCATTTATATATCGCCTTTCCTGACCTCGGGACGCCCCTCAGCGCTATTAAGTACTTTTGAAGTGTAGTCACTGGTAATGTAGGGAACGCCACAGCCATTTTGGCCAGGACACCGGGGAGAACTCCCCAGCTCTTTTTCGAAATAATGCCATGGGATCTGTTAGGTCCATCTGAGAGGGCAGAGGGGACCTCTGTTTAATGTTTGATCCAAAAGACGGCATCTCCGACAGTGCAGCACGTCCTCAGTACTGCACTAGAGTGTCAGCCTAGAGCAGGTGCTCAAGTCTCTGGAGTGGGATTTGAATCCATGAACTCCTCAGCCACAGATGACAAATTATTAGAAATTGTCAACACTGCAGGATCACAGATAGCAACTTATTAATGAACTCAAATGGGTGGGAAAGAAGATTGACTCAAATGATTAAACTACATCTGGAGAAAATTATGCTAATCTATTAAATGTCTTCCTTGAAAGATCAAGTCTAATCCAAGAGACCTAACAATGTGGCAAATCCTTATTCCTTCTACACAATCTCTCAGTACAGCACAAGTTTTTTTTAAAGCTCTTTACTTAATATTTACCTTAACCAGCATGCTGATATTGGGTTTATTAAATCTCCAATACAGATGCATAAAGTCCTTTAAAATGTTCCATGCTGTATTTGAATTGTGCATATATTTGGCTGTATGATGTCTGCAGTAATCTTTCATTTCTAGTGCATGAGTATTCTCAATTAATAAATTGCATAACATAATTATCTCCACAGAGGAGTTGTCTTCATTGAGTTCCGTTATATCATATACGAGCCCCTAACCAATGCCATTTTTACTAAATCAGCATCTTCAAAGTAATGGAACACCCCGAGGCACTTCACATAGGAGAGCGCAGACACCGAACAGGAGTAGAAAAGTTAGTTGAGATGACTGAATGCACGGTCAAAATAGCAAGTCAAAGGTTTACGGAGGAAGTTCGAGAGAGTTTAAGCGAGACGGTTGAAAAGTTTCCCAGCGTAAGAGGATGGACTGGGATGTAAGGCTGGAGGAGGTAGGGAGGGCACAAGGCCAAGGATTTTGAACTGGAAGAAGGTGGTTGACGAGGATGAAGTTTGTGGCCGTACAAGTCAAAGTGCAGGATAGAATGTGGTTGCTTGAGTTTTGGATGAGTTTGCATAGGGTGGAGCTAGGAGGTCTGCAAGGAGAAGTCACATCTTGAGCCAATAAATCTATTTGCGAGGCTAGTGAAGACTCCATATTAGGGAGGGGAGTTGTCCGCAGCTATAAAACACCTACTCAAAGAGGCAAGTGCAAAGTGGAGTGGCAAAAAGACTTATCACCTATCACTGGATCCTCCGCAGGGCTTCTGAGATTATGCAAACTTTCCTATGAGAGTTGCATCAGCCACACACGAGGCCCTTCCACCTTCAAGGTCCTTGTGGAGGATGGTATGTGCCTATACGTCATTGAGTAAGTCCATGCCAGTGTGCAATTGCGGAACACCGTGATAAACATTCCATAATATTATGCAGTTGGGCTGGGTACAGTGGGAACAGATGGGATCTCCATTCAATCTGCTCAGTACACTGGTGCAAAATGACCAACTCTCCTGCATGCTTCCCCCATTGAGTGATCCAAAGGCCTCTCTGTATAGCAAAAAGAAAATACTGCAGATGCTGGAAATCTGAAATAAAAACAGAAAATGCTGGAAATACACAGCAGGTCAGGCAGCATCTGTGAAGAGAGAAACAGAGTTAACGTTTCAGGTCGATGACCTTTTGTCAGAACTGGAAAAAAGCAAGAAATGGAACAGATTTTTAAGCAAGTGTAGTGGCTGGGAAATGGGGGAGGGGATGAAAGAACAAAAGGGAAGGCCTGTGATAGGCTGGAAGGCAGGAGAGATTAAGAGACATTGGGGGAAAAATTCAATTGGTTGCGCCTTAAGAGGGCGCTAATGGGGCGCAAAGCAACTAGCGCCCGGGCACAGCGATGTTTGCGCCGCTCACGAAATTAACTAGACATTTTGCGGCGGCGCTAAACTTTACCACCGCGATCTCCTGCGCACGCAGCTCTTGACGCCATACGAGGGTGCAACGCCCTTATGGCGCCCCCATCCTTTCCGCCTGGCGCAACGAACGACCGGAAGACTGGAACGCTCCCCAGTGGCTGGGGGGGTGCTATTTAAAGGGGGCCTCTTCCTGTCTTTCTCTGTGGTTGACATTTTTGCACCACTCGTTCAGAGAGAGAGAGAGAGAGATTCGGAGAGAGAGAAAGAGAGACTTCTGCATTGAGTCAACGCTGTGTGAGGTAGTTTTGGCTACTGATCATAACTTTGCAGGTACTTTGGTTTTTGACCTTCATAACTTTGATTGCCAAGAGACTTGGGGGCTGCACTGATTGGGGGCGTCGTCCTGCGCCACCAGAATCGGAGGACACAGAGACGCAGAGAGAGAGTGGCAATCATGGCCAGACGGAGGAGGGCCAACAGGCATCTGTACAGGAGACCTTACCCTCCCAGGGTATATCGCCAACAGTTCACATATATTAATATGTCTGAGGAGCAGTGTTTGCGAAGGCTGTGCTTCAGCAAGGAGGTAGTCACTGAGCTCTGCCACCTGCTGCAGCCAGATCTGCAGCCTCAACTGAGGTCCAGGACGTCTCTGTCAGTGGCAGTGAAGATCACAGTGGCTCTGAACTTTTATGCCACTGGCTTATTTCAATCAGCTACCGGGGACATCGCCAATATCTCCCAGTTCGCGGTGCATTGCTGCATCCGTCAGGTCACAAATACCCTCTTTAAAAGGAGAAGAGAGTACATCTCTTTCCCCATGACCCCAGACAAGCAGCAAGAACGCGCAATGGGCTTTGCTAGGATAGCGGGCTTCCCCATGGTGCAGGGCGCCATTGACTGCACGCATGTGGCTTTGCGTGCTCCGCATGAGAATGCCGAGGATTTCCGCAACAGAAAGGGGTTCCATTCCTTAAACGTTCAGTTGGTCTGTGACCACAGACAGCTGATACTCGCTGTCAATGCCCACTATCCTGGCAGCTGCCACGATGCATTCATCCTGCGCCAGACTACTGTGGCAAAACTTTTCCAGGCACCGCATCAGCCAGTTGGTTGGCTTCTCGGGGACAAGGGATATCCACTGAGCACCTGGTTGATGACACCGCTCCGTACGCCCAACGCCCCTGCTGAGCTGCGGTACAACGAGAGCCAACAAGCTACCAGGAACATCGTTGAGCGCACAATCAGCATGCTCAAGCAACGGTTCCGCTGTCTGGACCATTCTGGAGGAGCCCTGCAGTACTCGCCTGAGCGAGTTTCCCACTTCATTGTTGTGTGCTGCATGCTGCATAACCTGGCAATCCTCAGGACCCAGCCAATGCCACCAGGCCTTGGAGCACCACCAGAGGAGGAGGATGATCATCAGCAGCACCAAGGCGGGAGGGAGGCCCACAATGTAGAAACTGGAAGGGCCGTCCGTCAACGGCTGAGAGCAAGCCGCTTCTAGGCCCCTGTTGAGGAAATGGCTTCTGCCATTGAGAACAACATGAATGAAACCAACCTGCAACCCCTAAGCCGGCCAAGGCAGCAATGATTCCAAAGACCAAACATGTACATTTTGAATATAAAAACTTATTTATTTCACAAACTCTGTGTCTGTCATTTCCTCATGGCAAACTAATAGAAAGAAACACAAAAACACAGTCATTAACATAACTGGTTCTCATAACCTGGAGATAATGTTCAAAAGTTTGACCACGAACCTCAGCCTTTAATAAAAAAATGACCAACATTTTGTCACACCTCCTACTTTTTGCCCTTCGAGGGTGATCTCCTTCCCTTGCGCACTTCCCCCCTTCCCACCCTACTGCTCCTCTGTAATGGGACCTCAGTGGTTGCAGCAAGGCTGGTGGAAGGCTGCTGATTGTCAGAACCTGAGACGGCAGATGCCCTTGAAGGACGGCCTCGACCAGCTCTGGGCCTGGAGGGCCCGGCTGCAGACTGCACCAAATCTGCATGGGCGGCAGCAGTCTGTCCTACAGGCGGTGGCAAGTGCAGTGGAGAAGTGACAGTGGTGGCAGCAGCAATGCTGTCATCTTGAGAGGGGACAGCAACTCCCTGCTTGACCGACACACTGGCACTCCCACGGGGCAGCACTTCAGCATCCGGAGCAATCTGCTGGAGCACAGATTGCTGGCCTGCTGCGGCGCAGTGAGAGCCCCGGGGAAATGTGTACAAACCATCGAGGATGGCAGCAGTCAGTGCTCGCGTGGCCTCAATATGAGTCTGCAGGAGAGCAGTCAGCGATGGGTTCATGGCAGCCATTGACTGAATTGTAGCACTCAACATTTGCGTGGCATCCGCCTGTGCTACAGCGAAGTGCTCCACACTCCTTGCCAGTGATTCAATGCATTCGGGCACCCTTCCCACTGCACCCATGAGCTCAGTGTGCATGTCCACCGCCTGGGTGTTCATTTCAGCGATGAGCCGCTCCTCCTCTGCGTCCAGTGCAGTAGGACTCGCTGGCATACTCTCCCTCCCGGGAGAAGGCCCCCGAGCTTCCCTACCCCCATGGCGTTGCTGCAGCCCGCTGGGTCCTGGAGCTTCACTCTCATCAGACCCTTCCCTCCTGCTCCTCTCCAGGGAAGGCGTGTTCCCAGTGTGGGCATGGGCTTCCTCGGGAGAGAGTGGCGCTGATGCTCCGCCTTCATCTTCCTCCTCGGCTGCAGCTTCACTCCCACTGGCAGCTTGAGGGCCCGTCTCCTCAACTGGTGAATCACCATCTGAAAGCAGGGAGGTACAAGTGTGGCTTTAGCGTGAGGATAGGGGGGCAGTAAGGGAGGAATGAGTGCAGCGATTCAGTAAGTTGGATTGAAAGTATCAAAGGCTGGTGTTGTGAGGGACAAGTGGAAGGACAGAGGACAAAAAGGTGATGACCTTACCATTGCTGTCCAGAACGGGGTCGGCGTCTCCTGTGGACGCGCGACTCAAGATCGCTGAGGGGTTGCAGCTGAGGCCGCCCTCCACCCGTCCGTTGCTGCTGTCTCCTATTATGCGCCAGCTTGGCCTGCAAGAAAAAGGACGGCGTCTGAGTAAATATACAGCCATGGTCTTACCTGATGTGCCTCCCATAGGTGAATAGCCCTTACTGTATGCAGCCATGGTCTTGCCTGATGTGCCTCCCATAGGTGAATAGCCCTTACTGTATGCAAAGTGTGGAATGTGCATGTGTGTTTCATGAGAGGGCCATAGGTGTTGGATGAGTGTTATGCATTGGGGTTTTAAGACCCTCTGGCCATAGAGTGAGGTTGACATGGAGGGATGGAGAGGTATTGAAAAAAAGCCACTCACCCTGACGATCCGAGAGAGGTCGTTGAACTTTTTTCGACATTGTATATGGGTTGTCGTAAGAATGAGCCTGACGCGTGGTGAACTTAAAGTAAGCTTTAATCAACTAAAAAGGTGCTACATACAAAAGAGGTCTTACTCTATGCCTCTCCAGGATCCAACTGATCAGTCCAGTATTTATCCTGGACTAATCACAGGAAGTGATGCAATAAAGTTCGAGTCACAGGAAGCTGTATTGTGTTACCACATTCTCCCCCCCAAAAGATTAGGAGGCCGGGATGCTCCCTCCATTTTGTAGCCGCTGGACGAGGGAGAGCCGCACCCGTTTGGGTTCTCGTAGCGGTAGAGGGCCCCTAGCCCGTTTACCCGCCGTGGGCCGTGGACCAGAGTCCGAGTGATCCAGCCCGCTCTGTGAGGGGTCAGGACGATCCTGACTGTGTACTGGTGCCCGAACGGGTGTCAGGCAGGGCTGTGGCAGATCCGTTTCCGAGCGTACGGTACGGGGTGGATCGTGGCTGTGCGTGCGAGCCCCGACGGGCTCATAGTCAGTCTGCCCCAGGTCGGCACGCTGGAGTGAGGTACCAGCCGGCATCAGATCCAGATCGTGATGAGAGGCACCTGGCGAGCCCAGAGATGTACCTGGTACAATATCATCCCCTGGTGTCCCTCTATGTTTCGGCGGGCAGGGAGCCAGATCCCGCAATGACACGGTAGATTCCCGACCGTCAGGATACCGAATATAGGCGTAGGTAGGGTTGACGTCAGTGAGCTCAACCTCATCTACCAGGGGGTCATTCTTAGACGCCCGGACATATCTTCGGAGTAGCACTGGTCCCGGTGCAGTCAGCCACGACGGGAGAGATATCCCATAGGATGAGCGACGCTGAAATCGGAAGAACCGTTCATGAGGCGTCGTATTTGTGGCGGTCGAAAGGAGGGACCGTGTGGAGTGTAAAGCGTCTGGAAGTACTGCTTCCCATTGCTGGTTGGGTAGGCCCCGAGATCTCAAAGCCAGACGTACCGCATTCCAGATGATAGCGTTATAACGCTCGACTTGCCCATTCCCGACCGGATGATAAGGCGTCGTTTTGCTGGCAGCAATACCCCGTTCCGAGAGATAGGCCTTGAGTTCTCCTGACATAAAAGAAGGGCCCCGATCCGAATGAACATAGGATGCCATGCCACAGAAAGCAAATACCTGCTCAAGGCAGCTGATAACCGTGGTCGTCAGCATATTGGGGCAGGGAAAGGCAAACGGAAAACGGGAATACTCATCGACCATGGTCAATAGATAAGTGTTGCGAGTTGAAGAGGGCAACGGCCCCTTAAAATCGATGTTAAGCCGTTGCATTGGCTGGGTCGCATGTATGAGTATACCACCCGAGGGGCGGAAAAACCGAGGTTTCAATTCCGCACAGACTCTGCAGTCCGAGCACATCTTCTTTACATCCCCGGTAGAGAATGGGAGATTTCGGGACCGCACGAAGTGTAGCATGCGAGTAACGCCCGGATGACACAACCCATCATGGATGTCTACGAGCGTAGAGGGTGCCATGGTGGAGCAGAATGCTCGTGTGAGGGTATCCGGAGCCACATTCTCCTTGCCAGGTCGATAGTGGATGGTGTAACCAAAAGAGGCCAATTCCAGCCGCCAAAGCTGGATTTTATTATTTTTAATTTTGGTCCGTTTTCGATTATCGAGCATGAAGGCGACCGATCGCTGGTCCGTGATTAAGGTAAAGTGCTGGCGAGCTAGGAGATGACTCCACTTCCGTACTGCCTCTATGATGGCTGTAGCTTCTTTCTCGACTGGAGGATAATGTAGCTCAGCCCCTTGAAAAGTTCTGGACAAAAGTGCCACCGGACGACCTTCCTGATTCAGAGTGGCCGAGATCGCCACCTCCGAGGCATCACACTCAACAACAAAAGGAAGACTCTCATCGATGGAGTGAAGAGCCGCTTTCTCCAACTGTTTTTTCAGGAGGTTAAAGGCTGCAACAGCCGCTGTGTCTAGTGGGAATGTGCTGGCCTTCAGTAGAGGTTGGATTCGGTCCGTGAAGTTAGGAATCCATTTAGCATAGTATGCAAACAGGCCGAGGGCCCGGCGCAAGGAGGCCGGATTCTTAGGTGGCGGGAGTTCTTGGAGTGGGTGAAGCCTTTCAGGGTCAGGTTTAATGATGCCATTGCCCACACAATAGCCAAGGATGTTGATGGTTGGTTGTGACTCAATGGATTTAGCCGCATTTAATGTCAAATTACGGTGCTGGAGTGCATCCCAAAATCGTTGGAGATTGGCGTCATGTTCCCGCTGATTGCGACCTGCGACAGTAATATTGTCCAGATAAGGAAACGTATCCTTCAAGTCTTCCTGTTTGACCAGGTCATCCATTGCTCGCTGGAAGACAGCCACTCCATTAGTGACCCCAAAGGGGAGGCGACGAAATTGATACAGCCGTCCATTGGCTTCAAAGGCCGTATACTGCTTGTCTGAGACCTTCAAGGGTACCTGATGATAGGCACTTTTCAGATCATATGTTGAGAACACCGTGTACTCAGCCAGTTTATTAACCATATCATCGATGCGCGGCAATGGGTATGCATCCAAGTCCGTATATTGATTGATGGTCTGTGAATAGTCAATGCACAGCCGTTTCTTGTGAGGTTGTAGAGGGTTCTTAACAATAACGACCTGGGCGCGCTATGGCGACGAACAAGGCTCGATGATATCCTCTGCTAAAAGCCGAGAAATCTCAGCCGCAATAAAAGACTGGTCTTCTTGACTGAAACGTCGTGACTTTGTTATAATCGGTTTGCATCGAGGAGGGATACTGGTAAACAGTGAGGGTTCATCCAGTGAAGCTGCTGACAATGCACAGAACGGTAATCGAGGTAGTATATTAGAAATAGTGAGTTCAGGTTTGGATCCGCCGAACTCAATGGTGAGCTTCTTATGCTGCTTTTGAAAATCCAGCCCTAAGATAAGATCACTACATAAGTCCTTGAGCACCGAAAGCCGGGTGGAGGGATACCTGCGACCATTAAGTGTTATTTCAACCATACAAAAGCCAGAAATTCTGGTATTAAGTGATGACTGAGCCA
Source organism: Squalus acanthias (assembly GCA_030390025.1). Lineage (NCBI taxonomy): Eukaryota > Metazoa > Chordata > Chondrichthyes > Squaliformes > Squalidae > Squalus > Squalus acanthias. The sequence continues at coordinate 47,613,457 of CM059431.1, read as the reverse complement.
TCGCAATTGCCTGGTCCGATGGGAAAACATGTAGCTTTAACTCTGCAACAATCTGTTCCCTAATGAAACTATCAGTGCTACCTGAGTCAATTAAGGCATCTAAAGTATGTCCATTAATTGATGCTTTTGTAGCTGTATGGAATAGGTTCTGAGGACAAGCAGCTGTAATTGGTGTCGTTGCACAAAGAGTGGCTGAAACTCTAGGTGTGTTTCTTCGAGAGGAAACCCAAGAGGAAGCACGATAGATTTTAGCCGGAACATCTTGATAGGCCCTTACCGGGGCAGTTCGGTAGGACTTAGCTTGATAAGCCCTCGTAGAGGCTCTTGATAGGCAAACCTTTGCAAAATGACCCTTTTTGTTGCAATGACTGCAAAACGCATTGCGAGCAGGGCAGAATTTCCGAGGGTGAAACTCATCACCACAAAAGAAGCATTTCTTAGATTGCCAAGAGGCTGCCACAGTGGGGTCATCATCCTCTTCATCAGTGAAGTCATCAGATTGATCGTCAGGGATAAAGACCTCCCTAATAGAGTTCACCTGTGGCCTCTTAAATTGCCTGACTGTAGTTAAGGCAGCAGACCGAGGTCTGGGCACTGTATAAAGGTCTGCATTTCTTTTTGCCAGATCTAGAGAGCAAGCCATGTCATAAGCTCTCTGAAGCTCAAGTGTCTTACTTTCCAGTAGACGCTGGCGTATAAATGGGGAGGCAAGCCCGCAGATGAAAGCATCACGGATCATTTCTTCACGGTACAGCTCAGCTGAGGCCGCCTGAAAGTTACAGTGCATACTAAGTCTGCGAAGCTCTTGGAGGAATTTATCAATGGATTCCTCCGGCCCTTGTTGGGCTGTAGCTAGTAGATGTCTGGCATAGACCTCATTCGGTGTCTTAGTATATAGTCTCTTAAGCGTCCGAATTGCCTCCTCGTAACTGCCCCATTCCTCGACATACTGAAATACATTCGGGGTGACACAGTTGATGAGTATCCGCAACTTTGAGTCATCATCAGCCTTGCAATATTCCAGAAAATTGTCAAACGTGCGATACCAGTGTTTCCACACCTTACCGGCTGCTGGGGTGTTTGGGTCCAAGTCAAGACGCGATGGTTTAAGGATGTTTTCCATGATGGGTGATTCCCTGGATCCTTAGTTCCGAGTTCGTCCAAAAAGTTTGAGTGCGAAGTATTTCAAAGTTGATTAAATTGTCGTAAGAATGAGCCTTACGCGTGGTGAACTTAAAGTAAGCTTTAATCAACTAAAAAGGTGCTACATACAAAAGAGGTCTTACTCTATGCCTCTCCAGGATCCAACTGATCAGTCCAGTATTTATCCTGGACTAATCACAGGAAGTGATGCAATAAAGTTCGAGTCACAGGAAGCTGTATTGTGTTAGCACATGGGTCCTGGGCACCATGCTCCTGGAGGAGACGCTCTGAGCCACCTCCCTCCACACTCTTCTGTACTCGCACGGCAAAGGCCTCCTGCCACTCTCAGGGAAGAGTATAGATCTTCTGCACTCCACCGCGCCAACCAGAGCATCCAAGGCCCGCTCGCTGAAGCGCTGAGCTCGTTCTCTCACCCTCTCCATAGTCCTTGGCTGGAAGATTTAGGCACAGGTCTCTCTGGGCCGAGATTCAAGGCTCCAATGAGCAGGGTGTGGCTGGAGTGCAAGATCGACCCTCCCCTTTAAGAACTGTCCGGCGCCAGTGTGTCTGTGTTCCATCACTAACTGACAGCACCTGCGCTGCGCCCGCGCTCTGAGTTAGCGCCTCACTCCTCGGCCTTTGCGCCTTAAGACAGGTGTGAAGCGCCTGATTTAGCGCTCCAATCACCTCCAGGGGTGATAAAAGTCAAGTTTGCAGTCGGAGGCGATAATTAGCGCCAGGCGCCAATCTTAGCGCCTGGCCGATAATTGCGCCCCAAATGGGGCGATACTGAATTTCTCCCCCATTGAGAGACATTAAGAGATATTCAAGGCAAAAGGAGATGGTAATGGGACAGGTTAAGAAACAAAGGATGGCTCTAGATGAAGTGTAAATTGTGCTGGCAGAATGGAAGACAGCTGCCCTGTGGGAGAGAAGAACAGAACAAAAGTGTGGATAAGAAAAATATATATATGTTATGATCTGAAATTGTTGAATTCTATGTTGAGTCCAGAAGGCTGTAAAGTGCCTAATCGAAAGATGAGGTGCTGTTCCTCGAGCTTACGCTGAGCTTCCGTGGAACAATGCAAGAGGCCGAGGACGGTGAGGTCTGAGTGGGAGTGGAGCAGTGAATTAAAGTGACAGGCGACCGGAAGCTTGGGGTCCCCCTTACGGACTGAACGGAGGTGTTCCGCAAAGCGGTCACCCAATCTGCGTTTGGTCTCCCCAATGTAGAGGAGGCCACATCGTGACCAGCGAATACAATATATTAAATTGCAAGAAGTACAAGTAAATCGCTGTTTCACCTGGAAGGGGTGCTTGGGGCCCTGGACAGTGGGAAGTGGGGAGGTATAAGGGCAGGTGTTGCATCTCCTGCGCTTGCACGGGAAGGTGCCGGGCGAAGGGGAAGGGGTGTTGGGGGTGATAGAGGAGTGGACTAGGGTGTCGCGGAGGGAGCGGTCCCTACGGAATGCTGAAAGGGGAAGTGAGGGGAAGATGCGTTTGGTGGTGGGATCACGCTGAAGGTGGCGGAAATGGCGGAGGATGATACGTTGAATGTGGAGGCTGGTGGGGTGAAAGGTGAGGACAAGGGGAACTCTATCGTGGTTCCGGGAGGGAGGGAAAGGGTGAGAGGAGAAGTGCGGGAGATAGAACGGACACGGTTAAGGGTCGTGTCAACCACTGTAGAGGGGAATCCTCGGTTGAGGAAAAAGGAAGACATGTCTGAAGCACTGGTATGGAAAGCCTCTCTGTATGGGTTCTGCGGCTGATATGGCCCCATTTCAAAGTATCATGCTGCAGAGCATTCCCTTGTTAGCCATGTAATCCTAAAGCTTGGAGCCACTTCCTAAATTTGCCAGCAGAAATGAGGGAATTACCAGATTTTAGTAATGAGATGATGTGAACCTGTCACAGCTTTTGACATTGTAACAATACTGTTTTTGCTCACTGTTCATTTTGTGCAAACATTGTTGAAGTATTGCACGGGACTACTGTGATATTGCATACATTGCACAGATAAATTTATACTTTTAAAATAATGGCCTGGAATTTGTGGTCAGCAGCGAAGTGACGGTGATCGCCGGTGACTATGAAAAAACCTGCCCGCAAAGATCTTGCAATCTCTGTGGTGAAGTCTTTAGGTTTCTTGATGTTAAATTGATTGTAGCGCTGTCAGAAGGGTATCCCCAGCGCGATGCAGCAGTGACGTCATCAAGCTGTCAAAGCAGCCGATCGCATTGAAGAATTCTCACTAACCGCAAACCAGGAAATAAAAAGCACTGATTAAATTCAGTTTAAATTTTTTTTACATATAGCAAAATAAAGATTGGGACATACAAATGTGGTTAAGGTAGAAGCTGAAATGTCATAAACAAACAAAATTAAAAAAAAAATATTTTAAAATCTAGTAATTTTCTATCTTAATGGAGAAATTTGACATTCCACAAATATAAAATTAGATTTCCAGGGCCAAAATGGTTGTTGAGCAGTCAATACACCGTTAAAACCCCAGTTACACCTATTCCAACTGGGCTTAACTTTTAATCTGGTGTTTAACAGTGCAATTAGATCGTAAAAGCTTACGTTTTCGTCCGTTCAACTGATTTCACTGATTGCCGGCTACGGGGAGTTCCACAGCGCAGCCTGTGGCAGAGCAGTGAATGACTGACCATAACTTCAGGATTTCTGTGTTTATCTGTGCATGTGCTAAATCTTGATGTTACGGTCAGTTTCAGATGAGGTAATGATGGCGAACGCTGACAGTTCGCCGTCATTACCACTGCAAAATCCGGGCCAATAACATAGTACACAGTATCGTAGCAATGTTTTTGGCAGACAATCATTGATCTATCTAGTCAACCTTTTCTACCACCCATTGTTGTTTACTGCAGTTCTGAAACTATTAGCTCTGTATTCACTCTGTATATATCTAGTCATTTCAAGATACTACCTCAGATTGTAGTGGAAATACCTACAATTAATCATAAGCATTAGTTCTATAATCAAAATATGCTTTTCTGGTTATTAAATTAAAAGTTTCTTCTCTCACTTAGGGTTTCATCATCATCTTTTCCATCCCATTTCATGCACTGAGCCAGTGTACTGGCCAATATTTATTCCTCAAACAACACCACTTAAAACAGATTATCTAGTCATTGCTGTTTGTGGGACCTTGCTGTGCGCGGATTTGGCTATTGTGTTTCCCTACATTACAACAATGACTACACTTCAAAATACTTAATTGGCTGTGCTTTGGGATCTGAGGTCATGAAAGGTGCTATATAAATGCAAGTTCCTTCTTTATCAACCAGTTGAACCCATATCTAAATTTGTGGTGGTAAGTTGATATTAAAATTACCATCAAGAAGAATTTGGTTTTGGACAAAAAATCCCTACAATTTGTGTAAAATCAAGCAGGTTGTGTCAGGAAAGTACAGAGAGTTTAACAATGGTAATCTTCGTCTTCTTCTTCTTCTTGGGCAGTCCCTCGGAACCGAGGATGACTTGCTTCCACATTAAAAATGAGTTCAATGCGGGACCTACAGTCTCTGTCACAGGTGGGGCAGACGGTGGTTGAAGGGGCGGGTGGGTGGGGTGCTTGGGTTGACATGCGCTGCCTGCGCTTGGCTTCCGCTTGCTCCCGGCGAAGAGACTCGAGGTGTTTGGCGCCTTCCCGGATGCTTCTCCTCCACTTTGTGCGGTCTTGGGCCAGGGATTCCCAGGTATCGGTGGGGATGTTGCACTTTTTCAAGGAGGCTTTGAGGGTGTCCTTGAAGCGTTTCCTCTGCCCACCTGGGGCTCTCTTGCCGTGCCGGAGCTCAGAGTAGAGCGCTTGTTTTGGGAGTCTCGTATCGGGCATGCGGACAATGTGACCTGTCCATAGGACATTAGCGACTAAGGCCACATAAAGGCCACGGGAAAAATAGTAAAAAGTTAAAATTAAAGGTGTCTGAATTGCACGAAGCATTCGTAACAAGATAGATGAATTAATGGCACAAATAGAGATAAATGGGTTTGATCTAGTAGCCATTACTGAGATGTGGTTGCAGGGTGACCAAGTGGTTGAGGAACCAACGAGAGAACAGGTTATTTTAGATCTAGTATCGTGTAATGAGACAGGGTTAATTAGTAATCTTATCGTAAATGATTAAAAGATACCAGTAGATGTAGTATTTTTGGATTTTCAGAAGGCATTCGATAAGGTACCACGCAATAGATTGTTACACAAGATTCGGGCTCATGGGATTGTGGGTAATAGTGTGGATTGAGGATTGGTTATCGGACAGAAAACAGAGTCGGAATAAATAGGTCATTTTCTGGATGACGGGGTGTAACTAGTGGAGTGCCGCAAGGATCAGTGCTTGGGCCTCAGCTATTTACAATCTATAGCGATTACTTAGATGAAGGGACAGAGTGTAATATATGCAAGTTTGCTGACTATACAAAGCTATATCTGGGTCTTTGCCCATTAACCCTTTCATTCCTAAGTTCCAAAAGATTTGACTTGATCTGTATTGGTGACAATAATTATATTGTATTCAGTGTAAGTGAGACTTGATGCATTACAGCATCTGAGCAGTAGTAAAACAAGGCACAATCAAGATTTATATTACCCATTATGCCTTGGGTAGAAGACGCAATCTCCAAGAGTCCACCCCCGTCAGTCCTGGTCTCTTGGCTCATTCGCCCACCCGGTGGGACGCGTGTGGATCCTCTGCCAATCCGAATCCCTCCATGGCTCATCCAATGGATGCTCCCAAGCTCTTTGCCGAATGCCTCTACAACCGAAGTGTCTGAGAGATCCCTTCTTATACTTTTTCTCAGCAAATCCTATGGGGATCAGTTAACCCAATCATTGATTTACACCTGAAACCGCCCCCCCCCCCCCCCCCCCGGTCCAATTACAGGGATGCCATGTACTTAATGATCCTGCCTGTCCATGTCAAGTCATCATCTTATGACACCCTTACAGCATCTGTTTTTGACCATCAAGACTCATATCCTGACTTGGAAGTATATCGCCGTTACTTCATCGTCGCTGGGTCAAAATCCTGGAACTCCCTCCCTAACAGCACTGTGGGAGTACCTTCACCTCACAGACTGCAGCGGTTCAAGAACGCGGCTCACCACCACCTTCTCGAGCAACTAGGGATGGGCAAAAAATGCTGGCCTTGCGAGCGACGCCCACATCCCATGAACAAATTAAAAGAAAAACACAAACGGAACATGTCCCCATGTGGCGTCCTTGCTGTTGGCCTATGTTTTTATTGCCTGCAGATATCATAACATTCCAACACCGTGGCAGCCACACATGACCTTGCTTCCCAGGCTAGCTGTCTGCTGTTTGTGTGCCAGGAAGGCTGCTGACTGCGTCATTAATTTGACCAAGCAAGGCCCAGCGTGTCGGTCTCTTCCATTTAAAAATCTAACAGAGTCTACCCAGGGCATAATACGACAGGGTTTACAGGTATGATTATAAGTGCAGCAATAACATAATGAAATATTAAAGCTACAATTAATAATAGTGTCAATTGATTTAGTTCAGGTTAGTTAGTAAGAGAATATAAAATTAGAGACTTCCCAGGATTCTCGCAGTGGGAAAGTAAGCTGTGAGGAGGACGTAAAGAGGCTGCAAAGGGATATAGACCGGTTAAGTGATTGGGCAAGAAGGTGGCAGATGGAGTATAATGTGGGGAAGCATGAAATTATGCACTTTGGTAGGAAGAATGGAAAAGCAGAATATTTTTTAAAAGATGAAAAACTAGTAAATGTTGGGATTCAGAAAGATTTAGATGTCCTTGTACACGAATCACAGAAAGTTAACATGCAGGTACAGCAAGCAATTAGGAAGGCATATAGTATGTTAGCCTTTATTGCAAGAGGGTTGTAGTATAAGAGAAAGGAAGTCTTGTTGCAACTATATAGGGCTTTGGTGAGACCACACCTGGAGTTCTGTGTACAGTTTTGGTCTCCTTGCCTAAGGAAGGATATATTTGCCTTGGAGGGGGTGCAACAAAGGTTCACTCCATTGATTCCTGGGGTGAGAGGGCTGTCGCATGAGAGATTGAGTAAAATGGGCCTATATTCTTTGGCGTTTAGAAGAATGAGAGGTGATTTCATTGAAACGTATAAGATGCTGAGAGGCTGTTTACCCTGGCTGGAGAGTCTAAAACTAGGGGATCACAGTCTCAGAATAAGGGGTTGGCCATTTAGGACTGAGATGAGGAGAAATTTCTTCACTCATTGTGAATCTTTGGAATTCTCTACCCAGAGAGCTGTGGATGCTCAGTCGTTGAGTACATTCAAGACTGAGAGCGATAGATTTTTCAGCACTAGGGGAATCAAGGGATATGGGGATAGGGCAGAAAAGTGGAGTTGATGTAAAAGTTCAGCCATGATCTTATTGAATGGCGGAGCAGACTGGAGGGGACTTATGGCCGACTCCTGCTCCTATTTCTTATATTCTTATGTTAACCAATTTTTTTTTTCGTTAACAAAAACCTTGCATATAGAAACAGTGCAGTGTTTAATTTTTGAAGCAGCAGTTCAGCAGGAAGAGCTGCTGCATAGAAAATGGGATCTGAGGCATCCAGTTGTGCTTGGGTGATATTTACGCTTGTTTTCAACAACACTGGTATTGCGAGAACACAATTTAGTTTGTAAAGAAGGCAGTAAAATCCCAAACAGATCACCGAGAACATAGCAGAATCACCTTGTCTGGAATTCTTGTTGATAATATTAGAGCTGTAAATGAAAACATTTTGTATTGTACATCTGGAAATGGAAAAAGATTAAAAGGGTCATAATTGTATGAACAATGTACTGTAGTTCTGTTACCTGTTTAAAAAATCTAATATTGCTGCATATGGCTTTCAGTGATTCTGGAATGTAGTTTCTTTCAATTGTAGGTTGAACCAGGTGACACAAAGGACAAAATACTGGTGTTCTTTAAGATGCGCCCAGATGTCATTACTGAGGAAAATTTGCACACCAATATACTTGTGTCATCTATGCTGGATTCACCTATAAGTGCTCTTTATCAAGCAATACGTCAAATATTTGCACCAGTACTTTTGAAGGTATGTCTTTAAACTGCTATTAAAAAGCCACTTTTTTGATCTGATGCCTGTAAAGGTAAAATAAATAATGGAACAAGCTATGCTATTCTAGTTTTATGTATATCCATGTCTGTTAATTTGTACTACGCAATTGCTTAATCATAAATATAGAAAAAGATATATGTATCTTTTCATAAATGTAGGAAAAGAAATGCATTTGTATTTCTTAAATTTTTCATACTGGGTAAGTATATTTAGAGATGACTTAAGTAACCAGTAAATAATGGTTTAAATTTTAATCAGGCGCTATTAGTCTTCCTGGATCTTGTAATTTGTCATTGTATACTTGTGCAAATATAATTAGTGTAGGATTGCCATTAAACTGAAATTGCACCACATTGTTTAACCTTTAAATCCCAGTTTAACCTTTGTGCAAACTGTATAGTCTTCAATTATTCAGCATCATGCTGATTGTATTCATTAAGTGTGTATGCATGTTTCTATAGGAACATGCATACACACTTGCACTGACCATTTTAGTATGTGCCCTGTTGTGCATTGAAATCGGATATTTTTATAGGGTATCCCCTGATAATGCATAATGTCAACAAAAATCCATCTTGTGTGGGCAAGACTATATTTGCCGGGCTCTGTCTTTCTGCTCATCGTTCCAAATTTTTAATGGGCCATTAAAATCTACAACCCGAATTACTCTTTTTAAACATCTTGATGATTAACTGATGGTGACCAGACTTTTAAAATCATTAGGTCTTTACAAATTTTAAATTGGATACATACTTGAAACGGAAAAATTTGCAGGGATAAGAGCCGGGTAATGGGATTAATTGGATAGCTCTTTCAAAGAGCCGGCACAACGCAACGGTAAGATTCTATGAATAATATATTTTCTGATTTTAATTTTAGGATGAGAAATGGAGTAAGAGTTTTGATCCTAAACTCCAGAATTTATTAACTCAACTTGAAGCAGGTCTGGGGTCTATTGTAAGACACTCAGATCATAGTCACAGCGGAACAAAATTTGGAGGAGAAGGGGACACTTCAGGTTTGAAACTTAATGACTGGAATAAAATCAAATTTGTTTTTCCCTTTCACTTTGTTCACCACCTTCTGCATGGATATTAAGAACTAGGTAATGGATTTCTCCGTGATCGCTGTCAACACTGCCTAGTCATTACAAGATTTGAAATTACTCACTATTCCAGAATATTCTGGAATGCAAAGATAAACCCCGGCTTCTATTCTCCACTGCTAACCGTCTTCTTAAACCCCTCTCCCCTGTCTCCTCCACCCTCACCTCCGACAACAAGTGTGAGGAGCTCATGGACTTCTTTGTCTCTAAGATTGAGACCATCCCTTCCTTCCACTAGCCCACTGGGCCAAACTTCCTCTAAGGTTCCCCCCTGCCTTAGCCCTGAACTCGCATCTTTCTCCAGTTTCTCTGCGATCTCCCCTCATGACCTCTCCGCGCTCATCTTGTCCATAAGGCCCACTTCCTGCTCCCTCCACCCCATTCCCACCAAACTGCTGACCACGCAACTTCCTTTTCTGGCTCCCATTGTTAACGGTTCTCTCTCCTCAGGTACTGCCCCCCTCTCCCTCAAATCTGCCGTCATCACCCCTCTCCTCAACAAAACAGCCCATGACTCTTCTGTCCTTGCAAACTACCACCCCATCTCCAACCTCCCTTTCCTCTCAAGTCCTTGAACGTGTTGTCGCCTCCCAAATCTGATCCCATCTTTCCCGCAACTCCATGTTTGAATCCCTCCAATTAGGTTTCTGCCCTTGCCACAGTACCAAAACGGCTCTCATCAAAGTCACAAATTACATCCTTTGTGACTGTGACAAAGGTAAACTATCCCTCCTTGTCCTTCTTGACTTCTCTGCAGCCTTTGACACGGTTGACCACTCCATCCTTCTCCAATGCCTCTCCACCGTCGTCCAGCTGGGTGGGACTGCACTCGCTTGATTCCATTCTTATCTAATCGTAGCCAGAGAATCACCTGCAACGGCTTTTCTTCCCGCTCCCGCATCGTTACCTCTGGTGTCCCCCAAGGATCTATCCTTGGCCCCCTCCTATTTCTCATCTACATGTTGCCCCTTGGCGACATCATCCGAAAACACAGCGTCAGTTTCCACATGTACGCTGACGACACCCAGCTCTACCTCACGACCCCTCCACGGTCTCTAAATTGTCCGACATACAGTTCTGGATGAGCAGAAATTTTCTCCAATTAAATATTGGGAAGTCCGAAGCCATTGTTTTCGGTCCCCGTCACAAACTCCGTTCCCTAGCCACTGACTCCATCCCTCTCCCTAACATCTGTCTGAGGCTGAACCACACTGTTCGCAACGTTGGTGTCCTATTTGATCCTGAAATGAGCTTCTGACCACATATCCACAGCATAACTAAGACTGTCTATTTCCACCTCTGTAACATCGCCTGTCTCTGCCCTTGCCTCAGCTCATCTGCTGCTGAAACCCTCATCCATACCTTTGTTACCTCTAGACTTGACTATTCCAATGCAATCCTGACTGGCCTCCCACATTCTACCCTACGTATACTTGAGATGATCCAAAGCTCGGCTGCCCGTGTCCTAACTCGCACTGAGTCCCATTTACCCATCATTCTTGTGCTCGCTGACCTACATTGGCTCCCAGTTAAGCAACGCCTCGATTTCATAATTCTCATGCTTGTTTTCAAATCCCTCCATGGCCTCGCCCCTCCCTATCTCTGTAATCTCCTTCAGCCCCACAACCCCCCCCGAGATATCTGCGCTCCTCTAATTCTGCTCTCTTGAGCATCCCTGATTATAATCGCTCAACCATTGGTGGCCGTGCCTTCTGTTGCCTAGGCCCTAAGCTCTGGAATTCCTTGCCTAAACCTGTCCGCCTCTCCACCTCTCTTTCATCCTTTAAGACACTCCTTAAAACCTACCTCTTGACGAAGCTTTTGGTCACCTGCCCTAATTTCTCTTTGTGGCTCGGTGTCAAATTTTTTGTCTTATAATACTCCTGTGACGCACCTTGGGACGTTGTACTACGTTAAAGGCGCTATATAAATACAAGTTGTTGTTGTTGATTTAAGCAGAATGCAATAGATGATATCTCTCTATCTCCTTCCTTCTATATAGCCTTCATCCTGTCCAAGTTGAATGGACTAAACTCAGCCAACTAAATTATGTGGGCACACTTGTCCCATGACTCAGATAAATGCCCCCCAAGTTTTGATGTATTCTACTTTCTTTTTTTTGGTCTTCTGTACATTCCGTTTGGGACTCAAATCAAATTCCCTCTTCTCTGATGAGGGTGAATACATCTCGGCAGAAATGTAATGCTAGTTTTATTTTTCTTGCTGATTTCCATCTGGGGAAAAGGATTTATGTGATTGGATGTATGGGGCATACTACAAATGAGACTCGCTGCATACCACTTACACTGTGAAAATTGTCAACTCGAAAGTAGAGAAGTCTTTTGCCAGGACAGGGCAGGCACCAGTGGGGACTGAACACTTTCATTGATGGGCAATATATATGTGTAATGCAAAATTACATTAACAAATGCTCACCTGGTGAACACACGGATTTGCTGCTCAGAGAATCCTAGCTATGCATTTCAGGTCTACCAGTAGTCCAACGGGCAAAGCTATCAGAGCTCTTGCAAGAGATAATTCGTCTGTTTGTGCAATAGGCTGAGGAGATGTTGAAGCTTTTTAAGAAGCCATGATGCGGAGATGCCGGTGTTGGACTGGGGTGGACAAAAATGAGAAGTCGCACAACACCAGGTTATAGTCCAACAGTTTTATTTAAAATTACGAGCTTTCGGAGCTGCTGCCCCTTCGTCAGGTAGAGGTACCTCTGCTCTCTGCTTGAGACAAAATGAGGTTTCTTTTGGAATATTACGCAAATGGATCTCAAGTACCTGCTGAAGCCCTTTAGCGTATACAATGCAATTCACATGCAAATAGAAAGATGTCCATCCCAACTAATTTCCTGATCAACAACCTTGCCCGCTTCACATAGACAATATGCAGAAGGTAGACACGACTAACAAAGGGTGATCTAATCAAGGTGTTTAAAATGGTAATGAGATTCAATTGGGTAGATACAGAGAAAAAGTGCTGGGAAAATTTTAAAGCCATAAGCAGGCTGGCCAAGCTGAGCGAGGCCACGAGCACCCATGCAGCTGCTGGAAGCATGACTCATCTCCACGTTGTCCCACTGGCATGTTCATCAGGGGATGTCTGCAGACATCTGGGTGGAAACTCAATGCAAATAGTCTGTATAGTCTATTTGTCTGCATAGTCTAATAGTCTGCAAATAGTCTCAATGCAAATAGCGGAGACAGCGGACCTGAGAGGGAGTGAGAGCGGAGCCTGAGGAAATAAAGAGCGTGGCAGAGCAAGGCCCGAGAACGGAGGCAGCGGACCTGACCAAAAACAAGGAGTGATGTCACAGGAAAGCAGGGAAGTGATTGGTTGGTCTGTATTTCTCTCTTTTTCTTGGGCATTGGTTTAAATTAAGAGCCGGGATTAAAAACTAAACGTTCAAAACTTAAACATTTAATTAATTAAATTAGAGATGGCAGGGCAGGCGATGTGTTACTGCTGCAACATGTGGGAGCTGGTGGACACCATTGAGGTCCACGGCGACCACATTTGCAGTAAGTGTTGGTTGCTTGAGGAACTTCGGCTCAGTGTTGATGAGCTGGAGTCTGAGCTTCAAACACTGCGACACATCAGGGAGGGGGAGAGTTACCTGGACGCTGTGTTCCAGGAGGCAGTCACACCCCTTAGATTAATTAATTCAAATTTGGTCCGTGGTCAGGGACAGGTGGGTGTGACTATGAGCGAGGCAGGTATGGGGAACCAGGAGGTAGTGGTGGAGGAGCCTCAGCCCTTGCTCTTGTCCAACAGTTACGAGGTTCTTACTCCCTGTGTGGACGAGAGCAGGGACTGCAGGGAGGATGAGCAAACTGACCACAGCACCGTGGTACAGGGAGCCATTCAAGAGGGGGGAGCAAAAAGAAATGTGGTAACGGTAGGGGACAGTATAGTTAGGGGGATAGACACTGTTCTCTTCAGCCAAGAGCGTGAGTCCCGAAGGCTGTGTTGCCTACCCGGTGCCAGGGTAAAGGACATCTCCGGGCTGGAGAAGAACTTGGAGTGGGAGGGGGAGGATCCAGTTGTCGTGGTCCACGTAGGTACCAACTACATAGGTAGGACAAAGAAAGAGGTTCTGCTGAGAGAGTTTGAGCAGCTAGGGACTAAATTAAAAAGCAGAGCCACAAAGGTAATAATCTCTGGATTATTACCTGAGCCACGAGCAAATTAGCATAGGGTCAATAGGATCAGGGAGATGAATGCGTGGCTCAAAGATTGGTGTGGGAGAAGTGGGTTTCGATTCGTGGGGCACTGGCATCAGTAATGGGGAAAGAGAGAGCTGTTCCATTGGGACGGACTACACCTGAACCATGCTCGGACCAGAGTTCCAGCGAATCGAATAACTAGGGAGGTAGATAGGGCTTTAAACTAAGTAAGCTGGGGGGGGGGGGGGGGTGGGGGGGTGGGAGGGTCCCGGTGGAGAGAAATTTAGAATGCTAAAGAGAAAAGACAAGGAAGCAGTGCAGGAAAGTGATTGGGGTAAGGATAACCCGATTGTGTCAGGAAGAGACAGAGCGTACAAACAAAAGAGTGCACTAACAAATAGGGTCCGGGTAAGAAAAAACGGTAATAAGACAAATAGGGCCATAGTACAAAAAAATGTTAAGATGTCTAAAAATGTTAAAATGACAAATCTAAAGGCACTGTATCTGAATGCACGAAGCATTCGTAATAAGGTAGACGAATTAACAGCACAAATAGATGTAAACGGATACAATATAATTGCAATTACGGAGACCAAGGCTGGGAGCTAAATATCTAAGGATATTCGATATTTAGGAAGGACAGGCAAAAAGGAAAAGGAGGTGGGGTGGCGTTGTTAGTAAAAGATGAAATCAGAGCAATAGTGAGAAAGGATATTGGCTCAGTAAATCAAGATGTAGAATCAGTCTGGGTGGAGCTAAGAAGCACCAAGGGGCAGAAAACATTGGTGGGAGTTGTCTATAGGCCTCCAAACAGTCGTGGTAATGTAGGGAACTGCATCAAACAGGAAATTAGAAATGCATGTAACAAGGGTAATCATGGGAGACTTTAATCTACATATAGACAGGCCAAACCAAATTAGCAATAATACTGTGGAGGATGAATTCCTGGAGTGTGTACGAGATGGTTTTTTAGACCAGTACGTTGAGGAGCCAACTAGGGAACAGGTTATCTTAGATTGGGTATTGTGCAATGAGAAGGGGATAATTAATAATCTTGTTGTGCGGGATCCTTTCAGGGAAGAGTGACCATAACATGATAGAATTCTTCATTAAGATGGAAAGTGAAGTAGTCCAATCTGAAACTAGGATCCTAAATCTAAACAAAAGAAACTACGAAGGTATGAGGAGTGAGTTGGCTATGATAGATTGGGGAGCTTCATTAAAAGGCATGACGGTGGATAGGCAATGGCTAACATTTAAGGAACGAATGCATGAATTGCAACAGTTATACATTACTTTCTGGCACAAAAACACAAAAGGAAAAGTGGCCCAACCATGGCTAACAAAAGAAATTAAGGATAGTATTAGATCCAAAGAGGAGTCACATAAAGTTGCCAGGAAAAGTAGTAAGCCTGAGGATTGGGAGAAGTTTAGAGTTCAGCAAAAAAGGACCAAGAGATTGATTAAGAGGGAAAAAATAGAGTATGAGAGTAAACTCGCAAGGAACATAAAAGCGGATTGTAAAAGCTTCTACAAGTATGTAAAAAGAAAAAGATTTGTGAAGACAAATGTAGGTCCCTTACAGTCAGAAACGGGAGAATTTATAATGGGGAACAAGGAAATGGCAGAGCAATTAAACAAATACTTTGGTTCTGTCTTCATGGAAGAGGACACAAATAACTTCCCAGAAATGCTAGGGAACCAAGGGTCTAGTGAGAAGGAGAAATTAAAGGAAATTAGTATTAGTAAAAAAATAGTGCTGGAGAAATTAATGGGACTGAAAGTCGATAAATCCCCAGGGCCTGATAATCTGCATCCCAGAGTACTAAAAGAGGTAGCCATGGAAATAGTGGATGCATTGGTTGTCATCTTCCAAAATTCTATAGATTATGGATCAGTTCCTGCAGATTGGAGGGTGGCACATGTAACCCCACTATTTAAAAAAGGAGGGAGAGAGAAAACAGGGAACTACAGACCGGTTAGCCTAACATCAGTAGTCGGGAAAATGCTAGAGTCTATTATAAAGGATGTGATAACAGGACACTTAGAAAATATCAATGGGATTAGACAGAGTCAACATGGATTTATGAAAGGGAAATCGTGTTTGACAAACCTACTGGAGTTTTTTGAGGATGTAACTGGTAGAATAGATGAGGGAGAACCAGTGGATGTGGTGTATTTGGATTTTCAGAAGGCCTTTGATAAAGTCCCACATAAGAGGTTAGTGTGCAAAATTAAAGCACATGGGATTGGGGGTAGTATACTGGCATGGATAAAAAGTTGGTTAACCGACAGGAAAAAGAGTAGGAATAAATGAGTCTTTTTCGGGGTGGCATGCGGTGACTAGTGGGGTACCGCAGGGATCAGTGCTTGAGCCCCAGCTATTCACAATATATATCAATGATTTGGATGAGGGAACCAAATGTAATATTTCCAAGTTTGCTGATGACACGAAACTAGGTGGGGTTGTGAGGAGGATGCAAAGAGGCTTCAAGGCGGTTTAGACAAGTTGAGTGAGTGGGCAAATACATGGCAGATGCAGTATAACATGGATAAATGTGAAGTTATCCACTTCAGTAGGAAAAACAGAAAGGCAGAGTATTATTTAAATGGTGATAGATTGGGAAATGTTGATGTACAAAGGGACCTGGGTGTCCTTGTACACCAGTCACTGAAAGCAAACATGCAGGTGCAGCAAGCAGTTAGGCAGGCAAATGGTATGTTGGCCTTCATTGCAAGAGGATTTGAGTACAGGAGCAAGGATGTCTTACTACAGTTATACAGAGCCTTGGTGAGACCACACCTGGAGTACTGTGTGCAGTTTTGGTCTCCTTACCTAAGAAAGGATATACTTGCCATAGAGGGAGTGCAGTGAAGATTCACCAAATAGATTCCTGGGATGGCAGGACTGTTGTATGAGGAGAGATTGGGTCGACTAGGCCTGTATTCACTAGAGTTTAGAAGAATGAGAGGGGATCTCATTCAAACGTATAAAATTCTGTCAGGGATAGACAGACTGGATGCAGAGAGGATGTTTCCCCTGGCTGTGGGATCAAGAACGAGGGGTCGCAGTCTAAGGATATGGGGTAGGACATTTAGGACTGAGATGAGAAAAAATTTCTACACCCAGAGGGTGGTGAACCTGCGGAATTCTCTACCACAGAAGGCTGTGGAGGCCAAGTCACTGAATATATTTAAGGCGGCGATAGATAGATTTCTAGACACAAAATGCATCAAGGGGTATGAAGAACATAAGAAATAGGAGCAGGAGTAGGCCATTCGGCCCTTCGAGCCTGCTCCGCCATTCAATGAGATCATGGCTGATCTTCTGCCTCAACTCCATTCACTGGCCCTATCGCTATATCCCTTGATGCCTTTACTAGTCAGAAATCTATCGACTTCTGTTTTGAATATACCCAATGACTGAGCCTCCACAGCCCTCTGGGGTAGAGAATTCCAAAGATTCACCACCCTCTGTGTGAAGAAATTTCTTCTCATCTCGGTCCTGAATGGCCTACCCTTTATCCTGAGGCTGTGGCACCTGGTTCTAGACTCCCCAGCCAAGGGAAACATTTTCCCAGCATCCACCCTATCAAGCCCTGTAATAATTTTGTATGTTTCAATGAGATCCCCTCTCATTCTTCTGAATTCAAGAGAATACAGGCCTAGTTTACTCAATCTCTTCTCATATGACAGTCCCGCCATCCCAGGAATCAATTTCGTGAACCTTCGTTGCACTCCCTCAATGGCAAGTATACCCTTATTCGGTAAGGAGACCAAAATTGTCCACAGTACTCCAGGTCCGGTCTCACCAAGGCCCTATATAATTGGAGTAAGACTTCTTTACTCCTGTACTCAAATCCTCTTGTAATGAAGGCCAGCATACCATTTGCCTTCCTAATGGCTTGCTGCACCTGCACATTCACTTTCAGTGACTCATGTACAAAGACACCCAGGTCCCTTTGAGCATCTGCGTTCCCCAATCTTTCACCATTTAGGAAATACTCTGCCTTTCTGTTTTTTCTACCAAAGTGGATAACTTCACATTTATCCACATTATATTCCATCTGCCATGTTCTCGTCCACTCACTGAGCCTGTTGAGATCCCCTTGAAGCCTCTTCACATCCTCTTCACAACTGACACTGCCACCTAGCTTTGTATCATCAGCAAATTTGGAAATGTTACATTTAGTCCCCTCATCCAAATCATTGATATAGATTGTGAATAGCTGGGGCTCAAGCACTGATCCTTGCGGTACCCCACTAGCCACAGCCTGCCATCCTGAAAAAGACCCGTTTATCCCTACTGTTTATTTTCTGTCTGTTAACCAATTCTCAATCAATGCTAGCATATTACCCCCAATTCCATGTGCCCTAATTTTATTCACCAACCTCTTGTGTGGGACCTTATCGAAGGCCTTCTGAAAATCCAAATACACCACATCTACCGGTTCCCCTTTGTCTACTCCACTAGTTACATCCTCAAAGAACTCCAATAGGTTTGTCAAACATAAATCCATGTTGACTCTTCCCAATCTTACTATTAGTTTCTAAGTGCCCAGTTATTGCATCCTTTTAATAGATTCCAGCATTTTCCCAACTACTGATGTGAGGCTAACAGGTCTGTAGTTCACCGTTTTCTCTCTCCCTCCTTTCTTAAATAGCGGGGTTACATTTGCTATTCTCCAATCTGCAGGAACCGTTCCAGAATCTATAGAATTTTGGAAGATGACAACCAATGCGTCCATTATCCCAATGGCCACCTCTTTCAAAACCCTAGGATGTAGGTCATCCAGTCCTTGGGATTTATCGACTTTTAGTCCCATTAATTTTGCTAGTACTGTTTTTTTACTAATAATGGGGCAGAAATTCGGGTCTCCACGGGTGAGTACGCGCTGCATACTCACCCATAGGGCCACCGGAAGTGTCGGTTTCACGCATGCACGGGAAACCGGAACTTCCGGTCTCGTGAAAGAAGGGGTTCGAGGGTCAACTGCGTGCGCCGGAGAGGCAGCGCGCACGCAGCGAACTTCGTTTTTTTTTCAGGTTTCTCCGTGAGGGTAAGTATGGAGAAGCTGCGCAGGAAAAAAGGAGGCACAAGGCCTGCTTTTAACAAGGTAAGTGGTGAATTAAGTAGAATTTAAACATTTTTTCAACAGGTTTATCTTTTTTACATACTTTAAAGAAAGGTAAGTTTATTTTTAGCACCATTAAAAACTGTAATTAATTTTTTTTTAAATGTAAATTTTTGATTAAAGTAGTTAATTTATGTAATTTATAGTTATTTTAAAAATGTGATTTAAAAAAAATTTATTTGAAGTTTAAGTGAGGTTTTGGGGCCGATCTCTATTCATCGATTTGACAGGTCTTCCTGTCAAAATGTATGATTGGAGATTTCCTGCTCCGATTGGCTCTCCATGGCCCACGTGATCCCAGGGGACGCTTTGAACTAACTGTGCCCCTGGGATATGCAAGCACTGCGCGCCGGCAGCTGCAGGAGGCCCAGGAGCCGAAGTCCACGCGAGCCCGAAGCACAACGGCAGGCGCGGTAGGTAAGTACGCGCGCGATCCTTGCACCCGCGGGAAGCCGGAGAGCTGAATTTCTGGCTCAATAATTTCTTTAAGTTACTCATTCTCGCCACACCCTTGGTTTTCTCGTATTTCTGGGAGGTTTTTTGTGTCTTCTTCCATGAAGACAGAAACAAAGTATTTATTTAATTTCTCTGCCATTTCCTCATTCCCCATTATAAATTCTCTCATCTCTGACTGTAAAGGACCTACATTTATCTTCACCAGTCTTTTCCTTTTCACATACCAATAGAAGCTTTTACAATCCGTTTTTATATTTTTGGCTAGTTTGTGCTCATATTCCATTTTCCCTTTCTTTATCAATTTCTTGGTCCCCCTTTGCTGATTTCTAAAAAGATCCCAATCCTCAGGCTGACCGCTTTTTCTGACAACTTTATAAACTTCCTCCTTTGACTTAATGCTAGCTTTAATTACTTTTGTTAGCCATGGTTGGATCACTTTTCCTTTTGGGTTTTTATGCCCTAGAGGAATATGTTGCAAATTATGCATTATTTCCTTGAATGTTAGCCATTGTATGTCCACCTTCATACCTTTTTAGTGTATTGAGAGAGGGGGAATATGGTATTGAGATAGAGGATCAGCCATGATCATATTGAATGGCGGAGCAGGCTTGAATGGCCAAATGGCCTACTCCTCCTATTTTTCTATGTTTCTATCATCTGTGAAGCTAAAGGAGAAGCACATGCAGAACCATAGACAAAGGACAACCAAGGGTGGAGGAATGGCCAACACCAGGTCCCTCAGCAAATAAAGAAGGAAGCAAGATCTACAAACCCTAGTCAGATACACTGGGGAGCCTGTGCTGGTTGGTGAAGATGGAGGAAATTTTCCAGGTCCAAGCTGGCAATCTGTTGGCGTGTTTACTGAGCTGTGAGTCTTTGATGTCCGATGATATTTTGATGATGAGAAAGGCCTGCTGCTATTGCTCAGTCACATCGCATGATGCATGTCATTTGGTTGTCATTTGCATCCCTCATAGTTGCTGAATGTTTAGGTAAAGAAGCATCTGAGCAGCCTGGTGCCTCCAGAAGGACCTTTCCTACATCTGATCCACACATTCTGCCATGGCATCTTGTTTACTCAAGCAACAGCCCAGATACATCCAATCATGGAGGTAGTATTACTGACACAAATGAATATTACTGGGTGGCAGTGAGCAAGAGAAGCTGGGAGGAAACTTTGAAGAGACAGCTGCCTCGCATCAGAGGTTACATAAGCACCAGGCCACAGCTGAGAATTCCAAGACCAAGATTTCGGGGGCCCAGGCTATGGTTAAGGAATCAATGATTCAGGAGCATTGGTCTCGTGTGACGACAGTGGAGATTATCTCTTCTCATATGGTGCTGATGATGGAACTGTTGGAGCAGTCCAGAAACCGCATCTGCAATGCAATGAGATATGTCATGGTGTGAGGAAGATTCTGGTAACTGGCAGTCCCGGAGATCAATGCAGCTTCCAGACATCAGGAGGAGGATGTAAGAGCTACTGTCACTTCTGGATGGAAGTCTCACAAAGCAGCCTTGACTGCTCAGAAACTTCAGTTTCAAATTAGTGCACATGACTCTCAGTCAAAATGATGTTGCAAAACACTCCTGTGCGCTTGCCTTTAACTAGCTCCGCCCCCTTTCATTTGATTCTGATGGGCGCACTTACACCAGAATGATCAGGGCCACATCGGGTTCATAGCAGAAATCGAGGTGTCAAATTTTGGTGCGTTATTTTGGCCGAGGGCCCTGCCCGATTTCACTTGCCAAGTCACCTTTACACCACCTAGAAATGGGTGGTTTTCATATGGAAGGTCTGGGCCTTTACGTCGGAGGAAGTTGTGATCGTAGTGAAATGCGCTGCTGAGACCATACCTTAACTATCTTGTCCAGTGCTGGTCACAAAGGCTTGAGGGAGATACTGATGTCTGGGACCAGTGCAGAGAAGAACCACAAGGCAGATTCCCAATGTAGGAGAAAACAACATAGATTCCAATTTAGGACTGATATCAACAAATCATTCTTCACACGAGGGATCAACACCTGGTGGGCCAAGTGGTCTTGCTCATCCATAGTTATTCTGTGATCTCTTTTTAGATGAAAAGAAGGAGGATGGGCAGCTTTCATAGATGCACATAACCCAACTGGTAGTGCAGATTTAGGCTTGAATAGGTGTAATTGTGCAGTGTGTGACTACAATTCCGAAGAGCTATCGCCTATATTGTGAAAAGATATTGTCTGCAGCTGTGGAGTAGAAGGCAATGCTGCTGTCCTTTGGCCCCATGCCCGTCAGCCATGTTAAGGCTCTCTGAATAATTGCGCCTGGAGTGCACGAGATGGGAGGTCTGTCCACCTTGCTACAAATTTCAGGTCTACCATAGATATTCTCTCAATGCAGGAGTGTGCCCACTGATGATTGGTGCAAATTTGACACACTTCAGCATAACTTCACTCAGCTCCCTCCTCATAAAGGAGAAAAATAAGAAACCATGCTGCCTTGTTCCAGTCAGCAGACTAGTTAGGAGCTTTCTGTTGCCATCTGTGCTAGCATTAGCGCAGTGTTGGTTCCTCTACTGTAAGCTCCACACGTTGCTGCCTTCAGAATTAGCACTTACGGGGCTGTTGCCGCTGTGCGTTGTCTGAACTTAGGAGTGTTATCGATGTGCGTTGTCTGAACTTGGGACTGTTGGCGCTGTCTGAACTCGGGAATGTTATTGCTGTACGCTGTCTGAACTGACTGTTGCCGCTGTGCGTTGTCTGAACGCGAGCGTTATTGCTGTGCGTTGTCTGAACTTTGGAGTGTTAGCATAAAGCTTGAAGGCTGCAATGCCTGCCTCCAGTCTGACTGCTGCTGATGGGATCAAATTATACATCCCAGACAGAATGCTGGGCGAGTGGTGTCGGATTTCTCCTTCTTTTTCTGTACGCCTGTACACTAGAAGATGCGATGTTGGCCATAAACAGCCATATGTATTTAGGTTCTCATTAGCATGCTGTGGGCCAATTTTCATTTATTGTGCCTTTGATTTATGAGTGTTTGACAGCACAGACTTCAAAGGGGTTAAACTGTATAAGAAGAGTGCTTTTCCAGTGGTCTTTAGGCCTGGTAAAGGCATCCGGGCTCCATTGGCACATGTAACCTTTCATTCCAAAAGACTGTAGACAAGGAAAGCGATCGCCTGGCTGTTTTGTCCGAAGGGACTGTTGCATGCCAAGAGACTGAAAGAGGCAACTTTTTGAAAAGGGTATATTAACCCCTTGTTGGACCAATTCCAGTTCATCTTAAACATCGTGCTGTTCAGTATTTCACCTATGTCTAGAACACTATAAAGTAGCAGAAAACATGGTGAGCAGCTACATATTCTCCAGGAAGCAATTTACTGTGATTGAGGTCAACTCTTAGATAAGGGTTATGCTAACCCAAACATGGTGCAGGCTTTAGTTTGTAGAACTCCAAGTGATTGTGGTGAAGGAAGACAAGAATTCTGTGTGTGGAAAACAAGCTTCAATCAAATTAGAAAGAGGACACCAAAGTTGGTCCTTCTTTCATTTATCTTCTGCATGAACACCATATTGCCATATTATGAAGCCTTAAGGGTGATGTGCCAACAGGTTATCATATTTGAAGCCATGCAAATTGTTTAGGACAACTTGTGGAAACTGTCACATGAGTAAAGTTGTTAAAGTTTGTTTTTCACATCAGAATTCCTGCCCTCTTACCCCATTATCTTTCTCTGATTTGGAATGCTTGAATTTTGTTAGTTTTCTTCAATTATCCTTTATTGTGTAGCCTGTCTCTGTTAACAGAAATTGAGCATTGGTGTGGGTCTGTGGCTCATTTGCAGTGTAGGATTGGTGGGGAGGGAGGATCATCGGGCTTGCTCTCATGAGGTCACAGTGAGCAAAGCTCTTACAAAGACACTTGCTGTCATTTATTTTTCTCCTCATATTGGACAATGTACCAATCCTGATGTATGTAGACATGATGCGGAGATTGTACCTTTACCTGAGGAAGGGGCGACAGTTCCGAAAGCTTGTAATTTTAAATAAATCTGTTGGACTATAACCTGGTGTTGTGCGACTTCTCATTGATGTATGTAGAGTTCAAGCTTAAACCAGAGAACCAGAAACATTTTAGCAAAGGTATGCAATTTAACTTTTTTTTTAAAAAAAAGCTAAAAATCTCCAGCCTTGTCATTACTCAATTTCTCTACTATTCAACATATATGATTTAGGAAAATTGATAACTAGTATGAAATCTCCTGTGACTGAGCAGTGTTGATGTTATGCAAACATTGTATTTCTATTTTGAAAGGCATTCTGGAACCTAGTGATGAATTTCAGTTCTGGACAGAAGTTGCTGCAACTGATGATAAATCAGACAGAAAGGAAAGAGCCCAGTATTTTGAAGAACTATTTCAAACAATTGCACAGGTTTGTTTTCTAACAAAAAAGTTGTCAGTTAAAATGTTTTGCATGTTTTATACCTTTTTTGATGTAAGGTTTAATGCCAGTGTAACAAAGAATGCAATACTGTATATTGAAAGTTTATTCACCAAACTGAGCTAATAGTAATATGCAGCATCAATGTTTTTTGAGCAATGTGCCCTTTGGTGAAGTGCTGAACAAGTTTTATGTGTTGGAATTCCTTTTCATCTGACTAAATAAATAGCTCTGTAATTCTCAGATGTAAAGTTTGCACCTGGCTTGGTGTTTTCATTGGCTTCACACGGACATTTGTTCCCTCATGCTGCTCACTTTCTAGCCTTTGATTTAGTTATATTTATGCCAAGGAGGCAGCGCTTAAAATATAAAGCCACTTTAGCGTAGCATAAATTAATAATTTCTTTAACTACATTTCTCTTTTTTCATAGCAGTACAACAATTTGGACACACTTTCTTTGGCTGATGTGGTGGATTTGGTTGAGACTACTCGTGATACCGTGGATGATATATGGAGACAAACTGAGCATGATTTCTACCCAGAGTCACGTATGCGCCATCTTCTGGATGTCATAGGTACTGTCCTTGAAAGAATAAATAGCTGCTAAGGCACACAATCTATAGACCTGGATCCAAGTTTGGACTGTCAGTCTTTTTTGTAATGGGGAGACATCTAAAAGTTCCATTAGTGTCTGAGAGCTAGAAGTCCTTGATAAAATTAATTTCACATTTTTTATTAATTTGCTCATCTAGGAAATCTCTCAAATTGTGGAATGGTTATGGACCTTAGACTTTCACAGGCTTTTGACGCCATAAAAATATAATTGTGCATATCTGTGTTGTAGATATTTTGCTGTGAAATTGAATAGCTTCCTGATTTAGTAAGAATGGTGTTAGGATACGAGAAAGAGTTAAAACATGGCCTGTATGTGTCCTGAAAGAAATTTTAAATGATGAGCATTCCTACATTATCATGTTATTCTGACATTTACCTGATATCAGTTAGCGAAGTAACCGATTCCCAGCCATTGCTGTGAGTGACCAAGTAGACCTAAGTTGATGTGCATTACTGTTTGGTGAATATGTATTTCTGATTTTATGAGATTACATTTTGTAATGTCCTGATGTTTTTCCTGGTTTAAAAAGTGCAAGGGTGTAACACTTTAAAATATCACAGTTAATGCTTGAGAGTATCCTGGAGGGTTTTGGGCTTTTAATTGTTTGCCTCTTCCTATGGGGAAGTTCCCAGCTTCCATTCCGCACCTTCAGTAATTAAATGGCTCAGATTGT
Organism: Squalus acanthias; assembly: GCA_030390025.1. NCBI lineage: Eukaryota > Metazoa > Chordata > Chondrichthyes > Squaliformes > Squalidae > Squalus > Squalus acanthias. Next base: position 47,588,625 of record CM059431.1, on the reverse strand, counting down.
AGAACTTACTGTGTGGTTATTTATCGATGTAAACCTATGTCCTGTTGCTCCATTGCACTGGAGCTCAGTCTATGTTAGATTTGGTTTCAAAGACCAGAGTTAAAGTGCTAAAACAGTAACTCTGTAATGTAGCACAGTGATTGATGCTCCCATGTGCTGTGTAAGTGTGGTAGCCTGAGGATATGTGACAACATTTTTCCAAGCTATCCTGTTATGTAAATACTGTGTAAAGTAGTTTGATAAGCACTTGGATATTAGGATGCGGCGGAGGGTTGTAAAGTTTTATTGTTACTGTTGTTTATAAATGAATAAACTTTATAAATACAAAACTTTAATTTCCTGTGTTTTCGTTTCTCTAGGAAATGCCTTGGGTAGATTTGTACAGAAAACTCTTATGCAGTTAAATTTATGGAGAGATGCTTTCCACGTTGTGAAAGAAAGCCTCAGATCTGGCATCACCATCTGTGAACAGTGGGTGGCAGCATGTGATCATCTGACAGGACAGCTGTGGCGACGCTACACTCCTCATCAGTGGAAAAGTGAGAAATATTATCCGGAGTCATTGGGTAAACTTGCCAAACGTCTTGAAGAGGTACAGTGCAATAAATCTTAATTTTTCTTCATTGTTTTTGAAATTGGCATGTTTTTACTTTTAACCTTGTACATTATTGTGAAAGGAAACCACTACACATATAATGCTTGAGCCAGCAATCACAATGTAGCATTCAGATAAATGATGAAACATTCTTTTCAGGCTGTCACAAGTCTTGTATTTTTCAACTGCTCTGTATTGAAGTTATGATTGTTTTGAGTTCAGTATTGGCAGCAACATTTTGGAACATATACTTTCATCAGAAAAAGTTTATTGAGCACAAAGCAAACAATTACTTTTTGCTCAAAATCATAAATGGTAATATAAGCACAAAATTTAATGTATTATATTATAAAATAACCTAAAATAGGTATTCCATCCCTACACTGGGTCATTCTATAGAGAAGGATGGGGTGTCTACCCCATTATTAGTTACCTGGTGCGTTCTTGATTTTAGCCAAACTATCTGGGAGAAAATCTGGCAGACAGGAAGGAGACAAAGTACTTCTCGAGGGAAAGGTTGGAGTGCAGGCAACTGCACTTCCTAATGAATAATTGCTATTACACTATAGCAGTTGGTATTGCTGTCTCAAAGCTGTGTTCCCAAAAGTATAATTAGAGATTTCAGAATAGATCTCCCATCACTCCTTTATTTTGGTAATGGCTAAAAAAAAAGGGGGTAAACTAGCTTGCGAAATGGAGTGAGCGTAGCATCATTGTAAAAGAGATATCCATCAGTTCTGTGTCTGGTAGCTAAGGGGCAAAAGATCAATAATAATTGTGCTAAAGAGTTTGTAGTAATTATGTAGATTAATTAAACTTTTCAATACCGAATGTCATGATTCAGGTTTTTACTGTTCTTGCATAGATTCATCCTAAATTTTCAATCAATTAATCGAAAAATACATAGAAGTTACAACACGGAAACTGGCCATTCGGCCCAACCAATCCGTGTCAGCATTCACACTCCATGCAAGCAAATAGGCCTAATTACATTTACCTGCTCTGTTCCCGTATCCCTTTATCCCATTTTCCTTCATCCACCTATCCAATTTTGGCCAAACTTCTATTGTTCTGCATTGTAATATAGTTCTTATTTTTCATTTCAGTCACTAATATTTTCCCTTTTGTGAGGCTGTGGAATTCATGCCAGGGTATTTAACAATCAGGAAGGACAGGCAGGAAGGAAGGGGAGGGGGGGTGGCTATGTTAATAAAGGAAGGAATCACTGTAATACAGAGAAATGATATTGGGTCAAAAGATCAGGATAATGAAACAGTTTGGGTAGAGATTAGGAATAATAAGGGGAAAAAAACACTGGTGGGCGTAGTATATAGGCCTCCTAATAGTTGCAACTCTGTTGGAAGAAGTATTAATCAGGAAATAGTTGGGGCATGTAATAAGGGAACAGCTATAATTATGGGGGATTTTAACTATCACGGGAATGGTGCCAGAGGACTGGAGAGTGGCGAATGTTGTTCCTCTCTTCAAGAAAGGAAATAGGAATGACCCTGGTAATTATAGGCCGGTTAGTCTTACTTCGGTGGTTGGTAAGATAATGGAAAAGGTCCTGAGGGATAGGATTTATGACCATTTGGAAAGGGGCAACTTAATCAGGGATAGTCAACACGGATTCGTGAAGGGTAAGTCTTGCCTAACAAATTTGATTGAATTCTTTGAGGAGGTAACTAAGTGTGTAGATGAAGGTAGAGCAGTTGATGTCGTATACATGGATTTTAGTAAGGCGTTTGATAAGGTTCCCCATGGTCGTCTCATGAAGAAAGTAAGGAGTTGTGGGATAGAGGGAAATTTGGCCGATTGGATAAGTAACTGGCTATCTCATAGAAGGCAGAGGGTGGTGGTGGATGGAACATTTTCGGACTGGAGACCAGTTACCAGCGGTGTGCCACAGGGGTCGGTGCTGGGTCCTCTGCTGTTTGTGATTTTTATCAATGACTTGGAGGAGGGGACTGAAGGGTGGATCAGTAAATTTGCTGATGACACCAAGATTGGTGGAGCAGTGGATGAGGTGGAGGGCTGTTGTAGGCTGCAAAGAGACATTGATAGGATGCAGAGCTGGGCCGAAAAATGGCAGATGGAATTTAACCCTGATAAGTGCGAGGTGATTCATTTTGGTAGGGCAAATTTGAATAAGGATTACAGGGTCAACGGCAGGGTTCTGAGGAACGTGGAGGAGCAGAGGGATCTGGGGGTTCATATCCACAGATCTCTGAAGGTTGCCACTCAAGTGGATAGAGCAGTAAAGAAGGCCTATGGTGTGTTGGCGTTTATTAACAGAGGGTTTGAGTTTAAGAACCGTGAGGTTATGCTGCAACTGTACAGGACCTTGGTGAGACCACATTTGGAATATTGTGTGCAGTTCTGGTCACCTCACTATAGGAAGGACGTGGAAGCATTGGAAAGAGTGCAAAGGAGATTTACCAGGATGCTGCCTGGTTTGGGGGGGAGGTCTTATGAGGAAAGATTGAGGGAGTTGGGGCTTTTCTCTTTAGAGCGGAGGAGGATGAGAGGCGACTTAATAGAGGTTTATAAGATGATGAGGGGGATAGATAGAGTGGATGTTCAGAGACTATTTCCTCGGGTAGAGGCAGCTGTTACAAGGGGGCATAACTATAAGGTGCATGGGGGGAGATATAGAAGGGATGTCCGAGGTAGATTCTTTACTCAGAGAGTGGTTGGGGTGTGGAATGGACTGCTTGCTGTGAAGGTGGAGTCGGACACTTTAGGAACTTTCAAGCGGTTATTGGATAAGCACATGGAGCACACCAGAGTGATAGGGAGTGTGATAGCTTGATCTTGGTCTCGGACAATGCTCGGCACAACATCGAGGGCCGAAGGGCCTGTACTGTGCTGTACTGTTCTATGTTCTATGTTCTATATAAACTGGACAAATCAAATTGGGCAGGGCAGCCTTGAGGAAGAGTTTATTGAGTGTCTTCGGGATGGATTTCTTGAGCAGTTTGTAACTGATCCAACAAGGGGGCAAGCAACCTTGGACCTGGTACTGTGTAATGAGTCTGGATTAATTAATAATGTCCTAGTTAAGGATCCCCTTGGAATGAGTGACCATAACATGGTTGAATTCCATATCCAATTAGAGGGTGAGAAGGTTGGTTCTCAAACAAGCATACTGAGCTTGAATAAAGGAGACTATGATGGCATAAGAGCAGAATTGATTAAAGTGGACTGGGAAAATAGATTAAAGGGTAAGACGGTACATGAGCAGTGGTGTTCATTCAAGGAGTTATTTTACAACTTTCAAAATAAATATATTCCACTGAGGAAAAAAGGGTGTAAAAGAAATGACAGCCATCCATGGCTAAGTAAAGAAATTAAAGAAAGTATCCAACTAAAAACAAGGACATATAAGGTAGCCAAAGTTAGTGGGAGGATAGAAGATTGGGAAGTCTTCAAAAGACAACAAAAAGTAACTAAAGGATTGATTAAGAAAGGGAAAATAGACTATGAAAATAAATTAGCAAAAAATATAAAAACAGATAGCAAGAGTTTCTATAGTTATATAAAAAGAAAAAGGGTGGTTAAGGCAAACGTAGGTCCCTTAGAGGATGAGACCGGGAAATTAATGGTGGGAAACATGGAGATGGCAAAAATGCTGAACAAATATTTTGTTTCAGTCTTTACGGTAGAGGACACTAAGAATATCCCAACACTGGACAAACAGGGGGCTCTAGTGGGGGAGGAGCTAAATACGATTAAAATCACTAAGGAATTGGTACTCAGTAAAATAATGGGACTCAAGGCGGATAAATCCCCTGGACCTGATGGCTTACATCCTAGGGTCTTGAGGGAAGTGGCAGTAGGAATTGTGGATGCTTTGGTAATAATTTTCCAAAACTCCCTGAACTCAGCAAAGGTCCCGGCAGATTGGAAAACTGCTAATGTAACACCCTTATTTAAAAAGGGTAGTAGGCAGAAAGCTGGAAATTATAGACCAGTTAGCCTAACATCTGTGGTGGGTAAAATTTTGGAGTCTATTATTAAGGAGACAGTAACGGAACATTTAGATAAACATAATTTAATAGGACAAAGTCAGCATGGCTTTATAAAGGGGAAGTCATGTCTGACAAATTTGCTCAAGTTCTTTGAGGACATAACGTACAGGGTGGATAAAGGGGAACCAGTGGATGTAGTGTATTTAGACTTCCAGAAGGCATTCGACAAGGTGCCACATAAAAGATTATTACTCAAGATAAAAAATCACTGGATTGGGGGTAATATTCTGGCATGGGTGGAGGATTGGTTATCTAACAGGAAGCAGAGAGTTGGGATAAATGGTTCATTCTCGGACTGGCAACCAGTAGCCAGTGGTGTTCCGCAGGGGTCGGTGCTGTGTCCCCAACTCTTTACAATCTATATTAACGATTTGGAGGAGGGGACCGAGTGTAACATATCAAAGTTTGCAGATGATACAAAGATGGGAGGGAAAGTAGAGAGTGAGGAGGACATAAAAAACCTACAAGGGGATATAGACAGGCTGGGTGAGTGGGCAGAGATTTGGCAGATGCAATACAATATTGGAAAATGTGAGGTTATGCACTTTGGCAGGAAAAATCAGAGAGCAAGTTATTATCTTAATGGCGAGAAACTGGAAAGTACTGCAGTACAAAGGGATCTGGGGGTCTTGGTTCAAGAAAATCAAAAAGTTAGTATGCAGGTGCAGCAGGTGATCAAGAAAGCCAATGGAATGTTGGCTTTTATTGCTAGGGGGATAGAATATAAAAACAGGGAGGTATTGCTGCAGTTGTATAGGGTATTGGTGAGACCGCACCTGGAGTACTGCATACAGTTTTGGTGGCCATACTTAAGAAAAGACATACTTGCTCTCGAGGCAGTACAAAGAAGGTTCACTCGGTTAATTCCGGGGATGAGGGGGTGGACATACGAGGAGAGGTTGAGTAGATTGGGACTCTACTCATTGGAATTCAGAAGAATGAGAGGCGATCTTATTGAAACATATAAGATTGTGAAGGGGCTTGATCGGGTGGATGCGGTGAGGATGTTCCCAATTATGGGTGAAACTAGAACTAGGGGACATAATCTTAGAATAAGGGGCTCCTCTTTCAAAACTGAGATGAGGAGAAACTTTTTCACTCAGAGGGTAGTGGGTCTGTGGAATTTGCTACCCCAGGAAGCTGTGGAAGCTACTTCATTAAATAAATTTAAAACAGAAATAGACCGTTTCCTAGAAGTAAAGGGAATCAGGGGTTACGGGGAGCGGGCTGGAAATTGGACATGAGCTTGAGTTCGGATCGGTCAAGGCCCTGTGGGTGGCGGAGCGGGCCCAGGGGCCGAGTGGCCTGGTCCTGCTCCTGCTTCTTTTGTTCTTTAGAGTTGAGGTTGGATCAGATCAGCCATGATCTCATTGAATGGTGGAGCAGGCTCGAGGGGCCGATTGGTCTACTCCTGCTCCTATTTCTTATGTTCTTATTTCCAGGGTTAGTGGTTGAAGCAAAAACTATTTCAACATTCAATATTAGATTGCATAGGTGGATGGAAAAAAAAAGAGGTTAAAGGGATATGGGAACAGACTGGGCAAAAATGTGATCAGAACTGTTTGCTCATGTGGAGGGCAAATGCTGACATGGACTGATTGGGCCTGTTTCCAAGTTGTAACTTCTATATATTTTTATGTACTCTGGGCTGGATTCAAACTAGTCCTCTGCTCGAACAAAGCTTACAAAAATCAAGTCAATAAAACACATGAAAATTAACTTCACAGTAAACAATTTTTATTAATGGTTTTGCAGATTCAAACGAGTAGAACTATCCATGAAAAGCTTATGCGGCTCTTACCAGCTGGAGAACAGCAATTGCTTCACAACGCCCAGGTTTTTGAGCCCTTTGCTGGACTGAATCCAGTTCAATATAATCCTTACACTGAGGTTTGTTATACTTTACCTCTTATTTTGATTAAGCTCAATATTATGTATGTTATCTGTGCAACATGGAATTATTACATTTTCTAGCCACTGTGGAAAGCTGCTGTAGCCCAGTACGAACGTTCAATAGCTCCTTCAGAGCAGAAGGTCGCAAGCAAGCTGAAAGTCTCTATTGTGGAAGTTCAAGATAATCCCCAACAGGTAAAATAGATAGTTTTGCATGTTCTGATATAAACTTTCTAATCACATTACTGTGAATCGGAAACCTGTCAAAACCAGTATTTTTAAATATGATGTACATGGAAGTTACAACATGGAAACGGGCCATTCGGCCTTATCATGTACCAGCGTTTATCCTCCACAAGAGCAAATGGTCCTAATTACCTACCCTGTTCTTGTATCCCTTCATCCCTTTTTACTTAATTCACCTATCTAATCTAATCTTAAATCTGATCTGTTGACTTAGTTTCTGCCTTAACCACTAATCCTCATACTCACAACTATCTGTGCAAAGAAGTTTCTCTTACTGTGGTAACACAATACAGCTTCCTGTGACTCGAACTTTATTGCATCACTTCCTGTGATTAGTCCAGGATAAATACTGGACTGATCAGTTGGATCCTGGAGAGGCATAGAGTAAGACCTCTTTTGTATGTAGCACCTTTTTTAGTTGATTAAAGCTTACTTTAAGTTCACCACGCGTAAGGCTCATTCTTACGACAATTTAATCAACTTTGGAAAACTTCGCACTCAAACTTTTTGGACGAACTCGGAACTAAGGATCCAGGGAATCACCCATCATGGAAAACATCCTTAAACCATCGCGTCTTGACTTGGACCCAAACACCCCAGCAGCCGGTAAGGTGTGGAAACACTGGTATCGCACGTTTGACAATTTTCTTGAATATTGCAAGGCTGATGATGACTCAAAGTTGCGGATACTCATCAACTGTGTCACCCCGAATGTATTTCAGTATGTGGAGGAATGGGACAGTTACGAGGAGGCAATTCGGAAGCTTAAGAGACTATATACTAAGACACCGAATGAGGTCTATGCCAGACATCTACTTGCTACAGCCCAACAAGGGCCGGAGGAATCCATTGATAAATTCCTCCAAGAGCTTCGCAGACTTAGTATGGACTGTAACTTTCGGGCGGCCTCAGCTGAGCTGTACCGTGAAGAAATGATCCGTGATGCTTTCATCTGCGGGCTTGCCTCCCCATTTATACGCCAGCGTCTACTGGAAAGTAAGACACTTGAGCTTCAGAGAGCTTATGACATGGCTTGCTCTCTAGATCTGGCAAAAAAGAAATGCAGACCTTTGTACAGTGCCCAGACCTCGGTCTACTGCCTTAACTACAGTCAGGCAATTTAAGAGGCCACAGGTGAACTCTATTAGGGAGGTCTTTATCCCTGACGATCAATCTGATGACTTCACTGATGAAGAGGATGATGACCCCACTGTGGCAGCCTCTTGGCAATCTAAGAAATACTTCTTTTGTGGTGATGAGTTCCACCCTCGGAAATTCTGCCCTGCTTGCAATGCGTTTTGCAGTCATTGCAACAAAAAGGGTCATTTTGCAAAGGTTTGCCTATCAAGAGCCTCTATGAGGGCTTATCAAGCTAAGTCCTACCGAACTGCCCCGGTAAGGGCCTATCAAGATGTTCCGGCTAAAATCTATCGTGCTTCCTCTCGAAGAAACACACCTAGAGTTTCAGCCACTCTTTGTGCAACGACACCAATTACAGCTGCTTGTCCTCAGAACCTATTCCATGCAGCTACAAAAGCATCAATTAATGGACATACTTTAGATGCCTTAATTGACTCAGGTAGCACTGATAGTTTCATTAGGGAACAGATTGTTGCAGAGTTAAAGCTACATGTTTTCCCATCGGACCAGGCAGTTGCGATGGCTCAGTCATCACTTAATACCAGAATTTCTGGCTTTTGTAGGGTTGAAATAATACTTAATGGTCACAGGTATCCCTCCACCCGGCTTTTGGTGCTCAAGGACTTATGTAGTGATCTTATCTTAGGGCTGGATTTTCAAAAGCAGCATAAGAAGCTCACCATTGAGTTCGGCGGATCCAAACCTGAACTCACTATTTCTAATATACTACCTCGATTACCGTTCTGTGCATTGTCAGCAGCTTCACTGGATGAACCCTCACTGTTTTCCAGTATCCCTCCTCGATGCAAACCGATTATAACAAAGTCACGACGTTTCAGTCAGGAAGACCAGTCTTTTATTGCGGCTGAGATTTCTCGGCTTTTAGCAGAGGATATCATCGAGCCTTGTTCGTCGCCATGGCGCGCCCAGGTCGTTATTGTTAAGAACCCTCTACAACCTCACAAGAAACGGCTGTGCATTGACTATTCACAGACCATCAATCAATATACGGACTTGGACGCGTACCCATTGCCGCGCATCGATGATATGGTTAATAAATTGGCTGAGTACACGGTGTTCTCAACATATGATCTAAAAAGTGCCTATCATCAGGTACCCTTGAAGGTCTCAGACAAGCAGTATACGGCCTTTGAAGCCAATGGACGGCTGTATCAATTTCGTCGCCTCCCCTTTGGGGTCACTAATGGAGTGGCTGTCTTCCAGCGAGCAATGGATGACCTGGTCAAACAGGAAGACTTGAAGGATACGTTTCCTTATCTGGACAATATTACTGTCGCAGGTCGCAATCAGCGGGAACATGACGCCAATCTCCAACGATTTTGGGATGCACTCCAGCACCGTAATTTGACATTAAATGCGGCTAAATCCATTGAGTCACAACCAACCATCAACATCCTTGGCTATTGTGTGGGCAATGGCATCATTAAACCTGACCCTGAAAGGCTTCGCCCACTCCAAGAACTCCCGCCACCTAAGAATCCGGCCTCCTTGCGCCGGGCCCTCGGCCTGTTTGCATACTATGCTAAATGGATTCCTAACTTCTCGGACCGAATCCAACCTCTACTGAAGGCCAGCACATTCCCACTAGACACAGCGGCTGTTGCAGCCTTTAACCTCCTGAAAAAACAGTTGGAGAAAGCGACTCTTCACTCCATCGATGAGAGTCTTCCTTTTGTCGTTGAGTTTGATGCCTCGGAGGTGGCGATCTCGGCCACTCTGAATCAGGAAGGTCGTCCGGTGGCATTTTTGTCCAGGACTTTTCAAGGGGCTGAGCTACATTATCCTCCAGTCGAGAAAGAAGCTACAGCCATCATAGAGGCAGTACGGAAGTGGAGTCACCTCCTAGCTCGCCAGCACTTTACCTTAATCACGGACCAGCGATCGGTCGCCTTCATGCTCGATAATCGAAAACGGACCAAAATTAAAAATAATAAAATCCAGCTTTGGCGGCTGGAATTGGCCTCTTTTGGTTACACCATCCACTATCGACCTGGCAAGGAGAATGTGGCTCCAGATACCCTCACACGAGCATTCTGCTCCGCCATGGCACCCTCTACGCTCGTAGACATCCATGATGGGTTGTGTCATCCGGGCGTTACTCGCATGCTACACTTCGTGCGGTCCCGAAATCTCCCATTCTCTACCGGGGATGTAAAGAAGATGTGCTCGGACTGCAGAGTCTGTGCGGAATTGAAACCACGGTTTTTCCGCCCCTCGGGTGGTATACTCATACATGCGACCCAGCCAATGCAACGGCTTAGCATCGATTTTAAGAGGCCGTTGCCCTCTTCAACTCGCAACACTTATCTATTGACCATGGTCGATGAGTATTCCCGTTTTCCGTTTGCCTTTCCCTGCCCCAATATGCTGACGTCCACGGTTATCAGCTGCCTTGAGCAGGTATTTGCTTTCTGTGGCATGGCATCCTATGTTCATTCGGATCGGGGCCCTTCTTTTATGTCAGGAGAACTCAAGGCCTATCTCTCGGAACGGGGTATTGCTGCCAGCAAAACGACACCTTATTATCCGGTCGGGAATGGGCAAGTCGAGCGTTTTAACGCTATCATCTGGAATGCGGTACGTCTGGCTTTGAGATCTCGGGGCCTACCCAACCAGCAATGGGAAGCAGTACTTCCAGACGCATTACACTCCACACGGTCCCTCCTTTCGACCGCCACAAATACGCGCCTCATGAACGGTTCTTCCGATTTCAGCGTCGCTCATCCTATGGGATATCTCTCCCGTCGTGGTTGACTGCACCGGGACCAGTGCTACTCCGAAGATATGTCCGGGCGTCTAAGAATGACCCCCTGGTAGATGAGGTTGAGCTCACTGACGTCAATCCTACCTACGCCTATATTCGGTATCCTGACGGTCGGGAATCTACCGTGTCATTGCGGGATCTGGCTCCCTGCCCGCCGAAACATAGAGGGTCACCAGGGGATGATATTGTACCAGGCACATCTCTGGGCTCGCCAGGTGCCTCTCATCACGATCTGGATCTGACGCCGGCTGGTACCTCACTCCAGCGTGCCGACCTGGGGCAGACTGACTATGAGCCCGTCGGGGCTCGCACGCGCAGCCACGATCCACCCTGTACCGTACGCTCGGAAACGGATCTGCCACAGCTCTGCCCGACACCCGTTCGGGCACCAGTACACAGTCAGGATCGTCCTGACCCCTCACAGAGCGGGCTGGATCACTCGGACTCTGGTCCACGGCCCGCGGCGGGTAAACGGGCTAGGGGCCCTCTACCGCTACGAGAACCCAAACGGGTGCGGCTCTCCCTCGTCCAGCGGCTACGAAATGGAGGGAGAATGTGGTAACACAATACAGCTTCCTGTGACTCGAACTTTATTGCATCACTTCCTGTGATTAGTCCAGGATAAATACTGGACTGATCAGTTGGATCCTGGAGAGGCATAGAGTAAGACCTCTTTTGTATGTAGCACCTTTTTTAGTTGATTAAAGCTTACTTTAAGTTCACCACGCGTAAGGCTCATTCTTACGACACTTACTGTCTGTTCTAAATATCTGACATTTAGGCCGGAATTTTCCCACTGCCGTGCGTGCGTGTTCTGAGGCGGGTCGGTAGTAAAAGTCGCAGAAAATGGGAACGCGTCGGGAATGCGCCGTCATCCGCCTCCTTGCGTCTTTAACTCGGGCATGTTTGCGTGTCACTGACCTAAATGGCAGAGGTGAGCGACCTAATTAATATCATTAAAACCTTGTTGTGAGACCCTTAACAGGGATTTTAAGCAGATCTTTTGAATTTCACTGGATGACCATGGGAATCACGCAGCTCGGGAACCACGTCTGTCAAACTGAAGCGAAAGCTCAGTGGCCATTGCGCGAGGTCATTAATGCACAGCATGGAAATCCCATTAAATACTCCCACATGAGACCTCGTTACTTGCCTAAGAGAAAGCCTCTTGCTGACTCCATTTTGAGCACAGGTTTAGGTGTCTAGAGTTTGCAAGTCTTTTCTGCAACTTCGGAAGCCACTCTCACTGCATTGCTACTAACTATCACAGCATTGACAGATTGCTCCTCTGATCTCTGCTTGACCTGCCGTCTAGTGTATCATCATGGGTGCTGTTTATACTGTCATACCTTGGTCCTCAGAATCGGACCAGGATGAGCCACAACACCAGCAGCAGCAGGTACACCAGCAGCAGGAGCAACAACCTTCTCAACGACCTGATGCTCTGCAGGACAGAGGACATCAGCGCAGGGCTGCACTGCGCCGGAGGCGATACCCCCAACACGGTATACAAGCAGATGATGAGCTTCCTCAACACGACTGAGCAGCAGTGCCAAAGGAGTCTCAGGCTATTGCGTCAGGTCATCGCAGACATTTGCAGCTTGCTGTAGTAAGACCTACAGCCCAGAGGAGCTGGTGGACACGCCTTGCCAGTGGCTGTCAAAGTCACCAGCACCCTCAACTTCTTCACCTCAGGCTCGTTCCAGGAATCTGCAGCAGACATTTGCGGCATCTTGCAGTCGGCCGCCCACAGATGCCTTGTTTGACAAGTCAGCCAGTGTTACTGAGCGGGCGCTGGGCTTTGCGCTCTGGCTGGCTTCCCACAGGTGCAGGGCATCATCGACTACACACGTGGCCATGAAGGCCGCCCCCCCACACCATCCAGGAGTGTTTGTGAACCAGGTCAATGTGCAGCTGGTCTGCAACCATAGGAAGATCATCATGCATGTGTGCGCCAAATTCCCTGGCAGCTGTCATGACTCTTTCGTCCTGCGCCAGTCCAACCTCCCTCAGCTCTTCGCACCACCAAACACAATTACTGGCTGGCTGCTTGGAGACAAGGGCTATCCACTGAAGACGTGGCTCATGACAACTTTGAGGAGGCCAAGCAGTGAGGGTCAGGAGTGCTATAATGAAAGCCACATGTCCACCAGATGTGTCATAGAGCAAACAATAGGCATGCTGAAGATGTGCTTCAGATGCCTTGACAGATCTGGAGGAGCCCTTCAGTACACACCAGCCAGGGTCTCCAGAATCATTGTCTTCTGCTGTGCGCCGCACAACATAGCGCAGGAACGAGGATTACAGCTGCATGAGGAGCAAGGCACAGAATGCACGCCCTCATCGGAGGAAGAGGAGGAGGAACATCAGTTGGAAGACGAGGAGGAGGAGGAGCAGGAGGAACCTGAGGTCCAGATGCCAGTAGCATTGGAGCACATTGCTACCCGGGAGGCCATGGATGGCCTCCTTATGGCCAGATTTACTTAATTTCCTGCATTATACCGATACGGCTGTCACATGCTGTGTCAGGTGTCACATGCGGTGTCAGATTTCCCACCCAACAACAACATAAAGCCTTCCGATAATCACCAAGCCATTCCTTTCACACTGACCCCCATTGCTGGAGGTAACGTCATGTCTCACCATTCACTCCAACTCACGAAGCCACTTCCAAAGTAGCAGACAAAAATGGGCATGAACAGACAGTGGTGAAAATAAATAGTTTTATATGTGTCATAACATTAACGGAACCTTAACAATAACACTTCTTTAAACACCCATGTGCTTACTCTTGTGCATCTACTTCTGTCATTTTTCGTTTACGTGTGCTTCTATGAGGTGCAACCCCTGTGGCTTCAGCAGAGGTAGAGGCAGCCTATTCACTTCCCTGCTGCAACTGCATAGACATTTTTGGCAGACGTCCTCTGGGTTTTGAAGCCTGTGATTGGCCCCGGCAAAGTCTGTTGCTCCTGCAACTGTGCAGGGGCAGACTCTGCCATCGTGATCCGAGGAGGCATCTGGGGCTCTGACTGAGGTGGGGGTGGGGGGGCAACATGGGTGAAGTGTGAGTCCTTTGAGAGGAGCTCCCACTTCCATGTCCCCTCTCACCATCATCCCACTCATGGGCCACCCGCACTTCCCTGCTAGCAAGGAGCTGGCGAGCACCTTGCTGCACAGCAGTGGGGCCATGCAGGCCCAAGTCAATGTTTACATCCCTCCTTGAGAGGAGGTCTACGAGCGCCAGCCATCTGTTCTCCCTAGCTAGCATGTGCTCATGTGAGTGGCGCATTAGCTGCTCCATGTAGGTGGCCATCCTTTCCATGGAAGAGCATACTGTCTCCATCGCCTGCGAAATGGTGGTGCTCATGTTGAAGATGGACTCCTCCATTCTCTGCACTTTTGTAGACATCGTGGCCGAAAAACCTGACCGAGCCTCCTGCACTTGTTCCTGCACCTTCAGGATCACTCTGTTTCTCGATGGCCTCAGAGGCTCAGCGTCTGCATGCAGCTGAGCAAAGCTGGGAGTGTACTGTGCCCTCTGGCGAGGATTCTCCACTGCTGTCCCTGTCTCCACCATCTGCTCTTGCTCACTTGTGACTTGTGAGACACCAGGTGACCACACTACTCTCACATAGGACCCAACGAGATGTGCGTGTTTGCGTTTGTGCTGGGTGCTGGTCTGGTGACGGTGCACCCTCAGAGGCTGGAGGCTCCTCTGAGGAGTAATTTTCCTTCTCTGGCTGGACAGTTGGGGGGGGGGGGAGGCTCTTGATGAACCTGTGGGAGAGTAAAGAGATGATTTAGAATGTGTAACTATAGTATTATGCACATGATGAACATGCACTGGCTGCTGACATTAGTCACCATATGACTGACTGTTATATGCCATGTGGTTGTATGAGATGTAATTCTGTCACTAGATTACTGAGAGGTCCTCCTCCCTCCGTCTCCCACCGCCAGCAGCTCCACAACTCTTGGAGACCTCCAGGGCGACCTCCTCTGCTGGAGTTAAAGTGGTGAAGGATGGAGGGCCACCTCCGGTTCTCTCCCCCTCCCTGTTTTTGTGCACTCATTTCTCCTGCAAGGAGAGAAAGAAGAGAGGTTTGAGTGAGAGTGATGGCATGAGTGTAAGGAATGTGTTGGTTACATCTGTAGAGGGTGACTATGAAGGAGTGAGGTGCCAATGCCAAAGTGCTAATGCCAGATGGCCTTCTTGTGTGGTGTTACTTGGCATGATTGCATTATGATGAGGGTGAGTGCGAGGGGTGGTTAGTCAGAGGGGGGTGTGAGTATGTACAGAGAGAGAGAGGGATGGGTGGGCGTGCAAGGTATGTTGGTGTGCGTAATGATGTGCAGGAGCAGACTTGGGAAGGCAGCGTGATGGGGATGTGATGAGAGGCACAGCAGAATGAGGCCGAGTGTGCTATTGCACTCACCTTTCCTGATCTCATGAGATCATTGAAGCACTTCTGGCATTGCACCCAGGTCCACCTCACCACCTCCCTGCTGTTCACCTCCTCACCTATTTTGAGCCAGGCTCTTTTTGTCTCTTGGGTAGGTCTCTTCCACCCATCAGCAGGGAAGAGCATCTCCCTGTGTGCTCTCACTCCCTCTACAAGAATATGTAGGGAGTCATCGGAAAACCTGGGTGCAGCCCTCTGTCTTTGTGAAGTCATGTTTTGAAGTGTGAGTAATAAGAAGATCCTGCAATAGCCTCCTTGCACACTCCTAGATGAACCTTTAAATGCAATGTGGCCAAGGCTGTATATACCTGCTCAAATTGAGTCATCGATGACGTCATCAGACCCGCTCCATTTAATAGTGCCGGGAAACACGCATGTCTGCCTTAATAGGCTCCATTAACTGAAAGTCGCACTGAGGAACGGGATCACCAGAACAATGTGGCTCCGACCTGACCTGACTCGGTAAAGAAAATTCCGGCCTTAATCTTTATCTATGGTCCCTCATTCTAGACCCCTCAACCGCTGGAAACAGTCTGCTTCTATCTACCCTGTCCCATCCTTTTATAGTTTTAAACACTTCTATCATATTGCCCTATAATTTACGTTCTATCGAAAGTATCCCCAATTTTTCAAATCTTTCTTTGTTTTTGTATTTCCCCATACCAGGCAGCATCCTAGTAGATCCAGTTGTACTCTCTAAAGCCTCAATATCCTTTCTATAGTTTGGAGCCCAATACTGTACACAGTACTCTAACTGAAGGCTTCTTCAGGTTTTATATAAGCTCTCAACCACTTCAAGATTCACCTCCTATCTGATATTCTCTTTAGTAAAGACTGATGCAAAGTGCTTACTAAATATCTCTGCCATTTTCTGATCATCCTCTACAAATTGATAGTCCTCTTCTCTCGGGTGTCTCGCCTTATTTTTAGCAATTTTTTTTTACTGATATGCTTGTAGAATACTTTACTGTTTCTTTCGATTTTTGCATTTTTTCCCCTCATTCTCCCTCTTAGCTTTTTTAATCCGACCATTAATACTGTTTTGTATCATAGTGTCCTTTAGTTTTTCCATTATTATTATTGTCCTTTATAGACCCTCTTCTTCAATTTTAATTGGAATCTAACCTCTTTTTCTCTCTTTCTAGTTGGCTCTTAAACCTTATCATATTGTGGTTACTACTCCCAAGGTGTTCAGCCACATTTAGCTCAGCTACTTGATCTATTTCATGACCAGATCTAGAAACACCATCGCCCTTGTAGGCCTACTCGCATACTGTACACATTTTAGGAATTTTGTTCCCTTTTCTCCATTTACTCCCTCTCTGTCCCAATCGATAAGTAGATAATTAACATGTCCCAGAACAATGGCTCGGATTTTGCGGTAGTAATGACGGCAAAACTGTCAGGGTTCGCCGTCATTACTCCTCTGAAACTAACAGCAACTTCTGGAGTCTGCACATGCGCTGATAAACGTGGAAATCCAGAAGTTGCTGTCAGTGATTCTATGCTTCTCCACAGGCTGCTCTGTTGAACTCCCTGGAGCCCGCAATCAATTCATATCACTGAACTGACACAAACTTCCCCTTTTATGCTGGAATATCGCTGTTTAAAAACCCCCTGAAAAACTTAAGCCTTGTTGAAAGAGGTATAACTGGATTTTTAACGATGTAGTGACTGCTGAACAACAGTTCTGGCCCTGAAAAACTAATTTTATGTTTGTGGACTGTCAAATTTTTCCATTTTTGATTAAAAAAAAAGTGGCATGGTTTTTCATTAAAAAAAAAAATTATTTAATATCTCAGCTTCTACCTTAATCCCATGTGTATGTCCCAATCTTTATTTCACTCTCGGTAAAATGATTAAAAAGTGAAGGAAAATCAGTGCATTTTACTTCCTGGTTTGCTGTCTGAGAATACTTCAATGTGATTGGTTGCTTAGCCAGCTTGATGACATCACTGTTGCTGGATGCTGGAGATCCCCGAGACTTGGCGTCAGATTCAAATTAACGTCGGGAGAGGTGAAATTGACGCTGCAGAGATCGCTAGATCTTTGTGGGCAGCTTTCGTCGAGGTCAGCGGCAAGTGCCATCACTTCGCCGCTGACAGCAAAATACGGGCCAATAATTTTGCTTTTCAAAATCCTCTCTAATCTGGTTGTAGATTTCCTCTTCCAGTTCCTTCCCATAATTTGGAGGTCTGCAATACACCCCTACTAAAGCAATAAGCCTTTTAAAAAGAAAACTGAGCTCCAACCACATAGACTCTGTCTGCACCCCTTTGTCCACATCCACCTTCTCTTAAGGATGCATTCCCTCTTTTACTAATATTGCCACCCTACCTCCTTTCTTATCTTTTATATCCCTCTTAAATATCTTTTATCCCAATAAGTTTATTTTCCAATTTGGTCCATTTGCAGCAAGGTTTCCGTTAATGCTATTAAGTCTTGATCTTGTTATAAAATAATTGCTTCCAGTTCCCCCAGTTTATTTCCCATACTCTGTGCATTTCAATACATGCATTTAAACCTTGTTTTGCTTTTTTAAACACTCGTCTTTATCCCATGTTTTTTGATTTCTAAGCTAACATATACCTTTACTTCAGTCTTTTTGCTATTGATAACTAGTCCATTTGATTTTATTTCTCTACTTTATCAACTCTTGCTAAATTGTTTTCGGCATGACTATATTTTTATACCATGTGAATGTAACTGTATGCATACCATTGATGGTAGTGCATCATTTCACAGACAGTATTACAGGAATTAGAAAAGAAAATACATATTGTATAAAAATATTTCATAACCATCTTAAGTGCTGCAACCTTTGCCAACACCAGCCTGTTCTTTCATGTAACTGTTTTTTACAAGTCATATTTATCTTTCAAGCTTCTGCAGGCATTTCAAAAGTACAAGGAACTAGTCAAACGACCCAGCATCAGTAAGGAGCTGCTTTCAGAACGTGAAACGTTGTTAGCAAAACTTGCAGAATATATCAAAGGTAACGTTAGCACAAGCATTTCTGAAATGACATATTTAAGAACTATTGATAGCATAAAGCTTACACCAAGTAGTAATTGAGTAAAAAGTGCTGCTCTTCAGAGAATTGCTGCCTTTATTGATGATGCTATTTGAATGAATTAGGCATTCACACTGATTTTGAGAGTCGGCGGCGTGGTATTCCTGGAGAACCGTCAGGCCCACTTTCAGGCAAGAATCTTCCCGAGGTTGTCAATAATATTGTTTGGGTTAGACAGCTGGAACTAAAGGTTAGTATTTAAGTAGTAAATGTTTTCCTCTTGGTCTATGAAATTTTAGACTAAAAAAAAATGATTTTATGAAATATGGAGAGAGGAACTAACCATTTATTTTTAATCTTTACAACCAGGTGCCATGTCAGTTTAACCGTTTTGAGGAAGGCAGCAGCATTTTTGCACCAGAATAAGCTGACATGGAATGTTACTTATTTTTGTGCAGACCTCTAAATCTTTAACAATAGTAAGCTGCAGATATTTTGTTTTAGCAGAAACATGACCATTTTGATAGCTACTAAGGACATTCATAACAGTTAAGTGTTAACTGATTTTTTTTAAATGCCATCACTCACTAAACTGTTGATTTAAAGATCCTCAGGGTTGTAGCAATGGAGGTGTTTGGCCCAATGTTGCTCTTTTTTTTTCTCCCCAACCGATTAGTGGCTATTTAAAAAAAAATCTATTATTTAACCAGTAAGCTACCTTGCTGGCCTATATCCTGAAAGCATTGGGCAGTTAACTACTCCATCACAGGTAATTTCATCCCTTCGTGCCTGCCTCAATCTTTGAAATCTCATGTCCTGAATACTGGCTTCCTTTTCTTCTTTTCCTCTGTCACTCCCTTTTACTTTTCTAGCCCAACAGTTGGATAATGTTAAACACTGCTTTCTATAAGGACAAAGTCAGTAATATAAATTAGACTGGTAGGATGCTTTGTATTCTATCAAATGTTCTCCAATGGCTTGCCTTATATTTGTTGCTATTGTCAAATGGACAAGTTTTGCAGTTTACCTTGGAGTTTACTATAGTGTTGTAAATCGGAATACTATTACAATTTAGGAGCAATAAGCTGGCCACAATTGTGTTTCAGCTGTTCGAGGCTTTAAACTGTATCATCTATTTCTTGTTTGTTTGCTGAGGAATAGAAGCCAAGTGATGGTCCCTTATTTTGGAATCAATAATATTAAATTGGGAATATATGAACTAAGGAAACAAATTGTGAAATGCTAGGTCACACAACTTAGTGCTTGAATTTCAGCAGTTCCTTCCTCTTATTTTGTGGAATTGTATCTTGGCATGAATCACCACTTGCAGGCAATGAGGGGAAAATCGGTGACAAATTTTGGTGGGGGGGAACAAGAAATTACATTGATGAAATCAACATTGTTTGAAACTGTATATATCGTAGAGAGAGCATGATGGCAGAATACATTGGCGCTCCAGGGCACAGTGCCACAGAGGGTTAGAAGTTGCTTTTGGCTTGTGATCCTGTTGTAATTGAATTCCTGATTTTGGCTGGAGAGAGGAAGTGAGTCATTGTGAACTGCTTTCACATATCACCTGATACCTTCTTAATGATAGCATTGAAAAGGGCCTCAGATGAAGTTATCTGCTTGTTCTTCTGGCATGGAGTGGTGTCTGGCGCAAGAGACGTAAAGGGAAGAAGAGAAAATTTAAATCGGGGAAGAGCAAGGACAAACTGTATTGGCTACATTAATGCTGTGCCTTTATTTTAGGCTGAAGATACTGTAAAGATTGCTGAGGCATTGCTGAGTGACTTGTCAGGATTTCGGTCATTTTGGCGAAATTGCAATGAGCTTCTGGACCAGTTGAGGACCTATGAGCAAGAGCAGTTTGATGACTGGTCTAGGGACATACAATCATCTGTATCAGATCCCACAGCTGGCATCAGGTAGGTGCGGAGTTTTCTTGCAGTTCGGAGGCGTTTGCCCGTGGCAAGCCTCCTACCGCAATTTCCACCCCATTGTCTTGTGCACAGAGAAAATTAGGAAGCACAGATGAGGATGAAAAAAACGCCATCATTTCTAGCCAGCAATAACAAAACAGTTCCAAAATCAAATTTTGTTTTTGCTTGTGTTGGCTTCAGCTGTTGCAGCGTAATCCAAATGCACAGACTACTGTTTCTCAAGGGTCTGACAGGAAATGTAACATGCTCACATGAGGATAAACGCTGACATGGACTGGTTGGGCCAAATGGTCTGCTTCCATGTTGTAACTTCCATATATATTTCTATGCAAGTGCACCAGGTCTAGGGGACTTGGTACACCCAAGTGTTATACTGGCGCTGAGTTTATGCTGCTAATAGTGTAACTTCAGCAGCAATTTGGACATATAACAATAATATTGGAATGTACTTTTTTTTGGTAAGTGGTGATAAATTTCACAAATGATAAGGTCACCATTACTAAGCAAAGCTGGCATATTGTAATAAAGTTTAGTTATAAAGCTACTAGCTCCTTCTTCATGATGGCCATATGTGGCTTTGAAGATGCTAGTTTTCTGCTCTGTCAAATTTGAGCAAATCATAGGTTAGCCCCACTTTACTAGATATCGCAGAGCTCCTTTATTAGCACATAAAGGTTTGCATAAATTTGTGTAAATTAAAGGCATGTAACCATTGACATGTTGGTGTAATTTATGGTAGTTTGCAGGCCAATGGTCGAGTTATAGAATTGGATCACTCTGATGGGAAGTTGAAAATACATTACTCAGACCGCCTAGTTTCTTTGTTGAGGGAAGTGCGCCAGCTTTCTGCTCTGGGGTTTGCCATTCCTGCAAGAATCCAACAAACGGCAATTACAGCTCAAAAGTTCTACAGACAGGCAGTTATTCTCAAACAGGTTAGCATTATTTTAGTTTGTTTGATTCCCTTTCCTGAACCCTCCTCAATCAGATCATCTTTCCTTTCCCTGCTCTTTTCTTAACTGCCTCCACGCTATTTAAATGTTAAGGTGTGAAAGTTCAAGCTTCAATATTAAATTAGTTTCTATTTTCCTTGACAGGTTGCTCACTTTTACAATACTATTGATCAGCAGATGATTCCCAGCCAGAGGCCCATGATGTTAAACTCTGCTTTATCTTTCGAACAGATAATAAAAGTAAGGCAATTTGGGTACAGAAAATTTCGGATTTCCTTCGTTACTTTACACTTTCAAACATGTGATTTGAGGATTCATGAACTGTCTGTTATATTGTTATAGGTAGCCTGACACTTAAAGCCATAAACACCAAAACTCTTAACTGTGTTGCTGTTAATATACCTTCAAATGAATAAATATGAACACAGGAGTGTTATACTTGCCACAATGTTTGAAATACCCACTCTCCTGCCACATCTGTCTTTCCGATGTGGCGTTAAACCGAAGCCGCGTCTGCTCTCTCAGGTGGCACAATTTTGAAGAAGAGCAAGGGGGTTATCCCCGGTGTCCTGGCTAATATTTATCCCTCAACCAAGATCGTTTCTGCAGCTACCGATCTGCTCAACCACACGCTCACCACTATCTTTGATGCCCTAGTCCCTGCTAAAACAATTACCCTCTCTCACCCTGACCGTTCCCCCTGGTACGGCTCTCATCTTCACTCCCTTAAGTCCAAGGGAAGCAGACTCGAACGGATATGGCGGACAACTGGTTTAGCCATTCACCGCCAGATCTGGCTGGACCACATAAAGCACTATCGGGCCCTGCTCTCGTCTGCCAAAATTGCTCACTATTCCAGAATCATTCTAGAATGCAAAGATAAACCCCGGCTCCTATTCTCTACTGCTAACCATTTTCTTAAACCCCTCTCCCCTGTCTCCTCCACCCTCCCCTCCGATAACAAATGTGAGGAGCTCATGGACTTCTTTGTCTCTAAGATTGAGACCATCCGTTCAGCTGCCTCTGCCACTTCCCTTCCTTCCCCTAGCTCACCGGGCCAAACTTCCTCGAAGGTTACCCCCTGCCCTAGCCCTGAACTCACATCTTTCTCCAGTTTCTTTCCGATTTCCCCTCATGACCTCTCTGTACTCATCTTGTCTATGAGACCCACCTCCTGCTCCCTCGACTCTATTCCCACCAAACTGCTGACCACCCAACTTCCTTTTCTGGCTCCCATGTTAGCTGATATTGTTAACAGTTCTCTCTCCTCAGGTACTGTCCCCCTCTCCCTCAAATCTGCCATCATCACCCCTCTCCTCAAAAAACCTAACCTTGATCCCTCCGTCCTTGCAAACTACCACCCCCATCTCCAATCTCCCTTTCCTCTCCAAAGTCCTTGAACGCGTTGTTGCTTCCTAAATCCGTGCCCATCTTTCCTGCAATTCCATGTTTGAATCCCTCCAATCAGGTTTCCGCCCTTGCCACAGTACCGAAATGGCTCTCATCAAAGTCACAAATGACATCCTTTGTGACTATGACAAAGGTAAACTATCCCTCCTCGTCCTTCTTGACTTGTTTGCAGCCTTTGACACGGTTGATCACTCCACCCTTCTCCAACGCCTCTTCACCGTCGTCCAGCTGGGTGGGACTGCACTCGCCTGGTTCCATTCTTATCTATCTAATCGTAACCAGAGAATTATCTGCAACGGCTTCTCTTCCCGCTCCCGCATCGTTACCTCTGGTGTCCCCCAAGGATCTATCCTTGGCCCCCTCCTATTTCTCATCTACATGTTGCCCCTTGGTGACATCATCCGAAACACAGCGTCAGTTTCCACAGTTTACGCTTGAAAGGATATTTACTTGTCTGAGCCCCTTTGGGACTATCCCGGATCATGCGTATTTCTCAGATGTTCGCTTGCAACTAAAGGTTGAGGTAGCCGAATCCTAAAGACGCTTAACTGAGTCAAAAGGTCCCGTCTATCTCTCCCTAAAGGAAAGGAGCAACCCGAGAATGTTACCATCCTCCAGATAGCACTTTTATTAACTTTAGCTAGACTGTAACGTCCCGGATATTATAAGGGTCCGGAGATCTCCCCTCAGAAATGTACCTCTTCACCAAAGAGTGTACAGAGATTGGGTTCGCGAGTTATTGATACAGAAGACTTATGTGAGACAATTCTAAAAATATATAGAGATTTATTAAAAGAACCGACATGCAATTTACAGTTGGTGAATCAGTCAATCGCAACATTAACAGTTCTAAAAAGAGAAAAATTACAATCTTATTTTTAAAAGAGAATCTTACTTTTAAATCTTAACTTCGCTACAGTATTATAGTTCTCAAAATTTTCTATACAGGATATCCATCAACTATCAAGGCACCAGTTACCTTCAATCCTCGATGTACAAAAGAGTGAAGGACTACAGAGCCGCCCCTGTAGTCGTGAATCGCTTTGCCCGATTAAAGCGAGGCTGATTATCTCATTCGAGACTTCAATATTTATACCCTTTTTCAGTAGTATTTCATAGGTTTTTGTTGATCCAAGTTAATTATCACTAATCATCTTTTAGCTGACCCCTGCACTTCTTACTGCTACATCATCAGTAGTTATTGGGAGTTTACCATTTATGTTCAAAAGGGCTAATGTCCTTTGTTTGTGCGTTATCCTTTATATCATGTGTCATTCTTAAGAAGTTTAATCAAGATCATTTATCCAGGGTTGACCATTGACCTGTCTTAATAAGGTTACCCATTCAGGGCCAACAATTGTCCTGTTTTAATAAGGTTACTTATTCAGGGTCAACAACTGTCCTGTCCCAACAAGGCCAGAATTCTTTCATAGCTAGGATTTCCAAATCCAGCTTGTCATGTTTTTAAAGAAGTTATAAGGTAGAATTCCTTACAAGGTAGTGTATTTTTCTAAAAAGGTTAGAAGGTAGAATTCCTTCACACGCTGACGACACCCAGCTCTACCTCATGACTTTTTCTCTCGACCCCTCCACGGTGTCTAAATTGTCAGACTGCTTGTCCGACATACAGTTCTGGATGTGCAAAAATTTTCTCCAATTAAATATTGGGAAAAACGACGCTATTGTTTTCGGTCCCCGCCACAAACTCCTTTCCCTAGCCACCGACTCCTTCCCTCTCCCTAACATCTGTCTGAGGCCGAACCACACTGTTCGCAACCTTGGTGTCATATTTGACCCTGAAATGAGCTTCCGACCACATATCCGCAGCATAACAAAGACCGCCTAATTCCACCTCCGTAACATTGCCCGTCTCCGCCCTTGCCGCAGCTCATCCGCTGCTGAAACCCTCATCCATGCCTTTGTTAACTCTAGACTTGACTATTCCAACGCACTCCTGGCTAGCCTCCCACATTCCACCCTACGTAAACTTGAGGTCATCCAAAACTTGGCTGCCCATGTCCTAACTCACACCAAGTCCTGTTCACCCATCACCCCTGTGCTCGCTGACCTACATTGGCTCCCGGTTAAGCAGAGCCTTGATTTTTCAAAATTCTCATCCTTGTTTTCAAATCCCTCCATGGCCTCGCCCCTTCCTATCTCTGTAATCTCCTTCAGCCCCACAACCCCCCCGAGGTATCTGTGTTCCTCTAATTCTGCCCTCTTCAACATCCCTGATTATAATCGCTCAACCATTGGTGGTCGCGCCTTCTGTTGCCTCGGCCCTAAGCTCTGGAATTCCCTGCCTAAACCTGTCCGCCTCACTACCTCTCTTTCCTCCTTTAAGACGCTCCTTAAAACCTACCTCTTTGACCAAGCTTTGGTCACCTGGCCTAATTTATCCTTATGTTGATCGGTGTCAAATTTTTTGTCTTATAATACTCCTGTGACACGCCTTGGGACGTTTTACTACGTTAAAGGTGCTATATAAATGCAAGTTGTTGTTGTTGTTGGAAAAAACAGATCATCTGGTCATTATCACAATGCTGTTTCTGGAAGCTTGCTGTGCAGAAATTAGCTGCTGCGTTTCCTACATAACAACAGTGACTACACTTCAAAATGTACTTCATTGGCTGTAAAGTGCTTTGGGAAGTCCGGTGGTTGTGAAAGGCGCTATATAACTGCAAGTCTTTTTTATTTTATAACATGGAACTGTGGAAAAGCTCCATGATTGTATTATCTGTGGATTGCAGAAGGTACAAAATACAATAAGAAAAGTCCAAAAAATTAAACAAAATTTCAGTTGTGCAGTGTGTTGAGGTGTCAATATGCAACAGCACAGTGTTGTTGGACATAGGCTCAATTTTCCTTGCGAAGATTTCCGTTGATCTTTATTTCCAGCAAAGTTGTAAATTCATTCTAGATGTTTGATTTTTCTGGAAATAGTGACCAGAGGATATCTTGCCTTCGCTCGCGTGGCAGCATTGTGCTGGATTTTTCTGCTGCTTTGGTGCAGCATAAAAGTGCTCTTTCAACAATAGCAAAGATAACTTACATTTATAGAGCGCCTTTGACATAGAAAAACATTCCAGTCTGGTTCGACAAAAATGGATGCTGAGCCAAAGTACGGGGATATTGGGAGGGGTGACTAAAAGCTTTTAAGCAGTCTTAAAGGAGGAGAGGGAGGTAGAGGTATATATTTCAACATTTTGCATTTGACGCAATTTGCATTTCTGCAGAGCCCAAAGCATGTGGATTTGTCTCAAATTTCACATTTATTAAAAAACAGCTACTCTGTGCATATTTGACTTTGTGCTTTACTCATGGTTTGCACACTGCATTGATGAATGTCTGATCTCAGCTTGGCGGTTGGCACTGCTTTATGATCCTGGTCCAGCAGCTCTCTCCACTCTCTTCTTGTACAGTGATTGGTCAGGAGCTTAGTGGTGACTTTCAAATTATTTTCATAATTTTTAATTAGAACCCAAAAGCTGGATCCAAGGAATCTGGCGGAAAAGTACAGATCACTTGGGATAACCCTAAGGAGCTGGAGGCCTATATTCAGAAACTACACACTGCAGCGGAACGCCTTACCACAGAGAACAGAAAGCTGAGGAAATGTCACACTGACTTCCGTGATAAGGTAAGAACATAAAGTACGGAACACGAAAAGGCCTATCAAACTCATTCTTTACACATCCCACTTAATCTCCTGAATAAAGGTGACGAAACCTTTTATTTAAAAAAAAAAAAATCTGTTATTTAACCATTAGGCTACCTTGCTGGCCTAAATCCTTAAAACATTGTGCAGTTGGCTACTTAATCACAGGTAATTGCATCCCTTCCTGCCTGCCTTAATCCTTTAAATCTCATGTCCTGAATACTGGCTTCCTTTTCCTCTCACTCCCTTTTACTTTTCTCGACAAACAGTTGGGGAATGCTAAACACTGCTTTCTATAAGGACAACGCCAGTAATAATTTGAGGTGTCCTGTGGTTATAAAAATCACAATATAAAGAGAAGTTTCTTTCCTTCTGTCCTTCCATCCTTCCTCAAATCGTCATATTGCTCCCTCTATTTCTATGTCCAAATCATTTATATATGTAGAAAAGAGAGGTACCAACAAAGATGCTGGGGTATGACGGCATCTTGCCAATTCAAGAAACATCCATATCTTCCTATTCTCTGCTTTCTATCCACCACCTTGCCTATTAATATAATGGCCCTATCCATTTATTTTAACGTAGTTTTTGCAGCAGGTACGCTAATTCAGTTTTCCCCTTTTGTTGCTATTTCTGAATAAATCAAATAAAACAACAATAATGTGTTTAAAAATATAATTAGACCACCTGACTACAGGAAACAAAGTTCTAGAAATACATTTCATTCCAATTATTCCTTACATTTGAAAAGCAGTTTGAAAAGATTCAGTGTCCAAACACATGCTGAAGAAAAAATGTCTGCCAGGGCAGGAAAACAATGCTTTATACTGAATATTATCTTCTTTTTTACCAATACGGCCACAGTAACTTGTATACCATAAAAAATAGAATTGGAAACACTGTAGTGTAACTTGGAGATTGTGCAAAGACTTACTCACTACAGTTGCCAAAATGTAATAATACATTTTAAATGCATGTCGAGCACACCAAAACTTTAGAATGTTTTTATGATTACCTAAATAATCATTAACCTTGGGCAGCTCTATGGCTCAAAAGCTAAACACAACACATTGATCCCTGGTCTGTGCTGCATTAGCTTATATCAGCTAAGACAAATGGTAGGAGCACAAGAGTCGGCTTTCCTGTCACTAGGCTGGGAGGAGAACAAATCAGCAGGGTTCCTACTCCTAGCCATTGACCCTACTTAAGTATGAATGTTCTCTTCTTTCACCATCCCCAACGTTCCCACCTGGGTACAGTAGTTTAGTGGTTATATTATTGGACTCGTAATCCAGAGGCCTGGACCAATAATCTGGAGATGTGAGTTCAAATGGCACCATGGCAGATTGCGAATATGATTTTAGTTTGAAAAAAAATCTGGAATAGTTTCAGTGACCATGAAGCTATCGGATTGTCGTAAAAACCCAATTGGTGCACTAATGTCCTTCAGGGAAGGAAAGCTGCTGTTCTTACCCAGTCTGGCCTACATGTGACTCCAGACCCAGAGCAATGTGGTTAACTCTTAACTGCCCTCTGAAATGGCCTAGCAAGCCACTCAGTTGTATCAAACTGCTACAAAGAAGTAGAATGAGAATAAATCGGGAAAGACCACTCGGCTTTGACCTAGGCGTCGGATTTGGATGTGACTAAGGCATACCTAGCCCAGTCAACCCTGCAATGTCCTCCTCGCTAACATCTGGGGATTTGTGCCAAAGTTGGGAGAGCTGTCTCACAGATTAGTCAAGCAACAGCCTGACATAGTCATACTCACGGAATCGTACCTATCAGCCAACGTCCCAGACTCTTTCATCACCATCGGGTACGGTAGCATAGTGGTTATGTGGCATATGGACGAGTAATCCAGAGGCCTGGACTAATGATCCAGAGACATGAGTTCAAATCCCACCACGGCAGCTGGGAAATTTTAATTCAGTTAATTAAATTAAATCTGGAATAAAAAGTAGTATCAGTAATGGTGAAATCTCGAGACCAAGAAACTATTGGATTGTCGTAAAAACCCATCTGGTTCACTAATGTCCTTTAGGGAAGGAAATCTGCCATCCTTACCTGGTCTGGCCTATATGTGATTCCAGACCCACAGCAATGTGGTTGACTCTTATCTGCCCTCTTAAATGGCCTAGCAAGCCACTCCGTTGTATAAGGCAGATCACCACCACCTTCCCATGGGCAATAAATACCTGCCTTGCTGGCGACGCCCACATCCCATCAACGAATAAATTAATTTTTCTTAAAATTTTCCTCGGAATGTCCTGTCCCTCCGACAGGACAGACCCACCAAAGGTGACAGTACAATGGTGTACAGTCAGGAGGGAATGACCCTGGGAGTCTTCAACATTAACTCCAGACCCCATGAAGTCCTTCTGGCATCAGACAAGGGCATGGGCAAGGAAACCTCCTGCTGATTACCATCTACCGCCCTCCCTCAGCTGATGAATCAGTACTCCTCCATGTTGAACACCACTTAGAAGAAGCACTGAACATAGCAAGGGCACAGCACGTACTCTGGTTGGGGGACTTCAATGTCCATCATCCAAAGTGGCTTGGAGTACCACCATTGACCGAGCTGACCGAGTCCTGAAGAACATAGTTGCCAGACTGGGCCTGCGGCAGAGGGAAAAACCTACTTGACCTCGTCCTCCCCAATCTACCTGCCGCAGATGCATCTGTCCATGACGGTATTGGTAGGAGTGACGACATCACGGTCCTTGGAGAGACAAAGTCCCGTCTTCACACTGAGGACACCCTCCATTGTGTTGTGTGGCACTACCACTGTGCTAAATGGGATAGATTGAGAACAGGTCTAGCGGTGCAAAACTGGGAATCCATGAGGCACTGTGGGCCGTCAGCAGCAGCAGAATTGTATTCCACCACAATTTGTAAGCTCATGGTCCGGCATATCCCTCACTCTACCATTACCATTAGGTCAGGTGACCAATGAGGAGTGTAGAAGAGCATTCCAGGAGCAGCACCAGGTGTATCTGAAAATGAGGGGCCAACCTGGTGAAGCTACACCAAAGAACTACATGCATGACTGAGCTAAGCGATCCCACAACCAACGGATCAGATGAAAGCTCTACAGTCCTGCCACATCTAGTCGTGAATGGTGGTGGACAATTAAATAACTAACTGGAGGAGGAGGCTCCCTGAACATCCCCATCCTCACCGATGGCAGAGCCCAGCATGTGAGTGCAAAAGACAAGGCTGGAGCATTCGCAACCATCTTCAGCCAGAAATGCTGAGTGGATGATCCATCTTGGCCTCCTCCTGACGTCCCCACCATCACAGATGCCAGTCTTCAGCCAATTCAGTTCACTCCACGAGATGTCAAGAAATGGCTGTGCGCACTGGATACAGCAAAGGCTCTGGGCCCCGACAACATCCCGGCTGTCATGCTGAAGACCTGTGCTCCAGAACTAGCCACATCCTTTAGCCAAACTGTTCCAGTACAGCTACTACATTGGCACGTACCCGACAAAGTGGAAAATTGCCCAGAAATGTCCAGTCCATAAAAAGTAGGACAAATTCAGTTACCGCCCCAGCAGCATAATTTCAATCATCAGCAAAGTGATGGAAGGTGTTATTGACAGTGTTATTAAGCGGCACTTACTCACCAATAACCTGCTTACGAATGCTCAGTTTGGATTCCGCCGGGACCACTCTGGTCCAGACCTCATTATAGTTTTGGTCCAAACATAGAAAAAGAGCTGAATTCCAGAGGTGAGGTGAGGGTGACTGTCCTTGACATCAAGGCAGCATTTGACCTGAGTGTGGTATCAAGGAGCCCCAGTAAAATTGAAGTCAATGGGGATCAGGGGGAAAAATCTCCACTGGTTGGAGTCATACCTAACACAAAGGAAGATGGTTGTGGCTGGTGGAGGCCAATCATCTCAGTCCCAGGTCATCACTGCAGGAATTCCTCAGGGCAGTGTCCTAGGCCCAACCATCTTCAGCTGCTTTATCAATGACCTTCCCTCGATCAGAAGGTCAGAAGTTTGCTGATGATTGCACAATGTTCTTTTCCATTCACAATTCCTCAGACAATGAAGCAGTCCGTACCCGCATGCTGCGAGACCTGGACAACATCCAGGCTTGGGTTGATAAGTGGCAATTATATTTTCATGTTATTTTTAAAATAAATAACATGTTAAATGAACAGTATTTTCTATTTAACTGTATTTTTAAGGTGCCATTAGCACTATGGAAGTCATCTGACACCTTTGCAGAACTGCAGTTAAAAACTTATAACACAAATAATTAAAAAATAAATTGGTAGTTACAAATTATATTAGTATTGCTATTGATGAGCGAGATCTTATCCTTGCAGGTTGTAGCTCTTATGAACATTGATCTACTTCGCCAACAACAGCGATGGAAAGATGGACTGCAAGAGCTCAGATTTGTTTTCTCCACCCTTGAATCACAGGTATTTTGAATGGGACATTTATGACATTGTAGCTAGAACTTAAGTCATTCATAACAATAATTTTAATGGGTATGCATTACTTTTTCATCATATTTAGTTCAAGGAGATGTAGGAATTTTTAAAAATATATTAATCGTGTAATCAAACTGTACTTCAATATATGTACCAAAGTAATGGGAAATCATTCTTTTTATGGTAATTTATTCATTTGAAAATGTTTAGTGAGCAATAAGTTGCTAGTACTATATTATACTATTCAACCCACAAGCTGAGCTTCTGATTCAATATCCTCTCCATTACAAAAACTGCCTAATTCCACCTCCATAATCTCGCCTGCTTCAGCCCATCTGCCACAAACTCTTATCCATGCCTTTTGCCATTTCCAGACTAGAATATTCCACTACACACTCTCTCTCTCTCTCTCTCTCTCTCTCCTTTTCTCTCCTCACTCACACACTCACACACACACACGCGCTCTCTCTCTTTCTCACACTCTCTCACTCTCTTTATTACAACATGAATTCCTACATTACAACAGTGACTACACTTCAAAAGGCACTTCATTGGCTGTAAAGCGCTTTGGGATGTTCTGAGGTCGTGAAAGGCGCCATAGAAATGCAAGTCTTTCTCTTTCTTTCTCTTTCATTCTCTTTCTTTCTCTTTCTTTCTCTTTCTTTCTCTCTCTTTCTCTTCTCTTTCTCTTTCTCTCTCTTTCTCTTTCTCTCTTTCTCTTCTCTTTCTCTCTCTCTTTCTCTCTCTTTCTCTCTCTAACTCTCCATCATCCCCATCCAGTGGTTGTATGTGTGTGTAGACTAGAGGCCAGGTTCATGGAGCAGAATGAAGATGAGCTTGGGCTTAGGTGGAGAGGGGAGTAGACATGACTACCATCCTAGAACAGTATACAGATGGACCCAGTTGGCCGACTCCAAAGGAATGGGGAGACTTAATGCTGAGGGGAAGCTGGGGCATTCTGTGTGGATGTTGTGTCCAGAGTGCGCTCAGGAGCGGAGAAACTGGGCTGTGCTACACTGATTGCTTTCCTGCTTTTTCGCACCGTCAGAATATTACATCCTGGTCCCGCAGCTGCTGACTGCTGGCTTCACCGGCATTTTACTATGATTGTTTATTATGTATTATACGGCTTCTGTGGAGACATAAGAAGTGTGAGGGAGGTGAAGTTGGAAGCGTGGAGAAGATGGGGTGGCAAGTATTATAAATGGCAGTAAGAAAATGATGGGAGGTTGGGAGCTTATGAAGACACAGGCACAGGTCGAAATGATGGCTGGAAAGGAAGGTGGCGTGGGAGAAGACAGGGCAACGGTTCCATGACGACAGACAAACCTAAGTATCTGAGTGGGGATAAAGGCTTTCTGGGCTTCCAATGGCGCGGAGAGAAAAGCCTTAAAGAAAAAATAAACTTTGGCGCAAACTTTGCTCTAAGTAGCACCAATAAATATAAGAAACATTTTAGTTTATGCCGGCAGTTGCAGGAAGCTTGTGAAGGCAGCTAGGAAGCGCAAATTAGAAGGGGCAGCAGCTTTACATACTAGTTAGAGAGCGCAATGGTAAGTATAATAGTAAAGAGGGCATAAGAAAATTATCTATTAAAAGTAATAGAAGCAGGTGTTACGATTTGTCATAAGGAGGCCGTTAAGGTCCGTTTTGAAGGAAAAATGGCGGCCGACTCGCTTTCGCCCGCTTCTGGCGGGTCTCGCGGCGGCCGCCATTTTGGGCAGGTCGGCAGTGCTGCTAATGACTGCACTCGCTGCAGATAGTTAGATTAGGCAGATCGTGACGTCAGTGAGTGTGTTGCGTTCACTTGATGCCTGATCTGGCATTTTCGCCGTCGTCCCTCCACTTACCGGCCTATGTTAATCACGACCAGCTGACGAAGCGTTAAGTAGTAAGAAGGAGCCTCCAGCAGTACTATTTAAAGGGATCATCAACAACTTGCAGTTGAAATGGTTTTTCAGTTTGATTGGCTCTGTGTAACTTTCTGCAACTCTTGCAGCTTTCTAAACTTGTTTCAAGTTTGTGAGGTGTCAGGGAGTGTTGGTGCAAGTGGAGAACGCCTTCATTCTCATTTTAAAGGCTTCTGCTCACACCACTTGCTCACAGTCATGGGGGTCTATACTTGCAGTCCTCTTACGCTCGAGTATCTTCGGGAGAGGGACCGGAGGCAGCGAAGAAGAGAAGATGCGCGCAGAGAGGGGGAGGAGGAGGGCTCTCAACAGGAAGCTTTACCCATCTAGGGTCTTCCGAGAGCACTTACCTCCATTTAAACTAGAAGTGTATTAGGAGACTCCGCATCACCAAGGAGGTAGTCACAGAACTCTGTCACCGACTGCAACCAGACCTGCAGCCTCAGAGCACGGTGAACACGGCTCTCCCAGAAGCCCTCAAGGTCATCGTGGCCCTCCAGTCATCCTTCCAGTCTGCAGCAGGAGACATAGCTAACATCTCCCAGTTTGCCATCTATCGCTGCATCTGGAAGGTCACAGAGGCTCTGTACTCTAGAAGAAGGGACTACGTTGTCTTCTCTCTGAACAGAGAGAAGCAAGAGGAGTGCGCATGTGGCTTTGCCAGGATAACTGGCTTCCCCATGGTGCAGGGCGCCATTGACTGCACCGACGTGGATTTGTGGGCACAGCATACCGATCCTGAGATGTTCCGTAACCGTAAAGGCTACCACTCACTTAATGTGCAGTTGTTATGTGAACACACCCAGTGTATCATGATGGTCACTGCCCGCTATCTTAGCATCAGTCATGATGCCTTCATCCTGCATCAGTCCAGCAATCTTCCAACCACCACGTCAAACCCGAGGGTGGCTGCTTGGAGACAAGGGCTATCCACTCTCCACCTGGCTGATGACTCTCCTCCACAACCCCACCACTCCTGCCCAGCACTCATATAATTAACAGCCATGCTGCCACCAGGAATGTCATCGAGCAAACCATCGGGGTGTTGAAGCAATGGTTCTAGTGCCTTGACCACTTGGGAGGAGCCCTCCTGTACTCGCTGGAATGAGCGTCCCAATTCGTGGTGGTCTGCTGCATGCTTCACAACTTGGTCATTATGAGGGCGCAGCCCTTGCCACCAGGGATTGTGGGACCACCTCAGGAGGAGGGGGGCAGCAGATCCCTGTTCTGGATGGGCTGTCCGTGAAGGTCTCATCAGACTCCGATTCCAATGAATGAAATCTCAGATCCTCATTGCTCACCACATCCCCATTATACCACCCTCTGTCACGGAACATCATAGTGTCCTCCTGGGCACAAAGCTGAAATGAGAGCCACCACAAAACAAACATTCCAAACAAAATTGATAAATTTATCACAATCCAATCAATATTACAACATGAACTAATCACCCTTGTGCAATCCCTTAGTGCCTGTCGTTCGTGTGCCTTTTCCTACTCTAGTGCTCCTACGCAGTGCTCCCCCATTGACTGCAGCATGGCTGGTTGAAGGCTGCTGAATTTCCGTGGGGGAGACTGCAGATGGCCTTGCAGGATGACCTCGACCAGCTCTGGACCTAAAAGGCCCAGCTGCAGACTGCACCACCTCGGCATGGGCGATCAGCAGTCTGGGCTAGCTGGCTGACAGACAACAGCAAGGGCACTGGCAGAGTGGCAGTGGTGGGAGGACGAATGCTGTCATCCTGAGAGAGGACAGCAGGTTCTTGCTCCACAGACCCACTGCCACTCCCCCGGGGCGGCGCCTCAGCATTCCTAGCAATCTGTTGGAGGACAGATTGCTGGACTGCAGCAACACACTGCAAGCCCCTTTTGACACTCGTAAACCTAGCCCTGATGGCAGCAAGCTGAGCCTGCAGGAGAGCAGTCTGCGTTTCCACTGCAGCAATGAGACGTTGGGTCACTTCCGCCTGTGCTGCAATGGAAGCTGCAACATTGCCCATCACACGCAGCATCATGGCTGGGTCCACAAGGTCTCTCCTGGAGTTGTCCATCATTTCCATCCTGGAAATCATGGGCTCCAAGATCTGCGCAAAGCACCGTCAAATGTTGGAGCCGGACTCCTCCATGCTCCTCGACATCGACAAGAGGCTTGCTATTGCACCTAACATTTCGGTGTACATGGCCATCACCCTGCTTCTGAAGGCCACCCCATCGAGGTCATCATCTGCGTCCTGTGCAGCAGAACCCATGTGCGAACTCGCCCTCTGGGGAGCTGGCCCCAGAACTACCCTTTCCCCCGGCCTTGTTGTAGCCCACTTGTGCCCGATTCCTCACCATTTGCAGATCCCGCCTCTATACTACCCTCTACATTCTGCGCAGTGCCAGTTTCTGAGCGGGTGTCTGCGAGTGTCAGATGAAGTGATGGTGTGTCTTCTTCTCCACTCTCCTCCACAACATGAGAGACAGGCTGGCCTGTTGGCAGTTCTTGAGTAACTGAAAGCCGAAAGGCATAAGGGTTGGGTTGTGGGGAGGGGAAGCAAAATATCCATGCATACACCATCAGCAGCTTGTAAGTGAGAAGAGATTGTAGGATGAGGGGGAAGTGGGATGTGAGAAGAAGATTAGGAATACCATACCGTCATTCTCAGCAAGGGCTTCAACTTCTCCCGTTGCCACGGCCTTGGTCACTGCCCCTCCAATGATGTCAAGCACGGACTCCTCCAGGTGGCTGAGGGTCTGTATAGTGGCTTGGCCGCCTCCAGTCTGCTGCTGTTCCTGGCGGCTAAGAGCCACCTTTGCCTGCAAGAGAATGGGAAGTGTGTCAGTCAGTGTAGTGCAATGTATTTGGTTGATCTGCCTGCCATAGTTGAATACCTGCCAGTGTGTGATGTGGATGCGAGTGTTGCAGCAGGGATAAAGTTGTGAGGGTGAAGTGAAGCCATGATTGTGAGATAGAAGTGGTGATAGGTTGAGATTGTTGGTAGGTGAGTAATGGAGGTGTGGTGCATTGAGCAGTGCGTGAGGCTTGTGGTGTAGATGGTGGGATATGGCATTTGCTGAAGCCTTCACTCACCTTGATCTGCCGTGTGAGGTCATTAAACTTCTTTCGGCATTGAATCCATATCCTTGGAACCACACTGGTGGCTGTGACGGAGGTAGCTATCTCCTGCCAGAGCCTTCCACTGGTAGTTTTGGATGACTTTCTGCCACCCTGCGGGAACAGTACAGCACGCCTTCTTTGACGACCAAGGCCTCGATGCAGCATCCGAAAACCTTCGTGCTCTCTCTCTAGGATACTGAGCCATGTCTTCAGCCTTTCTGATAATGAGGTGCTGCTGCAACAAAGCACCTCCCCTTTAAGTAGTACAGAGAGCCTAGGCCAAACATTACTGGCCATTAGACTGCACCCAATATTGGGCCACCTGTTCAGCGCTAAGCCAGCCAGCAGCACGTTTAGTGATGAGAGCAGCTCTGCAATCATTCTAATGAGCAGGCAGTACAAATTTTGCGTGCTGCCTGGACCACTTTGAACGGGCGGAGGCAAATAGCGCTGACCCTTGACACCGCCTGTTTTCGGGCCTTATCTAATTTCTAGGCCTCTATTTTTATCACCACTGAGGTTGGTATAGATTCAATAATAACCTATATTTATATTGTGTTCCTAATGTTGTGAAGACATTATGCGATGCTTTATAGTGCAGAGAAGAGAAAAATGGGCATTGAGCTGGAGAAAGGAATAGCTAAATGGAATTAGGGGATGGGGCCAAAAGAAATGTTTTGAAAAATCCGTTGAAAGCAACAAGTGTGGAGGGAATTAGGGAGGGAGTTTGAGGGTAGAAGCATGGTGGCTGAAAAATGGGCATGAATGGTGGAGTATAGAAGTTGAAGAACTACGTGTAGACCAGTGGCAGAAGAAACGAGTGTGAACAGGAACAAAGGGCTGAATGTCGTATGGGCTTTTAGGGTGTGTCAGCATTTGAAGACGAGGGCAAGGATTTTGAACTTGGTGCAGAAGAGCATAGGAAGGAACTTGGATGATAGAAGAATGAAGCTTTCAGCAGGTAAGGATGCGGGCAGTGGTACTCTGAATGAGTTGTAACTTATGGCTGATGGAAGCAAGGAGGCTGACTGGAAAACGTTGGAGAAATTGAGCCTTGAAGTGTTTAATTCATGAATTAGAGTCTAGGCAGAATTGGGGGGAGGTAGGCTGGAGCTCGGTGATGTTTCGAAGGTGGTCTTGGTGACGGAATAGCTGTGAAGAAGGAAACTAAGCTCTGGATCAAGCAACATGCTACTGAAAGTTAACATGCAGGTACAGCAAGCAATTAGGAAAGCAAATTGTATGTTTGCCTTTATTACAAATGGTTTGGAGTATAAGAGTAAATAAGTCTTACTGCAATTATATAGGGCCTTGGTGAGACCACACCTGGAGTACTGTGTACAGTCTTCGTCTCCTTACCTAAGGAAGGATATACTTGCCTTAGAGGGAGTGCAACAAAGGTTCACCAGACTGATTTCTGGGATGGGGGATTGTCCTAGGAGGAGAGATTGAGGAGACTAGGCCTATATTCCCTAGAATTTAGAAGAATGAGAGGTGATCTCATTGAAATGTATAAAATTATTTCAGGGCTTGACAGTGTAGATGCTGGGAGGATGTTTCCCCTGGCTGGAGAGTCTAGAACTAGGGGTCGCAGTCTCAGAATAAGGGGCCAGCCATTTAGGACTGAGATGAGGAGAAATTTCTTCACTCAAAGGTTGTGAATCTTTAGAATTCTCTACTCCAGAGGGCTGTGAATGCTCAGTCATTGAGTGTACTCAAGACAATGATTGATAGATTCTTGGATATTAAGGGAATCAAGGGATATGGGGATAGTGCGGGAAGGTGGAGTTGAGGTAGAAGATCAGCCGTGATCTTATTGAATGGTGGAGCAGGCTCAAACGGCCGAATGGCCTACTCCTGCTCCTATTTCTTGTGTTCTTATGTAATGTTCTGCATACTGGTACTGCTCATTGTTTACATTGGCCTGTAATTTGTGGTCAGCGGCGAAGCAAAGGCGCTCGCTGCTGGCCCCGAAGAAAGCTGTCCACAGAGATCTTGTGATCTCTGTGGCGAGAAGTTTGCCTGTTTTGACATTCAATTGTTTGCAGTGCACGGTCATGGGGATACCTATGGTGATGCTGCAGTGACGTCAACAAGCTGTCTGAGCAGACAATCACATTGAAGAATTCTCATAGACAAGAAATGAGAAGCTGCTTTTATCCAGACTTTTAAAAAATGTTAGAGAGTGAAATAAAGATTGGGACTTTCACATGAGGATAAGGTAGAAGCTGAAGTATCATGAACAAACTTTAATTTTTTTTAAGTTTAAAAAAAATTGTAATTTTTATCATAATGGAGAAATTTGATGACAAAAATTAAAAATTGTTTTTCAGGGCCAGAACGTTTGTTTACCATTCAATACGCTGTTAAAACCCCAGTTACACCTATTCCAACAAGGCTTAACATTTAATGGGATATTTAACAGCGATATTACCGCAGAAAAACCCAAGTTTCCATCAGTTTCACTGATTACATTGCACTCA
Source organism: Squalus acanthias (assembly GCA_030390025.1). Lineage (NCBI taxonomy): Eukaryota > Metazoa > Chordata > Chondrichthyes > Squaliformes > Squalidae > Squalus > Squalus acanthias. The sequence continues at coordinate 47,550,547 of CM059431.1, read as the reverse complement.
TCCCCGGTGCCTCACCCTGTGCAGATGCCGCTACTATACTAGCCTCTAAAGAACGCGTAGTGCCAGTATCTGAGCTGGTGCCTGCGGGTGAGACATGCAGTGACGCAGTGTGTTCTTCCTCCTCCTCTTCCCCCGCCTCGCTCTCTACGGTGCCCTCAGCGACAGGCTACTCCGGTGCTTGCTCATTATTTGAAAGCATAAAGGCACAAGAGTCGGGTTAAGGTGAGGGGAGGGGGGTAGGAAGGGAGAAATGCATGCATATAGCATGATTAGCTAGAAAGTGCGAAAGGCTTCTGGGGTGAGAAGGAAGTGGGATGTAAGAAGGAGTAGGGATGAACATACTGTTGTCCTCAAGGGGGTCAACGTCGCCAGTGGCCATGGCGCCCACTACCTGACGCCCAATAATCTGCAGCACTCTATTCTCCAGCGCAGACAGTGGTTGTGTGTCGGTTTGTCCCCGCCTGTGCGCTCCTGCTCCCTCCTGTTGTGAACCACCTTGGCCTGCAAGAGAAAGGAAAGTGTGTGAGTGAGTGTGGAGCAATGTGTTTGGGTGATGTGCCTCCCATAGTTGAATAGCTGTCATTGTGTGCAAGGTGTGAGATGTGGGTGTGAATGTTGGTAGGTCGAGATTGTTGGTGGGTGAGTGCTGGGGGTGGGGTGCTTTGGGCAGTGTGTGAAGACTATGGTTCAGATGGTGGTATGTGGCATTTGTTGAAGCATTCACTCACCCTGACCACCCGAGTGAGGTCGTTAAATTTCTTCCTGCACTGTGTGGGTCCTGGGGATCACAGTGCTGCCCGAGACGTGCTGCACTACCTCTCTCTTGCGGTGAGGGCCTTCTGCCACCTGCTGGGCAGAGCACTGCCCTCCGTCTCTCCACGGCGAAAACCAACACCTCCAATGCTTCATCTAGAATCTGCGGGCTCTCTCCCTGGGGCATGGATCTGCCATGAGAACACCTGGTTCAGTCCTCCGGCTCCTTCTCCTTGTCCTGCTTCTGCTTGCTGAGGCAGCTGCACAGCCAGCAATGCTGAGAATGATGTTCTGCAGCATCAGTGAACCTCCCCTTTAAGAACCGAAGAAAGCCTGTGGCAATCATGACTTGGGATTAGACTGCACCTGATATTGGTCCACCCTTTGAGTGTAATGCCAATGAGCTTGGGCTTTAAGACTTGAATTAGGACTCCAATCATTTTTTTGAGCAGTGAGCACGAATTTTGCGTGCCGTCTAAAGCATTAGCGCCTGCCGCCAATTCTCCAACTTTTCTACTGACACTGCCCATTCCTGGGCTATAATGAATTTCTCGCCCCTAATTCTTCATGTGACAAAATTGAGAATATATGCAGAATTCTTATAAAAATGTGCTCTTTCACTTTATATCTTACCTAAATTTGGCTGTTTAAAAGCTATGCATTTCCTTTTAGAATCTGAACTCTATGGAAATGTTGTATAGAAAAACTGCAGAAGGAGAAGCAATGACATTCATTGGTTGGGGAGCTAGGAGCAATATAAGCTGAATTTTTCCACAGCATAACTCTGTTTCAGAGCACTTGGCAACTTTGTTGTTGAATAAAGTACTAAAATATAAATGAAAAGGAATAGGATTGAGTTGTCATTTAATAATTAAGGTTATCTCGACACAATCTTTACTCAGCATGAACATGTACTTTGGGTAAAAGTGTTGAATCTTTTTACTTGAAGTGTGTGGACGTTTTAAGAAGTTTAAGACATTTTAAGTTGGAATTCTTTTAAAATGTACGTTTTGATAACTTTGCAAGATAGGTTAATTTCTAATTTAATTACACTATTATAATTGCAAGGATAACTTCCTTGGAGGGGGTACAGCGCAGATTCACCAAAATGATACCAGGGCTTAAAGGGTTATATTATGAGATCAGGTTGCATAAACTTGGGTTTATTCTCTTTAGGGGTGATGTAAGGGGTGTATAAAATGTTAAAGGAATACGATAGGGTAGATGCAGCGAACTTATTGCCTCTGGTGGGGGAATCCAGAACAAGAGGGCCGAATCTTGAAATTAGCTATAGGCCAGTTGGGAGTAAAATCAGGAAGCACTTTTTCATATAAAGGGTAGTGGAAATCTGGAACTCTCCCCCCCAAAAGGCTGTGGATGCTGGGCCGATTGAAATTTTCAGGACTGAGATCGATAGATTTTTGTTGGGTAAGGGTATCAAGCAATGTTCCCTTTAAGCTGTGCAACGCTCCCGGGGTCCTGCGGTGAGCCAGCTTTTAAATTGAAAAATCCGCGCATGCGTGGAATTTTGAATGGGCCGCGCAGGGATATGGAGCAAAAGTGGGTAACTGGAGATGTGGTACAGATCAGCCATGATCTAATTGAATGGCAGAACAGGCTTGAGGGGCTGAATGGACCTACTCCTGTTCCTATGCAAGCTGCCCATGTAACTTGGTGCCGACTTTATGTTTGAATTTTTTTTTTAAGGGATTTCATTCCGGTGATATGAAGGCATGGCGACAGCATTGGAATCATCAGTTGTACAAAGCACTAGAACATCAGTATCAGTTGGGCTTGGAAGCCTTGAATGAAAACCTTCCTGAAATCGTTGTTGAACTGACATTCAAGTAAGATATTGAAAATATATCTGGCAATATATTGTTTGAACTACATTTTTTAGCTGTGCTATTTTGATCGCAATTGATAATTAATATAATAGTTCTGAATATTATCAAAACAAATTTGAACAACCTTTATGGCTCTATGACCAAAAATGTGTCTGACATCTTTAGACTCGGTGCAAACTCAAACTGATATGAGGTGGCCTCACAGAGGGCATTTCACACTTCAAGGCTTTAGTGTGCATGATTGTCTCCTGAGTTATACTGACACGTTTGTTGCTGCATACCGAAAACTGTTTTGCATTGATTCGAACATGGTAATGTAAATACACCCTTACTTCCAGCAAAGGCTAATGCTTGTTGATAAACTACTGAATTATGTGGTAGGAGATATTGACACTTTGTTATTAACCTGCGTTGGGAGTCTTTTTTGCCTCTACTTGCTCACTGACTGGAGAAACGGAACAGCTGTTGGATCTGTAATTCACTGAACTCCAGGGTAGGGACCATGAGTCGCATTCTATATTATGGAAGTAATTCTATATTATGGAAGTAATGCGTTGTAACATTTTGATGTTTGGATCAGAGAAGACCTTTGGTCCATCTAGCTTTCTCTTCCAAATCACCCATCGGGTTCCTTACCGTGATTCTGGAACTAATAGCTCCCGATCCCCTTTATTAACTGAAATTTGTCCAGTCTTTTTTTTCAACAACAACAACAACTTTCATTTATATAGCGCCTTTAACATCATAAAACGTCCTAAGGCGCTTCATAGGAGTGTTATCAAGCAATGGCCCAGAAATTCGGGTCCCCACGGGTGAGTACGCGCTGTGTACTCACCCGTAGGGACACCAGAAGTGCCGGTTTCGCGCATGCACGGGAAACCGGAACTTCCGGTCTCTTGACGGAAGGGGTTCGCGGGTCAACCGCGTGCGTCGGAGAGGCAGCGCGTACGCATCGAACTTCCGCTGTTTTTACAGGTTTCTCCATGCGGATAAGTCCCTAGCAGCTGCGTGTGGAAAAAGCAGGCGCAAGGCCTGCTTTTAACAAGGTAAGAGGTGAATTAAGTAAAATTGAAACATTTTTTCCACAGGTTTATCATTTTTAAATACTTTAAAGAAAGGTAAGTTTATTTTTAGTTAAAAACTTTAATACATTTTTTTTAAAATAGTTAATTTATGTAATTTATAGTTATTTGAAGTTTTACTTAGGTTTTGGGGCCGATCTCTATTCCTGTCAAATCTATGAATGGAGATTCCCTGCTCCGATTGGCTCCCCATAGACCACGTGATCCCAGGAGATGCTGCGAACTAGCTTCGCCGCTGGGATATGCGAGCACTGCACACCGGCAGCTGGAGGAGGCCCAGGATTGGAATCCCACGCGGGTCCACAGCACAATGGCAGGCGCGCTATGTAAGTGCACCCGCCATGCTTGCACCCGCGGGAAGCCTCCGACCCGAATTTCTGGGCCATTATTTAACACCAAGCCACATAAGGAGATATTAGGACAGATGACCAAAAGCTTGGTCAAAGAGGCAGCTTTTAAGGAGCGTCTTAAAGCAGGAGAGTGAGAGGTAGAGAGATTTAGGGAGGGAATTCCAGAGCTTAGGGTCTATGCAGCTGAAGGCACGGCCGCCAATGGTGGGGCGATAAAAAATGGGGGATGTGCCAAGAGGTCAGAATTGGAGGAGTGCAGAGATCTTGAGGGTTATAGGACTGGAGGAGGTTACAGAGATAGGGATGAGGCTGTGGAAAGATTTGAAAACAAGGATGAAAATTTTAAAATCGTGGTGTTGCCGGACTGGGAGCTAATGTAGGTCAGCGAACATAGGGGTGATGGGTGAACAGGACTTGGTGCAAGTTAAGATACAGGCAGCATGGTTTTCTGCTCCACATGCCTATCCTCATACTTAAATTGGGGGGAAAAAAATTAGCTAAATTTCTTGTTTTCCTTTAACATCCTTACTTTTACATTGCATTCCCTAAACCTCAAATCTTGCACCTGATGGACGAACGTTCCTGAATCCAACTGCTACAGAGCTGTGAAAATCTTGACAACCTCTATCATCTCCCCTCAGCTGCCTCTTCTCCAGAGAGTCCCAGGATAGATAATCTTTTGTTGTTACTCAGTCCTCAGTTCAGGAATAAGCTTTGTAGCCCTCCTCTGTACTGCCTCCAATAATTCTACATTTTCTTGCAACATGGATACCAAAACAGAGCACAGTACACCAGATGCAGCCTCATCAAGGCCACATCCAATTTCAAAATCACATCCAACTGCAAAATCACCTCCTTTGACTTATAAGTCCTACCTTGTGATGTACAGGAAACTTTCGTTTATCCGACACCGACGGGACCGGCGTGGTGCCGGTTGATCGAAAGTGCCGGATTACAGAGAGGTATACTTACCAAGGTACGAGAGCCCCGTACACGGCCACAGGCTTAACAATTGGGACCCGGAGAGGGAAAGTAAACGAGACTCCGGCTTTTTCCTCCGTGGCGGCGACAGGTCCGAGTCGGAAGAACGTTGACCCCCCTTTCGTGGGGGCGAAAGGTCAGAATCGGGGTCTTGTCTGTATAATAAAACTTACCTGATTTTTGCCGGTTAAGCGAGAATTCCGGATATTTGGGTGCCGGATAAACGAAAGTTTCCTGTACATATATAATGTCCTTGTTTGGCAAGGCAATAATAAAGGAGAGGAACAGTAGGTAGCCAGTCATCTCTGGGGTCTGCTGATTAACAGCAACTGTATATTTGCATACAAGATATTTGATAGACAGTGGCCCGGAATTGGCGGTCAGCGGTGAAGCAAAGGCGTTCGCCACTGGCTTGAAGAAAGCTTCCCACAGAGATCTTGCGAGGCGATCTCTGTGGCGAGAAGTTTGCCTTTTTCGACACGTAATTGATTTCAGCGCTCTGTAGTGGGAATTCCCTAGAGTGATGCTGCTGTGATGTCAAAAAGTTGTCTAAGCAGCCAATCACATTGCAGAATTCTCACAGACGGGGAACCAGGAAATGAGAAGCTGCTTTTATCTGGACTTTTTAAAAACGTTAGCGAGCAAAACAAAGATTGGGGCTCTCGCATGGGGATAAGGTAGAACCTGAAATAATGATGAACAAACTTTAAAAAAAAATCTTAAAATAAAATAGTTTCTTTAAAATTAAAATGAGTTTTTCAGGGCCATAATATTTGTTTAGCAGTCAATACGCTGTTAAAACCCCAGTTACATCTAATCCAACAAGGCTTAACATTTAATGGGGTATTTAACATCGATATTACTGCGGAAAAGTCCAAGTTTTCGGAGGTTTCACTTATTTCACTGATTACCGGCTATGGCGGGGGGGGGGCGGTGGTGGTGGGGGGCCAGAGGGGCCACAGTGCAGCCTGTGTTGAAGCAATGAATGACTGACGGCGAAAGCTGTTAGTTTGCCGTTATTACCCACTGCAAATTCCGGCCCATTGTATTACTGAAGTTACTGTTTCCATAGGAATTGCAGTTGGATTTCACTAGCAATTAGTGACCGTGACAGGTACTTCAAATTGCAATCCTTAGTTATAAAGAGACTTTGCACTTTTTAAATCTTTTGAGATGTTTCTTTGAGTGAATCTTCAAAGTACTGTGATTAATAGAGGAATAAATATTCCCACTTAACTTCTGAGCCGTAGGTACCGTATCAAACTGCGAGTGACTGCTGTGGAAAATGGTCTGAAAACCTGTGATAAGCTTCAAAGTACTGGATAATTACATGTTATTCAGTGGATTGTAGTACTGTTTCTGTTGATAATGACTGAAGGTAAATATCAGCGACTTGACACTGCTTGCAGAATGCACTGCTATTAATCTGAGGTCACTGTCACAAGAAGGCAAGTTTGACCTGGTATGAATTTTTGAATAACTAACACAAAAAAGTTGTTGGTGATATTTTTTGAAATGCAAAGGATTGTCACAGATTCTGCTTAAGATTTTTCTGGTTAGAGTCTTGAGCAGTCTGTTTTATTAAGGAGCAGCATTGAGGCCGTGCATGAGGCCCTGAGGCAGTCAGGTGCCCCGAGTGGATCCAGTCCCCATAACCGGTCGCCACTGACAGCATTGGTCAGTCCAAGCAGGGTGAACTCTCAGCCTAAAGTACTCTGTTTCTGCACAGCTGGTCTGTATGAATCCTCCCCATCAGTGGCGAAGTCATGGGCGCCGTTGGGTCTGTGCAACCCATGCAATTGGAGAGTCAGGGGCCCCGAGCAGATCCAGTCCCCCAAAAAACCTTTGCGTGGGCCCCCCCCCCCACCCACCGTAAGGCAAATGCTGCCTGGTTTTATTTTTAATTGTCCAGGGATATGATTGGAGAATGATCACAACCGGTGGTTTGGGGCTAATCATGGCGTTAGAGTATGATAAATGTTCTGGATTTACTGTGTTTAGATTTCTGCTGCGTAGCACAAACAACTGCTACCCTTAAATTTTCTTCCATATCAGAAAATCCTGTTCATAAAACTGTGCCTCCATATGTGGTCAAGTAAATGTGTAGCACCATTTTTATGAAAGTCAGCCTAAAAATGGTGCTTGAAGATTTTAGAAGCTCCAGCATGGTTAGCAGGAGATATGGTTAATATATTGAGTTGTACATTGGCCAGTTATGTACACCTATCTGTACTTTTTGACTAATGCAAAACAAAAGAATGCTTGCAGGATATTTTGTATTTGAGGTTTGGTTGATTCTTGTGTGCTGCACTGTATGGAATAACAATTTCTATTTCTTTATTCTGTGCAGACAAGGAAGGCTGCAGTTTAAGCCTCCATTTGAAGAAATGCGGGCAAAATACTACAGAGAAATGAAGAGGTTTATTTCTATTCCAAACCAGTTCAAGGGTGCAAGTGAACCGGGCGAAGAGCCTATCTTTATTGCCATGATAGAGAGAAATGCAAAAGGTTTTGTCACTGTTTTTAGTAAAGCAGAAGATCTGTTCAAACGCCTGGCAGCGGCATTGGACAAGTTTCAGGTAAAGCTGTTTGCCAAGTCAAGCTAATTTTGATTTCTAATTTGAAAAGTGCTGTTGTACTTTATAGAATCATAGAATGATACAGCTCGTAAGGAGACCATTCGGCCCATTGTGCCTGTGCCGGCTCTTTGAAAGAGCCATCCAATTGTTCCTACTCCCCTGCTCTTTCCCTATAACCCTGCAAATTTTTTCCCTTCAAGTAATTCTCCAATTCCTTTTGAAAGTTACTATTGTATATATTTCCACCACCCTTTCAGGCACTGCATTACAGATCATATCAACTTGCTGTGTAAAAGAAATTCTCCTCATCTCACCTCTGGTGCTTTTGCCAATTACCTTAAATCTGTGTCCTCTGGTTACTGACCCTTCTGCCACTAGAAACAGTTTCTCTTTATTTACTCTTATCAAAACCCTTCATGATTTTGAGCACCTCTATCAACTCTCCCCTTAATCTTCTCTGCTCTGAGAACAATCCCAGCTTCTCTAGTCTCTTAACATAACTGAAGTCCCTCATCCCTGGTAACATTCTAGTAAATCTCCTCTGCAAGGCCTTGACATTCTTCCTAAAGTGTGGTGCCCAGAATTGGCCACAATACTCCAGCTGAGGTCTAACCAGTGTTTTATAAAGGTTAGCAGAACTTCCTTGCTTTTGTACTCTATGCCTCTATTACCACTAAATTAAATCATCCTGACTATCTGCCGAGGTGTGATAAAGTTAATTAAGTCAGCCAGGAAGGTACCACATCAAAGACATAGCAAGATACAACTGAGACAATGAGGTGTAGTCGCAGGGGTTCTAACGTGTCAAAAGCTGCCGTCTGTATGTAAAACGAAAAGCTTTAAAATTTTTACTTTTTTACTGGGAAAATGTTTACTTTTTTACTGGGAATCACATCTGTGAACAAGCCAACGACGACTCGAGTCCGGATCACGTCATGTATCGTGACATAAACCCAAGATCCCGGTTGAGACCGTCTTCATGAGTGCGGAACTTGGCTATCAGTTTCTGCTCGATGATTTTGCGTTGTCGTGTGTTTCTAAGGTTGCCTTGGAGAACGCTTACCCGCAGATCCGAGGCTGAATGTCCTTGACTGCTGAAGTGTTCCCCGACTGGGAGGTAACAATCCTGCCTGGCGATTGTTGCGCGGTGCTCGTTCATACGTTGTCTCAGTGTCTGCATGGTCTCGCCGATGTACCATGCCGCGGTACATGACGTGATCCGGACTCGAGTCGTCGTTGGCTTGTTCACAGATGTGATTCCCAGTAAAAAAGTAAAAATTTTCCCAGTAAAAAAGTAAAAATTTTAAAGCTTTTCGTTTTACATACAGACGGCAGCTTTTGACACGTTAGAACCCCTGCGACTACACCTCATTGTCTCAGTTGTATCTTGCTATGTCTTTGATGTGGTACCTTCCTGGCTGACTTAATTAACTTTATCACACCTCGGCAGATAGTCAGGATGATTTAATTTAGTGGTCTGCAATTGTAAGGTACACATGCTTTGTTCTCTATCTATATATGCTTTGGCGATTCTGTATCTAATTTACTTCACCTGAGGAAGGAGCAATCGATAGCTCCGAAAGCTTGTGATTTCAAATAAAACTGTTGGACTATAACCTGGTGTCGTGCGACCTCTCAATTTTGTCCACCCCAGTCCAACACCGGCATCTCCGCCGCATCATGACCTCTATTTATTTATAAAGCCAAGGATCCCGTATGCCTTTTTAATAGTCTTCTCAATTTGTCCTGCCACCTTCAAAGATTTGTCTACGTACAGCCCCAGATCTCTTTGTTCCCTTTTAAAATTGCACCATTTAGTGATACAAGTCTTGTGTTTAGTGTGCATCAGTCACACATCAACATGCCACATTTAAATGTATATCACACTTGCAGCCGATTGATTGGCTCAAGTATAATCATACACCAGCAGCAAATCAGTACTGTACTGTACAGTCGAACAATGAACAAGTTAAAAAAAATAAAGAGAAGGCAACTCCTTTCCTGATTTCTTTTGACTTGAGCAATGATTTACAAGCAGCTGGTAGTTTGCTAACTTTTCTTAGCAACAGCAATTAGCCTCTCAATGTCTGTATTCACAGCAATGAAACTTTGTAGTCTTAAAGGATTAGTGCAGCTTAAACATAGCTTCATTTTAGAGGTAGAATGATGCATTGTGTATTGCATGTTATAATGCTTTTGTTATTGAAAAACGGTGTATCCTCTGATTTACAATGAGCAACATCAAGGGAGGTCTGCTAATTTTATAGTTATATTTAAATGTCTGTACTTTCAGGAGGCTTACTATGATACTTTGGTTGTAATTGTGATACTTGATTATATTCCTTCTTATCACAATTTTTTTATTATATCACCATTGATGTTATCAGGTTTTCACTGCACTGGAAATATTGGGTGGTCTTGTAGTTAAAATGGGAGACAATTTAACACACAACTAGAAGATTGAGGGTTTGAGTGTCCTGACTGCCTATTACTCAAATGTGCCTTTTCAGAGGGATGGGAGAAATGCATCTAGTTAGATGGAGCTTCATGTAGAGGCAAAGCTTTCTGCTTGAGGAGTGGAAAAAAACTAGCATTTGAAAAAATAACAGACCTAATGAGTGTTGATACAGCCATTAGAATTTTGGAATGAACCAGCACCCGCAGTACATCTACCTAATCTAATGTAAATGATGAATTTAGCCCTTCACACTCATCCAACAGGAACAAACACGGCCTTGGTAGGCTTGTTAACCGGAGTAGTTTGGAAACATTACAACATAGCTAGATGTGGATTCCAACTGAAATCTGAATTGCCGACAGAAATTTTGAGAATGAATTGGGCCCAACTGTCTTTGATATAAATACAGTATTATTTCAAATCAACAATAACTTGAAAAATGTGCCTATTATTTAGAAGGATGTCTGAGTGCTTTACAGGAGGGGAGGAGGCCATATATCAGGAGATTGGAAAAGATTCTGGGGAGGAGGAGATGGGAACAACAACTTGCATTTATATAGTACCTTTAATGTTGCAAAACGTCCCAAGGCACTTCACAGGAGCGTAATCAGACAAAAATTGACACCGAGCTTAAGATGAAGATATTGGGTCAGGTGACCAAAAGCTTGGTCAAAGAGGTAGGTTTTAAGCAGCATCTTAAAGGAGGTGGATAGATTTGGGGAGGGAATTCCAGAGCTTGGTGCCTAGATGACTAAAGCCATAGCTGCCAATGGTGGGGCGAAGGAATAGAGGGTTGCACAAGAGGCCAGAGTTGGAGGAATGCAGAGTTGTCCTAGGGTTGTAGGGCTGAAGGATGTTTGAGATAGTGAGGGGTGGGGCCATGGAGGGACTTGGACATGAGGATAAGAATGTTAAAATGGCATTGGACAGGTTGAGCACAGGGGTGATGAGTAAGTGAGACTTGGTTAGGATATGGGCAGCAAGAGCTCAAGTTTATGGAGGAGGGAGGGCTTTAGATTCCTGAGGAATTGGAACCGTTTCTGGGGGAGATGGGACCTCTACAAGCCAGACGGGTTGCACCTCAACGGGAACGGGACCAATATCCTCGCGGGAGGGTTTGCTAGTGCTGTTTGGGGGGATTTAAACTAGCTTGGCAGGTGGATGGGAGCCTAAGTATAGAGTCAATAGGGAGGGAAGAAAAACTGGAATTGGAAAACAAAAATGTAGAAAGTAAATTGGAAGGATAGAGGAATCAAGGGCTAGATAGTAGTCAACAAGGAGGTTTGCCTGTACTAAATGGTATATACTTCAATGCAAGGAGTATAGCGAACAAGGCAGATGAGCTGAGGGCACAGGTAGATACTTGGGACTATGATATTATAGCTATTACAGAGACATGGCTGAAAGAGGGGCAGGTATGGCAGCTCAACATTCCTGGTTACAGGATTTTCAGATGGGATAGAGAGGGAGGTAAAACGGGAGGGGGGGTCGTGGTATTGATTAAAGAAACTATTACAGCTGTGAGGAGGGATGATATGTTGGAGGGATCATCAAACGAGGCCACATGGGTCGAATTGAAAAACAAAAAAGGGGCGATCACACTGCTGGGAGTGTACTACAGACCCCAAACAGTGAGAGGGAGATAGAAGAACAAATATGTAGACAAATTTCTGAGAAGTGCAAAAACTATTGGGTAGTAATAGTAGGGGATTTCAACTACCCCAATATTAACTGGGATAAAATTAGTGTGAAGGGTATAGAAGGTGCGGAATTCCTAAAATGCATCCAGGAGAACTTTTTTAGCCAGTATGTAGCAAGCCCAACAAGGGAGGTGGCGGTTCTGGACTTAGTTTTAGGGAATAAAGCTGGGCAGGTAGAAGGCGTATCAGTGGGGGAGCATTTTGGTGCTTGTGACCATAATTCTGTTAGATTTAAAGTAGTCATGGAAAAGGACAAGGATAGACCAGGAATAAAAATTCTAAACTGGGGAAAAGCAAATTTTGCTAAGCTCAGCGGGGATTTAGCCATAGTGGACAGGAAACAGATACTTGAAGGTAAATCAGTGTCAGAGCAGTGGGAGGCATTCAAGGACGAGATCCGGAGGGTTCAGACCAAACATGTGCCCTTAAAGAAAAAAGATGGGACTAACAAATTTAGAGCCCCCTGGATGTCTAGAGACATGCCGGGTAGGATAAAGAAAAAAAGGGAGGCGTATGACAGATACCGAGGGCTAAATACTCCAGAATCTTTAGAGGAGTACAGAAAGTGCAGGGGTATAATTAAAAATATTAGGAAAGCAAAGAGAGAGCATCAAAAATTCTTGGCAAGTAAAATCAAGGAAAACCCAAAGATGTTTTATAAATATATTAAGAGTAAGAGAATAAGTAAAGAAAGGGTAGGGCCTATTAGAGATCATGAGGGTAATCTGTGTGTGGAGGTAGGAGACGTCGGTAGGTTCTTAATGAATACTTTGCGTCTGTTTTCACAAAGGAGAGGGGCGAAGCAGACATTGCTGTCGGGGGGGAGGAGTGTGAAATATTAGATGAAATAAACATAGTGAGAGAGGAAGTATTAAGGGGTTTAGCAGCTTTAAAAGTGGATAAATCCCCAGGCCTGGATGAAGTGTATCCCAGGCTGTTAAGTGAAGCAAAAGAGGAAATAGTAGAGGCCTTGACCATCATTTTTCAATCCTCTCTGGCTTCAGGTGTGGTGCTGGCGGACTGGAGGACTGCTAATGTGGTACCCTTCTTTAAAAAGGGAGAAAAGGACAGACCGAGTAATTACAGGCCAGTCAGCCTAACCTCGGTGGTGGGAAAATTATTGGAAAGAATTCTGAAGGACAGGATAAATCTACATTTAGAAAGACACGGATTAATCAAGGATAGTCAGCACGGATTTGTTAAGGGAAGGTCGTGTCTGAAAAACTTGATTGAATTTTTTGAGGAGATAACAAGGAGGGTAGATATGAGGGTAGTGCGTTTGATGTAGTCTATATGGACTTTAGCAAGGCTTTTGATAAGGTTCCACATGGCAGACTGGTCACGAAGTTAAAAGCCCATGGGATCCAGGGCAAAGTGTCAAGTTGGATTCAAAACTGGCTCGGAGACAGGAAGCGGAGGGTAATGGTTGATAGGTATTTTTGTGACTGGAAGGCTGTTTCCAGTGGGGTTCCGCAGGGCTCAGTACTAGGTCCCTTGCTTTTTGTGGTATATATATCAACGATCTTGACTTGAATATAGGGGGTATGATTAAGAAGTTTGCAGATGATACTAAAATCGGCTGTGTGGTTGATACTGTAGAAGGAAGCTGTAGACTGCAGGAAGATATCAATAAATTGGTCAGGTGGGCAGAACAGTGGCAAATGGAATTCAATCCGGAGAAGTGTGAGGTAATGCATTTGGGGAGGGCTAACAAGGAAAGGGAATACACATTAAATGGTAGGACACTGAGTAGTGTAGAGGAACAAAGGGACCTTGGAGTGCATGTCCACAGATCCCTGAAGGTAGCAGGCCAAGTAGATAAGGTGGTTAAGAAGGTATATGGAATGCTTGCCTTTATTAGCCGTGGCATAGAATACAAGAGCAGGGGGGTTATGCTTCAACTGTATAAAACACTAGTTAGGCCTCAGCTGGAGTACTGCGTGCAGTTCTGGTCACCACATTACAGGAAAGATGTGATTGCACTAGAGAGGGTACAGAGGAGATTTACAAGGATGTTGCTGGGTGTAGAGAATCTTCGCTATGAGGAAAGACTGGATAGGCTGGGTCTGTTTTCCTTGGAACAGAGGAGGCTGAGGGGAGACCTTATTGAGGTGTATAAAATTATGAGGGGCATAGATAAAGTGGATAGAAAGGACCTATTTCCCTTAGCAGAGGGGTCAAAAACCAAGGGGCACAGATTTAAAGTATTGGGGGAAGGTTTAGAGGGGATTTGAGGGGAAATTTCTTCACCCAGAGGGTTGTGGGGGTCTGGAACTCACTGCCTGAAAGAGTGGTAGAGGCAGGAACCCTAACTACATTTAAAAAGTACTTGGATGTGCACTTGGGATGCTCTAACCTGCAGGGCTACGGACCAAGAGCTGGGAAGTGGGATTAGGCTGGATAGCTCTTTGTTGGCCGGCGCGGACACAATGGGCCGAAATGGCCTCCTTCCGTGCTGTAACTTTCTATGATTCTTTGGAAGATGGGAAGCCAGAAGAGAAGTGGAGTGGTCGAGTCTGGAGGTAACAAAAACATGGGTGAAGGTTTCAGCAGCAGATGGGCTGGAGATGGGCAATATTATGGAGGCGGAAGCCTTTGTGATAGAGGATATGGGATTGGAAGCTTAGCACTGGATCAAATAGGATGCTGAAGTTGCGATCAATCTGGTTCAGCCTGAGACTGTGGCCAGGGAGGGGGATGAAATTGTTGGCTAGGGAATGGAGTTTGTGGTGGGGGCCTTGGACAATGGCTTTGGTCTTCCCAATGTTTAATTGGAGGGAATTTCGGCTCATCCAAGACTGGATGTTGGACAAGCAATCTGACAACACAGAGGCAGTGGAGGGGTTGAGAGAGGTGTTGGTGAGATAGAGCTGGGTATCGTCAGTGTATATGTCTTTGGATGACATTGCCAGGGGGCAGCATATACATGAGAAATAGGAGGGGGCCAAGGATAAATCCATGGGGAACTCCAGAGGTAATGGTGTGGGGGGCAGGAAGAGAAGTTATTGAGGGGGTATTCTCTGTCTACAACTTGATAGGTAAGAGTGGAATCCGGCAACGGCAATCCCACCCAGCTGGACAATGGAGGAACGGTGTTGGAGAAGGTTGATGTGGTCAACTATGTAAAAGGCTGCAGAGAGGTTGAGAAGAATGGAAAAAGATCATGCACCATGGTCACAGTCACAGGATGTCATTTGTGACTTTGATTAAGGCTGTTTCAGTGCTGTGGCAGGGGTGAAAACCAGATTGGAGAGGTTCAAACATGAGTTATGGGAAAGATGGGCCTGGATTTGGGAGGCGACAACATGTTCAAGGACTTTGGAGAGGAAAGGGAGGTTGGAGATGGGGTGGTAGTTTGCAATGACAGAGGGGCCAAGGGTGGTTTTTTGAGGAGGGGAGTGATGACTCTAGATTTGAAAGAGGAGGACAGTACCTGAGGAGAGGGAGCTGCGTACAATATCAGTTAGTTTGGGGGCCAGGAACGGAAGTTGGTTGGGTCGTCAGCAGTTTAGTGGGAATATGATCGCGAACAGTGGTGGGTCTCATGGACAAGGTAAGCTTGGAGAGGGCATGAGGGGAGATAGGAGAGAAACTAGAGAGGGATGCGAGTTCAGGTCTATGGCAGCGGGGAACCATAGCAGTAGTTTGGCTTTGTGGGCGAGGGGAAGTGGCAGAGACAGCTGAACAGATGTTCTCAATCTTATTGACAAAGAAGTTCATGAGCTCTTTGCACTTGTTGGAATAGAGGGTGGAGGGGGCAGGGGGAGGGGTTTAATACTCTGGTTTTTAAAAACCTAATGTTAAAAGTAAGTTTCAAATTCTTTCTGGGGAAAAATTAACCAAAATCCCAAAACATGACATTAAGCTACTTGTTTCTGTATTATAGCTGGTTTAGGACTGTATCAGGAACCACCAGCCAGAGGATCTTATTCAAAGTACTAAAGTTTACACACAAATGTGTTGGCTGTGAACTGTAATACTGTTAGAAATAGCCAAGTTACGGCTATCTCTGTTCACTTTAAATAATCAGGTTCGAGTGCAAATCAATATGGTGGGTATATTGTGTTTAATCAGAGTTTAAGATGGAATGTAACACATTAGTTATACAGCAAAAACATACGACTGTGACAAGAAGCTGATACCGATCCGATCAGACAGACGGTTGACACACATGAGCAGTTCTCCTCTTCCTTTCGTCCAGAGCCTCCTCTCTCTCTCTCTCTCTCTCTCCCGTCTGTGAGTACAAGCTTTCGGGAGGTCATTTTTATTCTACTTTTAGGGAACTGGAATATTGACAAGACCTTTTGACCTATAGAAGTTCCCCTAAAACCTTAATATCCAATGGGACTTCTAGTTCTTTGTCTCGATTCTTGTATCAAAGCCCGCCCTAAAGCTGTCGTACGATTTTGGCCACATGTCTTTCTCTGTTTATATTTTCCCAGGGTTTCCTTCCTGTGGAATTCGTGTCTTATCTCTTTCGTCCGCATCCTTCTTTGATCTCAAGAGGCCCAACCAGGAACCTGTTCGCTTCAGAGTGTTACCTCCTTTATGACGTAGCAAATGTTTACGTTAACTTCCCCAAACTTCCTTCCGTTATCTTGGCAAGCAGTTCTGTTAAGCCAACTTCAAATCCTACCTTAGCATTATACATAAAATACAGAAACAAGTTTCAAGTCTTAACTTAAAAACAACAGATAATCACTTAGCAGCTGGGAGATGGTACTATACCCTCTGTAGAAAACCAAAATATTAACACTTCTAAGCATTTATCTGTCCCAAGGAGACTTTCCGTCTGCAATTCGAACATAACCCTTTAAACACAGAGTTTTTCGCGTCAGTTTTAATCGCAAAACCAAATACATTTTTAGGCATCTTTAGTTTCTAACAATATCCTTTATCTAACAGTGTTCTCTGTACTCCTCGTCATTTCAGTTTGTCACAATTTTTATTAACATCCAAGTTGAAAACAGATACAATGAATCAGCAGTTCGCAAGTAGTTAATTAGAACTATTAAATTCAATTGTCTATTAACTGTACTAATTAGTAATGGTGAACTTTTTCTAAAAGGAATGGATTGTGCTCGGACAAGTGGATGTTGAAGCATTAGTTGAAGAACATCTCCACACTGTACATGACTGGGAGAAGAATTTTAAGGCTCTCAAAGCAAGAGGAAAAGATTCTGAAAGGCTTCCAAGGTTGAATCACATGCTTTACATATATATACCTTTTTATAAAAAAAGAACATTCATTACAATACAGCATGATGAGGAAAAGATGAACTAAGCAGTAAATGACTCGTTAATGCTTGCTTAGGATCACATTTATCAATGATGTATTGAACCATAATCATGTGATCCTAAGCAAGCATTGACATAAAGTAACTATGAAAATCAAAATATAAAATGCAACTGCATGATTAGTACAAACTCTAAATTGTGGGATGCTAAGCCTTTTCACAGTCGTTCAACTAAATGAATGTCAAATGGAAATAAATATGTTTCGTAGAGGCAGTAGAAATAAGTAGGATATTACATAGTTTAAGGACAAAGATGAATACAGAAAATTGAGTAATGGGAAGCCTAAGAAAGAAGACGAAGAGAGGAATCAATGATGGTTGATCTACAAGACTAGCAAAGAATTAGGAGGTGGGCATTATTTTATTTGTAAGTTTTAATTTGCTCTCTTCTCCATTTTATTAAAGTAAGTTTTTCTCAGTTCTGTAGATACTCCTGTTATAGAACTTTTTTGACTAAACTGGTTAAGGTCTTTGCTGCTACAGTGGCAAGAGTGTTGTGAAGTGAAGGATTTTTGGACTGTTTTGCTTCAGCCCACCTCTCTTACAGGAAAGACCTTGCGGTCCTGAGGCTTGCCTCAGGTGAACGCCTCTGAACCGCACCTACCTGATTACTCTGGACCTTCGAACACTTGCACTCCTGGGCCTGCCGGCGCATGCCTGCGTAAAGGCCCATGTATCCCAGGGGCGCATGCGGTTCGTAAGCGTCCCTGGGATCACGTGGGCCAGCCCAACCAATGACAAAAGGGGATTACGTATGGAATCCCCACAACCATAATAGAAATCACCTAATAAATAAAATTTCACACTGCATAAATAAAAATAAATCATCACAGGTTCAAAATTAATTAAAATAAAAATTTAATTTTTTGAAAAATAAATTTAAACATTTTTAAAATGGGACAAAAATAACCTAAACTAATTTTAAATGTAAGTGAATGTTTAAATGATAAAAATTAATTTTAACCCTTATGCTGGTAAAAGAAGGCCTTGCGCCTGCTTTTACCAGGCGTAAGGGTTTGGTGGGTTTTCGCTGGGCAAATAGCCCAACTGTGCGCCAGCGAATGTCAATTTCCAGCGGATGGGTACGATCTGTCAAACAGAAACTTGACACATCACAAGTTCCGGGTTTTCGCGCATGCACATCACATGCAGAAACCCGGAACTTGAGGGGCACGTACGACGCTGTGCGTACGCTGTCACAGGCTCCGTAAAATCTGGGCCTTTGTTTTCAATAGATGCCTTATAGTGGCACTACCTGAAATTTGCAGGTCATTGTGCAGGGAATTATGAGTGAAACACACCACTGTGGGCAGAACAGGTTGGCGTGACAGGATAGATTTCTTCCTGAGAAAATCGTTCCCTATTTATAGTTGCAAATATGAGCTGAATCAGCAAGATGGACTCCTGCTTATGACTACAAATGTTGCAAGTTTATTAAAACATGAATTAAATAGATCTATGTTGTATGAGTCACGTAAATGTGGCTAATTGCCATCTTAAACCTTGTTAGTCTCCATTATTGAATTTGTGGGAATGCAAAAATATGGTTGCTGTCTCCATGACTGCCTTCAGTCGTTCCACACCCTGGGTGGCAAAACATCAAGCCTGTCTAATTCCCATAGAGTGGGTGAGATTCACAGGGTTAAGAGTTTGTATAAGAGGCAGTACAGAATGAGAATAAATAAATTGGATGACAGCAAGATTATAATTTTTCTCATTGTTTTTCCCGTTTGATCAAAATGGAAATTACAAAAGATTTTTCAAATCTTGCAGTGTCATCAAAGTGGATTGTATTACGATTAACTGTAATCCGGTGAAGGCTATGATTGATGACCTTATTCAGATGCTATTTGATACCCTGCTTCAGTCATTAAGAAAGTCCATACAAGGTAAGACACTTTCATCATGTGTGGTGCAGATAGTACCAGTTTTAATACATTAAGATCTGCCTATTTTTTTGTTTTATTTTTCATTCACGGGGCGTGGGCTTTGCTGGCAGGGCCAGCATTTATTGGCCCACCCCTAAGTTGTCCTTGAGAAGGTGGTGATGAGCCGCCGCCTTAAACTGCTGCAGTCCGTGTGGTGAGGCACAATTGTTTGAGGCATTGTGAACTGGATTCATAGTTGAACTATCGTCTATATATCTTTAATTTATGAAGTAATGAATGTAAATCTGCATGCGCCTAGATAGTATCAAAATGGTGTAATATAAAATTCACAATAAAGCATCATTAGGACCACAAGATTAAAGGACCTGTTTGTTTTAGACAAATTAAATTCCAAAAGAATCAGCGGCTGAGGCAAGTTGTATTCATTGTCATTTAACGTCATTCTTGGCCAATTGGAATACTGACTTTATAAATATCTATATTAATGTAGAATGAGTGGTTTAGTAAATATAACTAATTTAATTTTAAACCCAAGGAATTAATTCTGTTATATTTAACAGCTGTTGCTCATTGATTTTGTTTTTACTTGCAATAATTTTATTTAGCGAATATCCATGAGATTGATAGTTTTGTGAGTGATGCAATGGAAATATTATCAACAAGACCTGAGACAGTGGAAGAAATTGGAGATGCGAATTCAAAACATATGGAGATTACTTCAAAGAAACCTCATGTAAGAAGAGTTAACTGCCAAATGCAGAGGATATAATTATTAAACTTCTTTAAATATAATTTAATTATATATTATTGACCACTGTGTTATTTGGATATCAATAGGATCTTTATTCAGGAGGAGGTAGTAAAGGGCATCTTGTTGGAAAAAGTAGTATATGCTTCATCATTACAAATAGAATTAAAACTAATTTCATGTGTGATAACTACCAATTCACAACTTTTTCCACAAAATATATTTTTTAACTGGGGGGTGGGGCTTTTTGGCAATTGTATAATCATTTTTTTTATTTATTTGTTGATTTTTATCAATGTTTCTCAGCTTTAACTGTTAAAGTGTGTGGAAATAAAATTAGGTTGGACTCTGACAGATTAAACTGAGCACTGTTGGGCCAGAATTTTCTGTCAAAATAACGTTGAGGCTAATGGCGCTCACCGTTATTTATACACAAATGGTACAGCAACTTCAGGCGAGGGGTAGATGCGTGGTTAAACTCAAATATCCAAAAGTTGATGTCTGAGTTGTGCCACTCTGCCGGTAGCTTCGCGAAAACGGTATCTCACTGTCTGGCATGAAGTTGCTATATTGGCGCGGTCAACTCACCACAGGAAGTTAAGTCTTGTCCATTTCAGTCTAAGTACCGTTTTAACAATGTGATGAGTGTTAATTAAAGCCAAACAACCTCTCTGGCACTGAAAATTAACTATTAAAAGCGTGGAGTCTCATTCCTTCAGGTTTTAATTGTTATTGAAGATTTAAAAAATGTCATTTAAAATGAAAACTTTTTTTTACTTTTCCTTTCTATCTTTTTCTATCGCTCTCTTAATCCAGCTTTTCTTTCTCTTTCTTGCTGTACCTGATTTGACATTGAATTCGCCCTCTCTAATTTACACTTCCTTCTCCCTCCTTGCGCTGTTTATTTCTCAATCCTTCAATCTGATTGGTTAAGGAGTTAAACAGTTGCTTGCCCTGTTAACTCCGGTCCCAGATGCCTGGTTTGCCTTGCTGCACTGTTATCAGCTCGCACTCTCAGCAACTTGCCACGCTAAAAAATTTAAAACCTAAACGTGCAAGGGCAAGTCTAACGAACGACAGATGCCGTTCGATGCCCTGCCACAGCAATATAGCCCAATGTTACTGTCCAGTTTTATGTTGATAACTAGTAATTACTGCAGGGGCTTCTCTCTAATGCTTTCGTGATTCACTTTTCTCATATCTTTTCTTTAAGGGTGAAACATGGAGAAGAAATAGATTGGGTATAGGCCTGATTTATAATTGATATATGTTTTGTAATACTTTTTGCTGTATACATCACTAATAAGAATTTTGTAGTTACTTTGAATTCTATAATTCCTGTAAGGTTTTACCACTGTTTCAAGATGCTGAAGATAAAAACAAGCTGCTGCGCTCTGTAGCAGGTGGTGGTCTTGAAACTCTTAGCAGCCTAAGAGCAAAATGGGACAAGTTTCAATTAATGATGGAGAGCCATCAGGTTATGGTGAAAGAACAGGTAAGAGTACTGCATTTTCTTTGTGCTTTATCCTGCAAATTACATACAAAAGCCAGTATGAACTTGACTTTATTCTGTACTTTTCTTGCAAATAGATTCTACATCAACTTGGGATTTATGGGAGGGAAGGGGTAAATCATTTTGTTTTTATCCTGACTCCATTATTTTCATTTTTATTCCCTTGTTTGAATATGAATATCTTCATGATATTTTCTGACAATTTTAGCTTTCCTTGGTTGAGCTTCCATAGGAATGCAACTGCTTTGGTTACAAGGAAAGCTTCTTTTTTTAATTGACTCTTTGTGAAAGTAGTTATCCTATCTGTACTCATTTCACCTCCATCCTTTGTTCTGTTCAGCACAGTGAAGTGGTTGACCTGTCTTTCCTTTTCATGTGCTGGCTAACCTTTTGTGTGTTTCCAGTATTTTCTGTTTTTATTTTGTTGATGCAAACATCAATTTCAGTTATATGGTTTGTGTATTTGTGCTGCTGATCTCCGTTCTTCAGCACCAAAGTTCCTGCTGGTGATAGGACAAGAAAATGCAGATCAGTAGTGTAAATGCATTAACAATATTCTACTGATCTAAATTCGCATTACTTTAACTGGGGTTGTACTTGCAGCCAATCCATTTGTGGTGCAGATAAAAACATTTTTTAGCATATGAATGGGAAATGTGAGGTTTGAAGTAAGAGCCACAATTAATACAAGCATATGGAAAAAAAGGCCAGGAAAAGACAATTGAGTCTGTCCTATAATCTTATTTCTATGTAGTGTTTTGCTAGGTTCAACAGCACTATAAGAATGGAAAAATGGTAATTATCCCTAATAATCCTAAAAAAAACTTTGATGCCTGTTTTGCTCACATTAAACCAATAAAATGTGTAGATATGTATGTTATTTAACACATGTTAAGACAAAGGATTTTTTCTTCATAAACTTTAAGCAAAAGTAATGGCCCAGAAATTCGGCCGAATACGCACTGTGTACTCACCCGTATTCGGTCCCGAAGTGCCGGTTTCCTGCATGCACTGCGCATGCGCGGGAAACCGGCACTTCCGATTTTGCGAAGGGGGTGGTTCCTAAGTGAACCGCGTGCGCACTACAGGCTGTGCGCACGCAGCACACTTAGTTTTTTTTTCAGGTTTCAACGCGAGGGTAAGTATTGGATATTTTACACATGAAAAAAGCAGGCGTAAGACCCCCTTTTAACAAGGTAAGTAGTTAATTAAGTATTATTTTAAATTTTTTTCAACAGGTTTATCTTTTTTAGAGATTTTAAAGAAAGGTAAGTTTATTTTTATAACTTTTAAAAAGAATTTAAATTTTTTCAAAAATTTAAATTTTTGTTTAAAGTGGTTAATTTATTTAACTAGAGTTATTTTATTAATGTGATTTTTTTTAAAATTTAATTGAGGTTTAGCTGTTCTTTTGGGGACAAGTTGTATTCATAGTTTTGACAGGTCTCATGTCAAAACTATGAATGAAAGATGGTGTGCTGCCATTGGCTCTAACTGGCCCACGTGATCCCAGAGGTCGCATCGAACTAACTGCGCCTCTGGGACACGCACACACTGCGCGCCGGCACCAGGGAGAGGCCCAGGAACTGAAGTTCGTGTGGGCCAAAACCATAAAGGCAGGCGCGGAGTGCGATATCGCGGGGGATCCTTACCCCCGCGGCAACCATCGAAGTCCAATTTCTGGGCCAATATTAGAATTGGTGTGTAATTGCTGCAGCCTTGCACTGATTTTATTGTATTTACCTCCTTAGATTGAAATCATGAAAGCAAATGTTGAGTCTCGTATAAAGATGTACGTCCAAAAGCTGGAGAAGTTTGAAGCTCGCTGGAATCAACTGAAACCCAGTGATGATGTTGTTGACAGTGGAAACCGGGAAATTCTCAACAAATGTGTTGAATGTATAAAGGAGAAGAGAATTGAGTTTGATGAGCTGGAGACAACCAGAGAGAAGTTGATGTATGTTTTTATTAATCAGGGCAAAATAAAGTCTTCACCACATGATGCTGAAACTTCTAATACTTTATGAAATACTCCTGAAATCTAAAGCAAGCATAGTTGAGGGGGGTACCATGAATAGTCCACAAGCTATGGATATTTGGTCCACCAAGAAATTCACTTTTTAATTGTGTTTATAATTCTTACTCCACTGGTTTCTCCTGATCGATTTTTACAGGGCTGGACGTTTGGAAATGACAATTCTCAGCATATATGCAAAATGATGGGAATTCTTTTTTAAACTTGTGGGTCTCCATAGTATGCACCAAAGTGACCCATAGACAAAATGCTTGTGCACTCTTGATGTAAAGAATGAAAGGAATGAAAAGTGTTCTACAACCGTTTTTTTTTTCTTGCCTTTTTTCCATTATTGCCCTGAATTCTGTGATTCACACTATAGTATGGTTCGGTGGATGGTGGCAACTCTTATCTTGCACTAGTGGCCATGCTTTATATGCAAACCAATACAGAGAGTTGTAATAGGCTATTTGATGTTGGGCATCACAGCCCAGTACGATCCTATCTTTACATCTTTGTGTGCCCTTCCAGCAGAGGTCACTGGAAACTGGTTAGGCGTGTGAACTCTGACTGACTGACTTCTCCCTCCACCCCCGCCCTTTCAAGTTCCGCCTCAACTGGGATCAGATAATTTGTCACAAACCAGGAATCAAATTTGGAATCTTCCTGTTCTGTATGGCTCAGTAATATACCACTTGATGCATTAACCCAATAAACTTACTGGGTTAGCTGGCTAATTAAATATTCTTATGCAGCTTGTTATATGCAATTCTTTCAGTGAAGACTGTCACCATTTTAAAGTAGAGGAACCCGAATTTGAGTTGGCAGAACATCTTCGTGAGGATCTTGAACAATATGCGAGTATGTGGTCATTATATGAGGAGTTTACCAAAGGATTACAAGATATGGTAAATGAGGACTGGATCTCCTTTAGGTAAGTGATTGTAGTTGTCACAAATTGTAACATTTGTATGCTGCATTTTCAAATCTTTGATTTTCTACAAATTCTCAATGGATATTATACAGATTTGCTTTTTCATGATCTCCAACTTTGTTTCACCACAAAGCCTCTCATCTGTACATAGCCCTTTTTCAGCAGGTAGGTTATGAAGTTATTCAAGCTGCTGTCAAGATTGATATGTGGTGGATTGGCTGGCAGTACTAGAAAAGGGTTAAGATACAAAATTCAATTTTCTCCCTTGAGATGAAATACTCAGTTTTGATGTGCACCATTTAGTAGTGCCTGCCAGGAATTAATGGAACTTATTCTAGCCAACGCAGGTGAATCTGACTGACCGATAATTCTGCAGCATTTTAGTTATGTTATCCTGTTGCCACGCAAATGCATTTTTAATGGAAAAATGTATGCAATCATGAAATGTGATCTCAATCATTGGTGAAAATCCTGGAATCCCATTTAAGAAAATGGAATTTGACTTGAATCATAATAAACCGGTGGCCTTAATGATAAACAGGTGGAATTGCATAATGTGATCCCCATATCACCAGCAAAAATCCAGGAATCCATACAATGGAAATAGAATTTGATTTATTTAGTTACTGTAAACCAGTAGCCTTGGCCATTGCTCACTTTAAACATTTCGTTACTGTGGAGCTTGATTATAATGAAATCCAATATAGTGAAAACATTTCCAATGTCTAAATTAACTTGTAATAATGGAATGAAAGATCACATGTTTCAATTGGAATATCTAGCTGCTTATAGTGAAACTGAGTTTACTATTGGTTGGTGCTAGAGGAGCAGATAATGAAATTTGGTGCATCTAGCCATAAATTGCTTAGTCTGTTTTTTTTTGCCAGTTTTCTTCTCTTCTCTCCTGAAGGTACTAATGTGACAGTTCATGGGTTCTGAGTGCTTTCCAATACCTTGCCCAAGTAGCCTTTCTTTGTGTTGGCAGACTATTTGACTGTACTGCTTAATTGTGAGCTCAGCTACCTATCATATATTGGCCCGTAATTTCCAATGCCTACGGGTGTGTACGAGCTGTGGCGACCTCGCAAGTGCCGGTTTCAGGCATGCGAAGCGCATGTGCTGAAAACCGGCATTTCCAATCTGTCAAGAATCCTCTTGACCGATCGCACATCTGCCCTGGAGAAGGGCCTCTGCGGGTGGAAAGTTCCGCTTTCTGCAGAACTTCCGCCCACTGAAATCCCTTTAAAATGTTACGCCTGGTAAAAGCAGGCGTAAGGCCTGCTTTTACCAGCATAAGAGTTTAAAAAAAGTAAAAAAAAAAAAAATTTTTTTTCACTCATTTATATTTTAAAAATACTTTTTAAAAAAAAGGTAAGTTTATTTTTAGCCCTGTAAAAAAACTTTAATTATTTTTTTCAAAAAATTAAATTTTTGTTTAAAGTATTTAATTTAATGTAATTTTCACTCTTAAAAAGTGTGATGGTTTAAAAAAATTTATTTAATGTTTTGATGTTGTTTTTCAGTGATTCCCATTCATACTTTTGACGGGTCTAAGCGGAGAGACTTGTCAAAAGTATGAAGGGGGATTCCCTTCTCCCATTGGCTCGCCTGGCTCACGTGATCCCAGGGACGCTTGCGAACCGCCTGCGCCCCTGGGATACATGGGCCTCTGTGCGCGCGCACCAGGAGAGGCCCAGGATCGGAAATGGCCGGACCTTGGGAGCCCTCAAGTAAGGGCGTAGATTTTATCCCGATAGGAGCCATCCGCACGCAGGAAGCCTCCTATCGGAAATTACGGGCCATTATTAATTATCAAGACGGCTTTGTTTCCACCTCCAAAATATCATCTCCTGCTAAAGACCCTTCTCTTCAATTGTGCTTTCGTGCTTCCAGCCCTCATTATCTTCTAGAATCATACAATTTAACAGCACAGAAGGATGCCATTCAACCCATTGAACCTGTGTCAGCTTTCTGAAAGAGCTATCTACTAAATGTCCATTGCTATTTCATGCTCAGTGCTCTTTTTGCCCACCACCCTGTAAAGCATTCTGAAAAATCTCTCTGGACAGGAGGGGAACTACAGGAATATAAGTTGTTGGGGGCATCATACCCTCACCTGACATTCACGCGCATGCTTTGTTTTAGGTGTCGCTGGATGATAATCAGGAGTGGGGCCATTGCTGATTTTTTGCTGCTGAGGTAGTTGTAGCACCCCAATTACTGCTGAGATCAATTAACTCAGTACCATCTAAGAATTAAATCTGTGACCTTTTGGTCTGTATGGCTCAGTGACATTGTGCCCTCAGTGAGCCATCAAATCAGCTTGTGTACTTTTAAAAGCATTCATTGCACTTCAGCCACAAGAGATGGTCTTCTCAGGATCAGTCTTTTTGCAAGGTGTATGCTAAATTTCAGATCAGGAGCACATCAAAAGAAGCAGAGAATGGTATAGGTTCAAGTTTAATTACTGTACCTTTCACAAAACCGTCACGGGATTGCATGCTTTTATGAATGTGTCCAATGTGGTCAGTTTCAGTGCAGCAACTTGCTCTGTTTGCAGTTTTGTGTGCATCAGTAATACAACAGCAGCTGTACCTGCTATAACATTACTTTGCTGTAAATGGGTTCCACTGTACTGTAAACGAAGGAAAGATAGATTTTATCCTCTAAGAACTATCTTACTGAAGACAGAGTTTCCTTCTTAAAGTGCTTAGATGCAACATTTATTGTGTTAATTATACTTGTTATTTGCTTGGTAAAGTAAATATTAAGCTGATGTTTGAATAGTGACAGAAGTATTTGCTGATCACAAATTTTGTTTTAATTTTAGAGAACTCAAGATTTGATAAAACCTGCCGGATAAATTGCATTTTAGCAAATCCTTCTTCATGTAAATTAGTTGCTCTAATATGATTTTTTTTGTTTAAACTGCGATAATTTCTTTGCCAGCACTTCAGCAGTAATACTAATCATGTTTGTTTTGTTACTGAAGATTTCTCTAATCCAAATTGTATGCTGATTTTCATAGGAGCAAGACCTACATTTTTGAAGAATTTTTATTGCTGTGGCATGATAAGCTGAGAAAGAGAAATGTACAAACAACAATGACTGTCAAACTGCAGAAAGATGTTGATAGATACAAGGTGAATTGCTTTACAAGTAATTTTACCACTCAGACCTAGAAAGAAGAGGTGATCTAGGGACTGGATGGTATAATAGGTTAGACACTGGCCTTTCACCTCTGGGACCTGAGTTCAAATGGGACAGATGGGATAATGCTACCCCTCTGCTAACTGTATGGTTTACTTGCATGAAAAGAGCTTGGGCCGTCTCGATCCAGTTGCTCGTGTGAATGGACCACAGTACAAAACTGCTCCTAACTTGGTAATCTCACTTTGAAAGGCCAGAGGATGACTGATGTGGGAAATGGAAAAATGTCACGTAGGTGCAGTGGGCAATATTATTTTAAAGTAGTGTCTGAAGTACGTTGTTGAGGCTGAGCTTTGCTTTGCATCTATACTGGACCTTGGCTGCATGATACTGACACTGGGTATCCAAAACATAAAGGGGTAAAAATTGGGTAGCGCCTCCTTTGGGGCGCTACCTTCGCCAGGGTGCTAATTTTAGCGCCCCGAAAAAGTTAGCGCCCCCGCGGCCGATTTTCCCAGGTAGTGCCCCGAGAGGGAGGAGGGGCGCTACTGGAAGCGCCCCGCGTCCCTCTTGGGGCGCTGTGAGCCAATATCGCGGATGGCGCTGTGGCATGTCGCGCCATGGTACTGCAGGCCTTCCTCCCCTTATTAAAGGGGAGGGGCCTGGTGCAGCGCGTCGCAGCGCTCAGCTGGGCCACCAGAGATCGGGAATGCCGGCAAACGAGTGCCGGGCTCACGGAGAGCAGCCGGCACCCCGCAGAGGGACTTCACAGGGGCCAGGGGGCAGGTGCTGGCAGACGGCCAGCAACCAAAATGGCCGCCCGCCAGCTCCCCTTTAACTAGCGCCGCCCCGGCTGCAGGTAGGCCCCCCTGACTGTCCGGCGGTAAGTCGGGGGCCGCCACCCAATGTTACAGCTGGGGTGCAAGCGGGGCGCTGCGCATGGCGATGACGTCACCGCTGGCGGCGCAGCACCACGTGCTGCTAACGGTTAGCGCCGCCGCTAACCTCCCGCTGAATATTGCGGGAGGCATTAGCGGCGCCGTGCCCAGGCGTTAGTTGATTTGCGCCCCAGGGCGCTAACGGGAGGCGCAAATCAACCGAATTTAGCCCCCAAAGTGTTCTTTTCCCAAGCATCAACATCCCTCACCTTGATGAGCACAAAAAAATCCCCAAAAAGATCTTGTAATGCATATTAGATTTTGTTGTATTCGGTGAATTGACTGCATTTTACTTTGATTTTGGTTAAATATAGACAAGTAAATATTTAAATTCAGAATTCCAAATTTATTGTAATCAATGATAGATTTCTTGTGTTTTATTTACATAATTTTTAGAAATCAAGAGAAGTCCCTTCAGCTTCACAACACTCTTTGGCAATAAAAATACTGCCATGCTTTGAGTTGGAAGATCATCATTTATTTTAGCTTTTTTTCTCTTTCTGCAGACGGTCGTACCTGTTCTGAAATATGTCCGTGGAGAACATCTTTCCCAGGATCACTGGCTGGACCTGTTTCGTCTGCTAGGCATGCCCAAAGGCACCACAATAGAGAAATTGCAATTTGGGGACTTGATGAAAGTGGCAGATGTCATAGTGGCAAAATCTTCAGAACTAAAAGTATGAACTAATGGTTACCACTGGTAACTATAAAATAATACAGCTACAAAATAGATTAAACAGACAACTTTTTAAAAGTTGATCGTACTTTTTGTGAGAAGCAATATTGTGTTTTTAAACTTTGACCTGATGTTTACACAACAGCATGGCTATCAAGAAAAACTAACAGTGAATGCTACTTTTGCTGTCTCGCCACACAATTTCTATGCTTGTTTTTTGTGTACAAATAAGTGCAAGTGTACTAAAAAAAAAGGATGAAAACAGTTAAATGGTTTTTGCACTTTTCTTTGTTTATTCTTACTCAAGATTATATCGCTATGCTATAATTATTACTTTGCTCTGTTCTGTTTTCTGCTTGTGATTCTTCTCCCTGCTGTTTCTATTTGTTGCTGTGTGTTTACTTTCTCTCTGTCTATTGGCTTTGATATGTTTTTTATTTTGCTTGCTTTTTGTCTTACTCCCACTATCCCATTTCCCCTTCATTTCAGCCTTCCAGAATTTCTGAAAACACGAAGTGGTAGTTGTGGGGCCTTTCAAATGAATTATGACAGAGTAGGCAGTCAGGGAGACAACATTTTCAGGGCCTATGTTTTACCATTGCACGTCATAGAGTCATAATGGCACAGAAGAAGGCCATTCGGCCCATCGAGTCCGTGCCAGCTCTCTGCAGAGAAATCCAGTCAGTCCCATTCCCCTGCTCTATCCCCGTAGCCCTGCAAGTTTATTTCCCTCGTGCCTATCCAGTCTCCCCTTGAAAACATTTGAGTGTCTCCGCTTCCACCTCTTCCGTTGGCAGCGATTTCCAGGTCCTCACCACTCGCTGCGTAGAAAAGTTTTTCCTCACATCCCCCCTGTATCTCTTGCCCAAAACCTTAAATCTGTGTCCCCTAGTCCTTGTGCCATCAACTAGTGGGAACAGCCTTTCCCCGTCTAGCCTATCCAAACCTGTCATAATCTTGTACACCTCTATCAAATCACCGCTTAACCTCCTTTGCTCGAATGAAAACAAATCTAGCTTCTCCAAACTGTCCTTGTAGCTAAGACCCCCATCCCCGGAACCATTCTGGTAAATCTCCCCTGCACCCTCTCAAGGGCCTTCACATCCTTCCTAAAGTATGGTGACCAGAACTGGACGCAATACTCCAGTTGTAGCCTAACCAGCGCTTTATAAAGATTCAGCATAACTTCTCTACTTTTGTACTCAATACCTCTATTTATGAAGCCCAAGATCCCATATACTTTGTTAACCACTTTCGCAATATGTCCTGCCACCTTCAGGGACCTATGCATATTATCTCCCAGGTCCCTCTGTCCCTGCACACTCTTTAAAACTGTGCCAATAAGTGTATATTGCCTCTCCCTGTTCCTTCTGCCAAAATGCATGACCTCACACTTCTCTGTATTAAATTCCATCTGCCACTTGTCTGCCCATTCTGCTAGCCTTTCTATGTCCTGTTGCAGTCGATTGATGTCATCACCACTTGTTTGCCACACCCCCAAGTTTGGTGTCATCGTCAAATTTAGAAATTCTACTCTGTATTCCAATATCCAGGTCATATAAAAAAAAAGCAGTGGCCCCAGCACTGACCCTTGGAGAACACCACCTTCTACCATCCTCCAGTCTGAAAAACAGCCATTTACCACAACTCGCTGTTTTCTGTTCTTAAGCCAATTCCTTATCCAAGCTGTCACTGACCCACCTATTCCATGAGCCTCAATTTTGTTGACCAGCCTTCTACGTGGTTCTTTGTCAAACGCCTTCTGAAAATCCATGTAGACAACATCCATTGCATTCCCTTCATCAATCCTCTCTGTTACTTCATCAAAAAATTCAATTAGATTAGTCAAACACGATCTTCCTTTTACAAACCCATGTTGGCTTTGCTTAATTTGCTTAAATCTCTCCAAATGCCCGTTAATTTTTTCCTTGATTATTGTTTCTAAAACTTTACCCACCACTGATGTTAAACTGACCGGCCTGCAGTTAAAGCTTATGTGTAAAACTTATTCAGTCCAAGACTTCAGTCACAATGGGCGCGATCTTGCCAGCCCTGGGGAGGCAGGTATGGAGGCGGGACTGATGGGGAAAATGGCAGAATTTGGGGGTGGGTGCCCAACCCATGCCATCTTCCCAGGAGGCAGGTAGCTGTCCTGCGCCGGGTCCCGTCTCCTTGGAAGGGGATTAGTGCCACTTATCTGCCTATTAACAGGTAGTTAACAGGCAGATAAGAGGATTATCCCCATTTTACCCACAAAAGTGCGGGTTTCCCGAAGGCTCTGAACCCCGCCAGGGTCACCGAGGCGAGTAGTGGGTCTGCAGGGTCCAAAAGTGCGCTGTGGAGGTGAGTGATGGGTGCAAGTGTGGAGAGGTGAGTATCTGAGGTAAGTGGAAAGTGTTAGAAAAAGTGTACTTACCTTTGTTTCTTCCTGCAGGCTTCAATTGCTGGGTATGCGGAGAGTCTTGCACCTCTGCGGCAGAGGTGACAGATGGCCGTTGCATTCTCCAATGCAACAACCGTCTAATTTCTGCAAAAGAAAGAGGTTTGATCAGGTCTTGAATTCAAGAACTCATCAAACTACAGAGAATGTCAGTGTTTGACAGCTTCACAGAGCTGTCAAACGATGACAATTCATCTGTCAAAAATCTTTGACAGATGAAACGTCATACGTTGACGTTCTCTGTAACCGGCTTTCTCTTAATTGGCCTGCTAAGCTTGCTGGGCGGGCTTAACAAGGTCACTCAAGGGAAAATAGTGTGAGTTGGCCACAAATTGATGGAGGCGGGACATCGACCCGCCAAGCAGCAGTCCCGCCTCCAACTCGCCCCCATTGGCAAAATCACCCCCAATATTTATTACCAAGTCGTTTATATGGTAATGCATTCTGTGTTGCATACTGCAATGTTATAAAGCATCATATCCTCTGACTCAGCAAGTGTAATTCTATGGGAGTTGCACTAGGCTATAACATATGTCATCTTCGCTCTCGTCTTTTAATTAATTGTTTTATTTAAGATCTTAATTGTACCAATGCAATGCAGAGTTCTTTCCTTCCTCAACTATTAGCAGAAGCTTGTATTTTATGAGTATATCTGTCAGTACAGTACTTTGAATTATGCAGAACTTGGTTAGGGTATTCTTATTTGTTATTCTAAATTAATGTAAGACTACAAAATGTTTAATATGGGTATTCTTTATTCACCTCTTTAATTCCTAAATAATGTGCAGTATTCTCTGCAGTGACCTCAAAGGGGTTACCTATAGTTGTTTATTTACTCATATTTTAAAAAGAAAGATTTATTTTGCTATAATTGAGGATTTCATCTCATTTCAAACTATTCTTTGAAGTTGTCAGTTTTGCTAAAGAACTTGTAATCAATTGGCATGTTTGAATTAATTGCTCAGTAGTGTTTGTAACTTTCCTTTCAGGAACTCAACAGTCGAGCACAAGGGGAAGTCTCCATTAGAGAAGCATTGCGGGAGCTTGACTTGTGGGGGGCTGCGTCAGTCTTTATGATGACGGATTATCAGGACAGCCAGAAAATAACCATCAAGCTGATTAAAGATTGGAAAGACATTGTCAACCAGGTTGGAGATAACCAGTGCCTACTGCAGTCCCTTAAGGACTCCCCCTACTATAAAGGGTTTGAGGACAAAGTGTCTATTTGGGAAACTAGATTAGCGGATCTTGATGAATATCTACACAATTTAAATCAAATTCAAAGGAAATGGGTCTATCTGGAGCCAATTTTTGGTCGTGGAGCTCTTCCTAGAGAACAGGGACGCTTTAAGAGAGTTGATGATGATTTCAGGTCAGTTTTATATTTAAGTTTAAAAAAGCTATTAAAGTAGGATTTTAATGAATACATTTTGTCTTTATGCAGAATACTAGGGGGTAGAGTTTCCGCTTTGGGCGCAATCGGGAAATTGTGACCTAATTGCGCTGGTTAGGTTACAGTTCATGTTTCCGCTAAGTCATTTCATAATCACAAACATAAAGGTCCAGAAATTAAACATCGATGGTTCCCGCGGGGGTAAGGATTCCCCGCGATATCGCACTCCGCGCCTACCTTTTTGCTCCGGGCCCACACGAACTTCAGTTTCAGGGCCTCTCCCTGTTGCCGGCGTGCAGTGCTTGCGTGTCCCAGAGGCGCAATTAATTCGTGCGAGCTCTGGGATCACGTGATTCAGTTAGAGCCAATGGCAGCACACCATCTTTCATTCATAGTTTTGACAGCAAAGGCTGTCAAAGCTATGAATACTACAAGCCCCCAAAAGAACAGCTAAACCTCAATTAAATAAAAAAAAAAGCCATCACATTAATAAAATAACTATAGTTAAATAAATTAACCACTTTAAACAAAATATTACATTTTTGAAATTTTTTTAAATCTTTTTAAAAGTTATAAAAATAAACTCACCTTTCTTTAAAGTCTCTAAAAAAGATAAACCTGTTGAAAAAATTTTAAATAACACTTAATTAACTACTTACCTTGTTAAAAGGGGGTCCTACGCCTGCTTTCTTTATGTGTAAAATCTTCACCACTTACCTGCGCGTTCAAACCTGAAAAAAAAACTAAGTGCACTGCGTGCGCGCAGCCTGTAGCGCGCACGCAGTTCACTTAGGAACCGCCCCCTTTGCAATACACGAAGTGCCGGTTTCCCGCGCATGCGCAGTGCATGCAGGAAACCGGCAATTCTGGAACTAATACGCGAGAGTACACAGTGCGTACTCTCGCGTATTAGGTCTAATTTTCGGGCCAAAATCTTCCATGATCCAGTGCAATCGGGCAGCGTAATAGAATGCAATTGTTTATATTTTTTTCTTTCCATTAAAAAGTATTAATTAATGTATTTGAAAGTGTTAATCTGGTCCACTTTTATTGATACAGCTGAAAATGGGTTTATCACAAAAAGTAAACATTTTTAATCAGTGTTCAACCCTCCACTTGTGAGTAACCTGTTTTAAAATAACTGAAAATGATTTTTTTTTAAACTATACTGAACCATTTACTACTTTCATTGGTGTACACCAGTTGATTTCTTAGTAAATTAAATATTTTTTGATATGCAAAAGCTTTAAAAACGTGCCTACTAGTGCCTGTGTGCCTAAGAAAATTAGCGCAATTGAAAGAGCCTTCCCTGACCAGAGCAATTGGCGGAAACTCGCAATATCGAACTGGGGGGAATGGCCAGTTTTGTGGACGGCCTGATCCGGGAGAATTGAATCTTAAACCAGCGTAAAAGATCGCGGCAACCCGAGCATGAATAGTTTGGGGTGTATCTCACTTATGTTTAAAATCCTGTGGTCTTTTGTGCTGGTTCGCTCAATTCTGCTCGGTTTGAGCTGATACTGCTAGCGTAAAGGGGCGGAAACTTTAATTTTAATAGAAGAAAATTAAAAACAAATTGATTCAAAGGCAGTCTGTCCATCCTAGAAGCTTATGTCTCTAATGTTAGTAAAAATGATTAACTTGCAGTGTGGGGTATTTTAAAATAATTTTCATATATATGCTAATTCTGTCAAACTGAATATCTCTTTGGAACAGAAATTTAAAAAAAGCCAAACTTTGTCAAGATTCCAAATTGACCAAATCTCATCTCTGACCTGTGTTTAACACCTAGATGAATTGAAGTTTGGTTATCAAGCCCCAGTTCAGAATGCCGTGCACTCAGGAAAAATTACCACTGCCTCCTCTGACCTTTTGCAACCTTCTGTAGCTGCTTGCACTTCTCTGCAGCAATTTTCCACTACTTGCCTTGGTTTCAGAATGGGGATTGTAGAAGAAACCTGGCTTTGGTAATTTTTTTTTAAATTACAGACTACATAGGCATTTTTTTTTCCAGAGGTCTGAGCTGGCTTTGGGAGAATGGAGTTTGTGGGGTAAGCTGTAGCAATTTTTGCCAGACTTGAGGTAGTAACAAGATATTAGATTTATGTTCAAATTCTACAAAATCTGTTCAATTTGCTGCCCTAAATGAAATATTACATTTTAATGTGCTACTCATTCTCAATAGTGACTGAAAGCAAATTTCTCTCATTAAATCAATAATTCTTCATTGACACTGGCTTCCCAAGGTGGTAAAATAAGCTTAATAACTGGTCCTTACATGAAGTAGTCATGTAGCTTCAATTTATTGCTTTTTTTAAAATAGAAAAATAACTCTTTTAGCATACAATTTGTGCTTTGTGTGTTAAAATGATGCAATCATTGAAAAAGAAACAAGGCAATTACATCACCATTTTAAAAGTTCAAAGAGCACCAGATCTAGATGAAACTACTACAAGAGTACTTAATAAATTGGCAATAGGAAGGGTGCTCTGCTGGAAGTTTACAACTGCTGCTTAAGAGACAAGATGTCACCAGAAGACTGCAAAATATCGAATACTGTTCCTGAATTTATAAAAGATCATAGGTATGATAGTGGAGATAAGTATCTGTTAACTTGAAATCTGTATTGGGTGATTGAAATATAGTCAAACCATTCAAAGCAAGCCAGTGATGATTATGGCAGGCAGGCTTTGTATAACAGACTTGGAATTTTCCTGTGGATGATGGCAATGTGATATTGGGCCTGAATTTGCGGTCGTAGGCTTTTTGCGAGCAGATGCCTCCGACTGGCAAAAAAATCTACGAACCCACCTGATGGCCCTGGATCCACGGAGACTTGCACTCCTGGACCTCTATGTGTAGACATGCATAGAGGCCCACGTATCCCAGGGGCGCATGCGGTTCGCAAGCGCCCCTGGGATCACGTGGGCTGGCCCAACAAACGAAAGAAGGGGATCCCCATTCATGCTTATGGGGATTCCGTATGTACGGAATCCCCATAAGCATGAATGGGAATACCTCAAAAAATACATTAACCCATCAAATAAATTTAACATTTTTTACATATTTAAAATTAAATAAAATGTCATTTAATTTAATATTTAAAACAAAAATTAAATTTTTTGAAAAATACATTTAAATGTTTTAAAGGGGCTAAAAATAACCTTACTTTATTGCACAGGATTTTTAATGTTTAGATGATTGAAAAAAAATTATTTTTATGTTAATTTAAACTCTAAGGGCTGGATTTTGCCAGCTCTGGGGAGGCAATCTGGAGGCGGGACTGCTGGGAAAATGGCAGAATCTGGGGGCGGGTACCCATCCCGACCCAACTCACCTCCGTGCCATCTTCCCAGGAGGCGGGTAGCCGACCTGCGCCGGGTCCCGTCTCCTGGAGGCGGGAAGGAGATTACAGCCACTTAACTGCCTGTTAACAGGCAGTTAAGAGGATTATCCCCATTTTTCTACCAGAGGCGCGGGCTTTGCGACGTTGGGAAACCCCGCCAGGGTTACCGAGGCGAGCAGTGGGTCTGCGGGGGTCGGAGGGGTGCAAAAGTGCGCTGTGGAGGTAAGTGATGGGTGCAAGTGTGGAGAGGTAAGTATGTGAGGTGAGTGGAAAGTGATAGAAAATGTTTACTTACCTTTGTTTCTTCCTGCAGGCTTCAACAGTTGGGGATGCGGAGACTCTCGCATCTCACCGGCAGAGATGACAGATGGCTGCTGCATTCTCCGATGCAACAGCCCTCTGATTTCTGCTCACAAAAGAGGTTTGATGAGCCTTGAATACAAGGATTTGAGTACAGGAGCAAGGATGTCTTACTACAGTTGTACAGGGCCTTGGTGAGACCACACCTGGAGTACTGTGTGCAGTTTTGGTCTCCTTACCTAAGAAAGGATATACTTGCCATAGAGGGAGTGCAGCGAAGGTTCACCAGACTGATTCCTGGGATGGCAGGACTGTCGTATGAGGAGAGGTTGGGTCGACTAGGCCTGTATTCACTAGAGTTTAGAAGAATGAGAGGGAATCTCATTGAAACGTATAAAATTCTGACGGGGCTAGACAGACTGGATGCAGGGAGAATGTTTCGCCTGGGCTGTGGGTTCTAGAACGAGGGGGTCACAGTCTCAGGATACGGGGTAGGACATTTAGAACTGAGATGAGGAGAAATTTCTTCACTCAGAGGGTGGTGAACCTGTGGGATTCTCTACCACAGAAGGCTGTGGAAACCAAGTCACTGAATATATTTAAGAAGGAGATAGATAGATTTCTAGACACAAAAGGCTTCAAGGGGTATGGGGAGAGAGTGGGAATATGGTATTGAGATAGAGGATCAGCCATGATATTGAATGGCGGAGCAGGCACGAAGGGCCGAATGGCCTACTCCTGCTCCTATTTTTCGATGTTTCTATGTTTCATCAAACAACAGAGAATCTCAGTGTTTGACAGTTTCACAGAGTTGTCAAACGATGACCATTCATCTGTCAAAATTTTTTGACAGATGAAACGTCATACGCTGACGTTCTCTGTAACCGGCATTCCCTTAATTGACCTGCTAAACCTGCTGGGTGGTCTTAACAAGGTCAATCAATGGAAAATAGCGTGGGTTGGCCAGAAGTCGATGAAGGTGGGACTAAAACCCGACAAGTGGGAGTCCCGCCTCCAAAAGCTCCCCATTGGCAAAATCCAGCCCTTACACTGGTCAAAGCAGACCGTATGCCTGCTTTTACCAGACGTAAGAATTTAATGGGCATTCGCTGGGCAGAAGTTGGGCAAATAGCGCAACTCTCCGCCCGCGGATGTCCATTTCCCGGGGATGGCTACGATCTGTCAAGAAGATTCTTGACATCGCAAGTTCTGAGTTTTCCCACATGTGCTTCACGCGAAAACCCGGAACTTGCGTGGCCCCTACGGGCGCCCGTAGGGGCCGCAAAATACGGGCTATTATATACCGGACTTGCAGAAAGTATTTGATGAGGTCCTTCATGTGGGATGCATTACTGAATTAAAAGCGCTTGGAATAAACAAATAGATAATTAATTTTCTTGAAGATCATTATCAGTTCTATTTGAGCAGTTGCAAATGATTGAGGCTCCCAAGAGTGGATCATGGAATTTTTGCTACTCTGACTTTGCTGATAGATCTATGGATTAAATTAAGTTTGTGCATGACAGCAAATTGTGTGTGGGTGGGGGGTGGGGGTGGGGAGCGGTGTTCTTAAAAAGGCTTGAAAAAATGGACAGAAATTGAGCAATGTAGCAGATTAAACTGATTATGTTTAATATTGAGAAATTTAAGACGATTTATATATTGGTACTAAAAGTAGCAAACATGACTACTTGAAGGATTTATTGTTAAATAGGTTTCATTTGGAAATGGATGTGGACATAATTATTGAACAGGCAATTAAAAAATCACCATTTGACTGGAATTGCTGAGCTAAGTAGAATATTATTATTCATAAATAGATCCATGGAGTATAATTCGAAGGGAATTGTATTGAACCTGCATAAAGTAAGATCATGTGGCATATTGTCCTT
The DNA here is from genome assembly GCA_030390025.1 of Squalus acanthias. Lineage (NCBI taxonomy): Eukaryota > Metazoa > Chordata > Chondrichthyes > Squaliformes > Squalidae > Squalus > Squalus acanthias. Next base: position 47,512,267 of record CM059431.1, on the reverse strand, counting down.
TATTTTTCACTATACATGCATAAAGATTTTTAAAAACAACGATCGTTCCAGGTCTCAATGTGATATCAGGAAAAGTTTGGGGATCGGCGCATTTATGAAAAGGAAGATTAGAAGGACTAAAAGGGAATATTGGTAAAGGCTAACATAATATGGTTGGAAAATGTATGTGAAAAATAAAAGGATAATTGAGAGGGTAGGATTCTGACCTCAACTTTTAATCCTCCTTAAATGTGCAAGTTGTACCGTGGGACTGGAGAGTCGACAATCTAACACCTTTGTTCAAGAAAGAAGAGAAGAATAAACTGTGTAACTATAGACAATTTAGTTGTGGGCAAAGCTCTTGGAATCCATTATTAGAGATAAAATTAGTGAGCATTTAGAAATGTATAGGTTATTCAAGGACAGCCAGTAGAGAAAGTTAATATAAGCAAGAAAAGAATATTAGAAAAAATAATGCCACTAAAGACTGACAAATCCCCAGGATCTGATGGTTTCCACCCAGGGTTTTAAAGGAAGTAGGTGAAGAAATTGCAGATGCTTTAGCCATAATCTTCCAAAGTGCTCTCCATTCAGGAATAGCCCCTTTAGATTGGAAAATTGCAAATGTAACTCTATTATTTAAGAAAGGTGAGAGAGAGAAGCCAGGAAATTATAGACCTGTTAATTTAACATCTGTTGTGGGGAAGTTATTGGAATCTATAATTAAGAACAAAGTGACTGAGCACTTTATGAAATTTCAGCTGATCAGAGGGAGCCAACATGGATTTGTAAAAGGTAGGTCATGTCCAACGAACCTAATTGAATTTTTGAGGAAGTAACTGAAGTAGTAGACATTGGAAGGAAATGACTAGTGATGCCCCACAAGGATTTGTGCTGGGGCCTCAACTATTCACTATATTTATTAATAACTTGGATAACATAATAGAGAGCCCATATCCATGTTTACTGATGACGCAAAGGTTGGTGCCATAGTAAGTAACATCGATGGGAATATAAAATTACAGAGAGACATTGATAGATTAAGTGTGGGCAAAACTGTGGCAGATGGATTTCAGTGCAGGTAAGTGTGAGTTCATCCAATTTTGACCAAAAAGGGGAGATCCAAGTATTTTTTTTAAATGGTGAAAAGCTAGGAACAGTGAAGGTCCAAAGAGATTTAGGAATCCATGTACATAGATCACCAAAATGTAGTGGTCAGTTACAAAAAATAATCAAAAAGGCTAATGGAATGCTAGCCTTTATATCTAGAGGGCTGGAATATAAAGGGGAGGAAGTTTGCCTACAGCTATACAAAGCCCTGGTTAGACTACATCTGGTGTACACTTCTGGGCACCGCACCTTCGAAAGGAAATATTGGCCTTGGAAGGAGTGCACGCAGATTCACCAGAATGTTACCAGGGCTCCAAGGTTTAAATTATGAAGAGAGATTGCATAAACTAGGCTTGTATTCCCTGGAATATAGAACAGTAAGGGGTGATTGATTGAGGTTTTTAGGATTTTGAAATGAATTGATAGGGTAGATAGAGAAACTTTTTCTGCTGATGGGGGAGTCTAGGACAAGGGGATTTAACCTTAAAATCAGAGCAAGGCCATTCAGGAGAGAAGTTAGGAAACACTTCTTCACGCAAAGGGTGAAAGAAGTGTGGAACTCTCTTCCACAAAAAGCAGTAGATGCTAGCTCAATTAATAACTTTTAATCTGAGATTGATAGTTTTTTGCTAACCAAGAGTTTTAAAGAATATGGAGCCAAGGCGGGTAAATGGAGTTAGGGTACAGATCTCATTGACTGGCAAAACAGGCTTGAGGGGCAGAATGACTTACTCCTGTACTATTCTATGTGACCGATTGGATTAGATGTAGTGTATATGGATTTTCAGAAGGTGTTTGATAGGAGGTTTGTTACAAAAATTAAGGCATATGGTAGAAGAGGATTAAACTAGAGATGTTTACATCACACAAGGGGACCATTTGCCCCATTGTGTTTGTGACAGCTCTTTGCTAGAGCAATACAAAATTAATCACGCTGCCCCATTCTCTCCCCACAGCCTTGTATCTTCCTCTGCCTCAAATAGTTTTCCAGTTTTCCCTTAAAACATGCAGTGGTCATTTCCTCAGCTATTCCCTGTGGCAAAGCATTCCATTCTCCAACAACTATCTGTAGAAAGAAATTTCTCCTAACTCATCTCCTCACTCTCTTGGTGATGATTTTATATTGATGACTCCTCATCACTGACTCCCCAACCAGAGGAAATAGTCTTTTATTTCCTATTCACTCAATCAAAACTCTTCATCTTAAATCTTTAACCTTTGTTGCTCCAGTGGAAATAGTCCCAGTATCTCAAATCTCTTCTCATGGCTATAGTTTCCTGGCATCAGCCTGGTGAATCTGTGCTGTACAATCTCTATGGCTTTAATTTCTTTTCTAGAATGGGGCACCCAAAATTGCACACGGTACTCCAACTGTGGCCTAACCCATGTTTTATATAAATTTATCATTACTTCTTTAATTTTGTACTCAATTCCCCTGTTTATTAAAAGCCAAAATGTTATTAGCCTTTGAGGTAATTATATATTTGAACTCTTAGGTCTTTCTGTTCATCAGTACTCTTCATTGTTTTTCCATTAAGCGTATAAATGTAGCAACAAAGTTGATTGATGGGCATGAAAAGAGTTAGTATAAATGGATGTTGCTCGGATTGGAAAAGAGTTGGAGGTGGTGTACCCCGGGGGTCAGTACAGGGTTCATTTTTGCTCTTGATATATATAAATGATTTGAACTTGGACAATCTTGAAATTTGCTTGTGACACAAAAGTAGGGGGTTTGCCAAACAGCAAAGAGGATTGTAAAAGGCTAAAGGAAGACATAGATAAGTTAGTGCAGTGGTTGAGGCAGAGACCATTGCATCTTTTAAGGGAAAATTTGGTAAATATTTGAGACAAAGTAAAATATAGGACTATGAGGAGAGTACAGAGCAATGGGATTATTATAAAAGAGCCAGCACAGACCCATTGGACCAAATGACTTCCTTTGCTGTGAACGCCTATGGTTCTACAATGTTGTGTTCATTTTGCTCATTCCTGTATAATCAGGCAAATATATCTCAACAGTGGCTTCTGGGTCAGAAGATAGTAAGCATTTCATATACAAGTGTTTGCCATAGTAACGCACAATGTTAATATAAGGAAAGATTGGCTTAAGCATGGGTAGTTAATACAATGCTGGATCAGTATATTGTATCTTCTCCAGATCAATCATGGCAGATGTTCAAAGGGACAACAGAATAACTTCACTCTGTGTGCGAGTTGGCATCAGACATTCTCTCATTACCATATTAGACCAGCTGCAAAGATGCCAGAAGTCCCTCAATGAATTTCTGGAGGTAAGAATTAGTGTGAAATTATAAAATTTTTTAGATCAGCATGGATTAACATAAGGAAAACAAAACAATGAATTGAAATCTTACATTCCTAGATTTTTAAAACCTTTTTTATTTTAGTTATCTGGGTGTCTGACATGCAGAAACCCAATACCATGTTTTAGTCTCCAAACCAAGTTACTAAAAAAAAAATCTACATCCACCTTTAGAGTTTCTATTTGCCTGATATGTAGTGCATATTGACTTCAATGGAGAGTAAAATCGGGTGGGTTGTAAAACAGGTGGTTGATCTGATCTTGTTAGTTTCCTGCCGGGCGGGCTAAGTTAATATTACCCACTTTGAGTTCTGACTTCCTCTCTCACTGCTCTTTTACTATTGTACTGGAGAAAATGTTAGTATATGCTAATAATTATTAGCTATACTTCTCCCGAGGGCCTTTGTTAATAATTTTCTCTCAGGCTGCATTACATAAAGTCTGTATGTTAAAGCATAGTATTCCAGTGATTTGGGAATTCCCATAAATGATGCTATAATGTACGCCCTGGTACTCATAAATGATTAACTATGTAGTTATCCAAACTGTCACAGTATGAATTAATATCTTTATAAGGAACTTGATTTGTCTAAGATCCACATAAACCTAATTATATTATATGTCACTCGATGAATATGCACATTTGTATTTCCATGTAACAGCATAAATAGGACTATGGATGGCTTTTTGGGCAGAAATTACCACACCATTCACTGATAGATAAATGGACTAATTTTAAAACTTCTCCATCTAGGATAAACGTTCAGCATTCCCACGGTTTTATTTCATTGGTGATGATGATTTACTGGAAATCCTGGGACAGTCCACCAACCCCTCTATCATTCAGACTCATCTCCGAAAGCTTTTTGCTGGTATGGCTTCATATCTAATTATGTTGGCTCCTGAAACCTAATCACGTTACCTCTAAGCAGCCTCTGTTACAGTTTGTTTGGTCTTTTGTGATCTTGTTTTTGTCATTCTTTAATCAGTGACCTGTTAATGTTTCATTGTTGAAGAATATGAAAACTGACTGACAGGTCCCTGCAAATTATATGGTTATTAAATTCAATTGTGCTTCCCACTGAATACAGAATTGCAGATTGTTTAACAGCGACATTGATTTATGTTATTGTAGTCACTCTACATTGATTTATGTAATTGTAGTCACTAGATAACTAGATGGGTGTCCACAGAGGACTGTGTTCTCTGTTGTGCCAGTGTTCAACAGAGTTCATCATTAACAGCTAGTCTTAGAGTAATGAGCAGAACATGGATGTTTTTTCTCATCAAGGTTATCAATTTATATTCAAAATGAAGCAGTTTCAAAATGATTCCATTCATGCCATTAGCAGCAATATAATAGAAGTGAGTTCAAAATATAATGCATATTAAAAAAACATTGGCCCTGAATTTGCGGTCAGCTGTGTAGCTCAGGAGTACGCCACTGACACCTGAACGAAATCTGCACTTACCTCGTGCGAACACTCCTTTGTGAAGTTGCTTTCAGACACTGCAGAGTTGTGCGCAGCGCAGTGCCACATGGATCTCAGGGATGCGCCATTGTGCATATTCGAACCTGGGATCACGTGGGGCAGTGCTCCTTTTACTTCCTGACTCTTAGCCAATCAGGAAACATAAAAATCTCCGATGGGACAGTATTAAGCTTTGCAGAAAGTCCATCTAAGCAGCTGACCTTGTTTATTTTTACTATTCCCACTGCACTTTCCAAAAGATTGCTTAAGCATTTTTCTTTGATTTGCATTCATTTTGATATTGCTGACTATTTAAAAAAAAACTTGTTTTAAATAATTTAGCACCAGAAATGCTATTTTATTAATAAATTACAATCATTGCAATAGTATTTACTATACAAACCAAGATTTCAACATGAATAGAATTCGATCAAACACTGAAAAGTCTTGAGATACTTTTTACTGAAGGTGTTCTTAAAACCATAAAACTCAATTAGGATGCTTTTCATGGGCTGTAGCATAAACCTAGCTCAAAATAATACAATTTTCTCAACTCCCCCCCACCCCCCCCCCTCCCCTTACGCTTTGCAACAGGCTCCTGCGCCTGTTTGCACTAGCTGTAAAAAAAATTCAGGGTAATTAATGCGCAGGAGAATTAATGGGTAGGTGAAACGTGCAGCGAAGCTGATGCGGAGTCGGAACTTGACAGATCGCAAGTTCGGGATTTAGCCCCCGAACTTGTAGTCAATTTCAAAGGCGGTATACATTTTAAAGAAAAGCATTTGGGGAAGTATGTTAAAATCCGCGTCCATCTTTCCTGCAACTCCATGTTTGAATCATTTCAATCAGGTTTCCGCCCCGCACAGCACTGAAGCATCCTTAATCAAAGTCACAAATGACATCCTCTGTGCTTGTGACCTGATGCACTATCCTTCCTCGTCCTCCCTCCTCCAGCGTCTCCATTGTCCAGCTGAGGACGACTGCCTCGCCTGGTTCCACCCTTACCGATCCAATCATAGTCAGAGCATCTCCAGAAATGGCTTCTCTTCCTGCCCCTGTTCCATTACTTCTGGATGTTGATGACATCATCCGAAGGCATGATCAGGTTCCACACGTACAGTGATGACACTCATCTCTACTTTTCTACCACCTCTCTCAACCCCTCCACTGCCTCTCCAGTTTTGGATAAGTCGCAATTTCCTCCAGTTAAACTGAAGCCATTGTCTTCGGTTCCGGACAAAAACTCCATTCCTGCACCTCTGATTCCATCCCCATCCCCGGCCTCTGTCTCAGGTTGAACCATACTGTTCACAATTTTGGTGTCTTTGTTGACCCCCAAACTGACCTCCTGATCCCATATACCCTCCATCGCAAAGACAGCCTACTTCTACCTCTGTAACATCACCTGTCTCTGCCCCTGCCTCAGCCTGTTCTGCCAAAACCCTTCTCTATGCATTTGTCACCTCTAGACTCGACTATTCCAATACACTCCTTGCCAACCTCCCATCCTCTGCTCACCATAGAGTTCAGCTTATCCAAAACTTTGGAGCCCATATCCTAACCCGCATCAAGTCCTGCTCACCCATCATCCCTGTGTTCACTGACCTATGTTGGTTCCTGGTCCCTCACCACCTCAAATTTAACATTTTCATCCTTGTATTCAAATTCCTTCATGGCTTCGCCCCTCCCTATAACCTATAACCTCCTATAACCCTCAGTGAACTCTGCGTTCCTCCAATTCTGGCTTCTTGTGCAACCCCCACTCTCTTTGCCCCACCATTGACCGCTGTGTTTAATGCATCTAGGTGATTGCTGGAGGTACTCTAGGCCCTAAGCTCTGCAATTTCCTCCCTAAACCTTTCTGTCTTGCCACATCTCTCTCCTCCTTTAAAATCCTCCTATAAATATACCTCTTTGATCAAGCTTTTAGTCACCTTAGCAAATATCTAATTCTCGAGCTTGTTTATTTTTTGTCTGATTATGTTTCTGTGAAGAGCCTTGGGACATTTTTCTATGTTAAAGGTGCTAAATACAAGTTGTTGTTGTGATAGATTGATTGATTGATTGATGGATGATATTGAGACTGAGTTATAAGGAAAGACTGCAGAAACTTGATCTTTTTAGCCTTGAAAGGAAGTGACAAAGGACCATTTTTATACAGGTATATAAGATATTGTATGGGATAGAAAAATAGATCTGGAAAATTTTCATGTTAAACTGTGAAACTAGGAAAGGGGTCAAAGGGCTGGAGAAGAATTTGGAGTGGGAGGGGAAGGATCCTGTGGTTGTTGGCCACGTCAGAACCAATGACATAGGTAGAACACGAATGAGGTTCTGCTGAGACAGTTTGAGGAGCTAGGGTCTAAATTAAAACTCAGAACCTCAAAGGTAATAATACCTGGATTGTTACCTGAGTCACGCACAGATTGGCATAGGGACAAGTAGATCAGAGAGTTAAATGCATGGCTCAAAGTGTGGTGTGGGAGGAAGGGGTTTCCCCAGTACTGGCACCAGTACTGGGGAAAGAGGGAGCTGTTCCGTTGGGATGGGCTCCACTTAAACCGGGCTGGGACCAGTGTCCTAGTGAATCAAATAACTAGGGCTGTAGATAGGGCTTGAAACTAAAAAGGTGGTTGGGGGGGGGGTCGAGGGGTCAGGTGAGCGGAAATTTAGAAATCTAAAGAGAAAAGTCAAGCCAATGGAGCAGTGTAGCGATTTGGACAAAGATAAGCAGAGTGTGACGGGAAGGGACAGAGAGATTAATGGTAACAGTGCATCACCGAATAAGATGAAAGCAGGGAATAATGGTAAAAAGTTAAAATTAAAGGCTCTTTATCTGAATGCACGAAGCATTCGTAACAAGGGATCTACAAAAATGAAAGCAACCTAAATATAAACGAATCAGGAAAGGAGATCATAGGAAAGACGAAACTAAGGGAGGACATAGATGGCCAGGGAATAAATAGAGTTAGAGAACAGGATGGTTAAAAGATGGTTAAAAATAAAGTGAGAGGAACTGCTATTAAAAATGAGTTAAAATGTCTGTACAGCAATGCACATAGAGTCCGTAATAAAACTGGAGGCAATAATAATGTTACTAGGAACCAGATATAGTAGCAATTACTGAGACCTAGCTACAGAAAAATCAGGACTGGGAATTGAACATTGCAGGGTACAACATATTTAGAAAAGATGGAGGGGGAAAAAGGGGAGGAGGAGTAGCTGTACTTGTTCGAGATAACATAATGGCAGTAGATAAAAGTAACGCAGCTATCAGTAAGACAGAAATAGAATCCATGTGGATAGAGATAAAAGATAATAAATGTTCAATCACACAAATAGGGGTAGTCTACAGACCATCTACTAGTGGAAGGGAGGTGAAGGAAGAAATATGCAAACAAATTAGAGAAATGAGTAAAAAACAGAATAATAATCATGGGTGATTTCAACTACCTCAAAATTAATTGGCCAGAAGAGGTAGGTAAAGGGGATAAGGGAGTGGAGTTCCTACATTGTGTACAGGACTCCTTTCTAAACCAATATGGAAGAAGTCCAACAAGGGAGGATTTGCTATTGGATCTGGTAATGGGGAATGAACCAGAGCAGATAAGAGAAGTAAAATTAGGGGAACATCTAGACACCCCCAGGTCCCTCTGTTCTTGCACCCCCCTCAAAATAGTACTATTTAGATTATACAAAAGCAAAATACTGCGGATGCTGGAAATCTGAAATAAAAACAGAAAATGTTAGAAATACTCAGCAGGTCAGGCAGCATCTGTAGAGAGAGAAACAGAGTTAACGTTTCAGGTCGATGACCCTTCGTCAGAACTGGAAAAAGTTGGAGATGTATCAGGTTTTTAAGCAAGTGTAGGGGCAGGGAAAGGGGAGGAAAGAACAAAAGGAAGGTCTGTGATGGGATGGAAGACAGGAGAGATTAAGAGACAAAGGGATGATGGTGCAAGGCAAAAGGAGATGATAATGGGACAAGTAAAGAAACAAAAGAGGAGTCTAGAAGAGGTGTAAATGGGAATGGCAGAATCAACAGCTGCCATGTGGAAAAAATAGGGGCAGAGGTTATGGTCTGAAATTGTTGATCTTGATGTTGAGTCCAGAAGGCTGTAACGTGCCTAATCAAAAGATGAGGTGCTGTTCCTCGAGCTTACGTTGACCTTTGTTGGAACAGTGTAAGAGGCCGAGGACGGAGAGATCCGAGTGGGAGTGGAGCAGAGAATTAAAGTGACAGGTGACTGGAAGCTTGGGGTCACTCTTACGGACTGAACGAAGGTGTTCTGCAAAGCGGTCACCCAATCTGTGCTTGATCTCCCCAATGTAGAAGCGACCGCATCGTGAGCAGCAAATACAGTACACTAAACTGCAAGAAGTACAAGTAAAATGGTGTTTCACCTGGAAGGAATTTTGGGGCCCTGGACAGCAGGAAGGGAGGAGGTAAAAGGGCAGATGTTGCATCTCCTGTGCTTGCACGGGAAGGTGCCATGGGAAGGGGGACGGGTGTTGGAGGTGATTGAGGAGTGGACCAGGGTGTCGTGGAGGGAGCGGTCCCTTCGGAATGCTGAAAGGGGAGGTGAGGGGAAGATGTGTTTGGTGGTGGGATCACGCTGGAGGTGGTGGAAATAGCAGAGGATGATCTGTTGAATGTGGAGACTGGTGGGGTGAAAGGTGAGGACAAGGGGAACCCTATCGTGGTTCTGGGAGGGAGGGGAAGGGGTGAGAGCAGAAGGGAGGGAAATAGAACGGACATGTTCAAGGGCCATGTCACCCACGGTAGAGGGGAATCCTCGGTTGAGGAAAAAGGGAAGATATATCGGAAGCACGAGTAACGAAGGTGGCATCGTCAGAGCAGATGCGACGGAGACAGAGAAACTGGAAGAATGGAATAGAGTCCTTACAGGAAATGGGGTGGGAGGAAGTGTAGTCAAGATAGCTGTGGGAGTCAATGGGCTTATAGTGGATGTTTGTCAATAGCCTATCCACAGAAATGGAGACAGAGAAGTTGAGGAAGCGAAGGGACGAGTCGGAGATGGACCATGTGAAGCTGAGGGAAGGGTGGAAATTGGAAGCAATGTGAATTAAATTTTCTAGTTCAGGACGAGAGTAGGAAACGGGACCGATATAGTCATCAATGTACCGGAAAAAAAGATGAGGGGGAGGGGACCTGCGTAGGACTGGAACAAAGAATGTTCCACATATCCCATGAAAAGGCAGGCATAGCTAGGACCCATGCGGGTCCCCATAGCAACACCTTTAATTTGGAGGAAGTGAGTGGAGTCAAAGGAAAAGTTGTTCAATGTGAGAACAAGTTCAGCCAGGTGGAGGAGGGTGGTGGTGGATGGAGACTGGTTGGGCCTCTGTTCAAGGAAGAAACAAAGCGCCCTCAGGCTGTCCTGGTGGGGGATGGAGGTGTAGAGGAATTGGACGTCCATAGTGAAAAGGAGACAGTTGATGCCAGGAAACTGGAAACTGTTAAAGTGGCGGAGGGCGTCGGTAGAGTCGCGGATATAGGTGGGAAGAGACTGGACAAGAGGAGAAAAAATAGAGTTGAGATAGGAAGAACAAGCTAAACACTAATGAGACACCATGGATGAATAAAGACATAAGAGAAAAATTGAAGGTAAGGAAGGAGGCGTACATGGACAGCAGGGAAGAGCATGACAAGGGAGCATACAAAGTGATTAGAAGAGAAGTTAAAAATTAATTAGGAAGGCAAAGAGGAACTATAAAATTAAATTATCAAGGAACATCAAATAAAATATTCTACAGGCGCATAAATAAAAAAAAAAGGAAAGTCAGGATGGGAATAGGGCCACTAAGGGACAGTCAGGATAAAATCACAGGCAGCGATAGCAAAATGGCAGAAATATTCAATAATTACTTTGCTTCAGTATTTACCAGGGAGATAGGTCAGGTAGACATGACATTCAAAGATGGGATTAGAAATTATGTAACTGCATTTAAAGTAAAATGGAGAAATATTAAATAAACTACTCAAACTCGGATGATAAAACCCCTGGTCCAGAAGGATTACATCCGCGCATTTTAAAAGAATCTAGGGAAGAGATAGCAGAGGCACTATTACACGTACTTAATAATTTGTTAGAAAAAGCTGCAGTGTTAGAGGACTGGCGGACAGCTAACGTAATACCTATATTAGAGAAGGGAGATAGAACATGTCCAGGGAACTATAGACCAGTCAGCTTAACATAGGTGGTAGGAATAATAATGGAATCCCTACTAAAGGAGAAAATAGAAAAACATCTCAAAACCAAAAATAATATAATGAATAATCAGCATGGATTTCAAAAGGGAAAGTCTTGCTTGACCAACCTCATTGAATTCTTTGAAGAAGAGAGAGAGAGAGAGAGAACAAGGATAATGCAGCAGATGTAATTTATCTAGATTTCCAAAAGGCCTTTGATAAGGTGCCACATAATAGATTAATGAATAAGTTCAGAGAATGCGGAGTCAGGGAACAAGTAGCAGAATAGATAGCTAGCTGGCTTCAACACAGAAAGCAGAGAGTAGGGGGGAAAGGGTAGCTATTCAGAGTGGCGGAAAGTGGGGTCCCACAAGGATCAGTGCTGGGACCACTGTTGCTCACAATTTATATTAACGATTTAGACTTTGGAATCAAAAAAACAATTTCTAAATTTGCGGATGACACCAAATTGGGAGGGGGGTGGGGATAGTCAATACTGAGGAGGACTGCAACAAATGACAAGAAGACATTAATAAACTTGCAGAATAGGCATATATTTGGCAAATGAATTTCAACACCGATAAATTACACTTTGATAAGAAAAATAAGGAGGTCACTTATTACTTGGAAAATAAGAATCTAAATGGGGTAGAGGAACAAAGGGATCTGTGTACAAATACACAAATCACTAAAAGTAGCGATGCAGGCTAATCAGGCCATAAAAAAAGCAAACCAAGTACTAGGGTTTATTTCGACAGGGTTAGAATTGAAAAGTAGAGAAGCTATGCTTGTATCGAACCTTGGTTAGACCACACTTGGGAGTATTGTGTACAATTCTGGTTGCCATATCATAAAAAGGATATAGCGGCACTGGAGAGGGCACAAAAAATATTTATAAGGATGATGCCTAGAATGTGAGGTTATACCTATCAGAAAAGGATGAACAGGCTGGGTCTCTTTTCTCTTGAAAAGAGAAGGCTGAGGGGTGATCTAATAGAGGTCTTTGAAATTATGAAAGGTTTTGAAAGAGTAGACACAGCGTGTTTCCACTTGTGGGGAAGAGCAAAACTAGAGGCCATTAATATAAGATAGTCACCGAGAAATCAAACAGGGAATTCAGAAGAAACTTCTTCACCCAGCGAGTGGTGAGAATGTGGAACTCGCTACCACAGGGAGTGGTTGAAGCGAATAGTATCGATGCATTTAAGGGGAGGCTAGATAAGCATATGAGGGAGAAGTTAATAGAGGGTTATGCTGATAGAGTTAGGTGAGGAAAGACAGGAGGAGGCTCGAGTGGAGCATAAACGCCAGCATGGACTGGTTGGGCTGAATGGCCTGTTTCTGTGCTGAATATCCTATGTAATACGTTCAAGGTTGTTAGAGGCAAATTTAAGATCGTGTCAGAAAGTTTCTCACAAAAGTTAATCAGCACATGGAATGGATATCTCGATGGGGTAGTAAAGGCAAAACCCACATTATGATAGGGGGGACTGTTGGGTCTTTTAAACAGATGAGCTGAAATCAGCCGTACAGCCTTTCTCATATTGTGATATTGTGATCTTGTAAGGTGATTTAAATGTTTTGTGGGATTTTGAAAATTGTTAAATGAAGAGCTTTTATGCTAAACCTCTAGGAGATTCTTCGAATAAGTGAAAATTGTTTGGCTGATGTGACATGTTTTGTGCTTTATTAAAAAAAAATCAATAAAGTGATTTGCTTAATCACAATGATTTTGAGAGTGAGAGTTTTGTGCTTTAGTGCAAGATGAAAATTAATTAATTGAAGACATTAGTAAGTGTAGCAAGGCTTAGTAATAAATATTATACATGTTACTTAAAAAGCACTGTGTAGGCAACAATTTGGACAAACCTGTGTCCTCCTACACTTGGTTATTGCACTGTACATCTGCCTGTGACCACCATTTATTCAAAAGTGTTTATGCAAATTATGTAGTTTTCATAATTTGACAGTTCTGCAAAATGAACATGTACTGTATTATTGATTTATGGTTATTTCCAGGTATTAGCAGTGTGGATTTCGATGAAGATTTCAAACACATTATTACAATGAAGTCTCTGGATGGTGAAGTTGTGCCTTTAAAAAGCAAGATTCACATTTCAGATGATGTTGAGGTGATAACATTTTGACCGTGAAGTATAATGCAAAATCTAATCAATCCTTATTTTTGTGAATCCCACCAACATTCTATTGTGTTTGTCAGGTTTGGCTGAATAATTTGGCTGAAGTAATGAAAGAGACTCTGAAGCACTTGTTGGTTGAGTGCATTACTGCTTGGAAACAATCACAAGGTGCCATTGATCCATCACGCTTTCCATCACAGGTACTACACATGTTTACTCATTAATGTGCCAGTCTGCCTGTGTCTTAAAATATCTCTACAGTAAGAAAAATACTATAAGTTGACGACAGATATAAAAATGGTGATGGTTTCACCAATTCCAGATGTTAAGTCCAAAACTAGGGTCTTAAATCTGAACAAAGCAAACTATGTAGGTATGAGAGGCGAGTTGGCTAAGGTAGGTTGGGGAAACTAGACTAAAAGATATGACTGTAGATAAGCAATGGCAAACATTTAATTCATAATTCACAACAAAAATACATTCCCTTAAGGAATAAAAACCTCACGGGGAAAAATGGTCCAACCGTCGCTAATAAGCAAAGTCAAAGATAGTATTAGATTAAAGGAAGAGGCTTATAATTTTGCCAAAAAGAGTAGTAAGGCTGAGGATTAGAAGGATTTTAGAATTCAGCAAAGGAGGGCCAAGAAATTGATAGAGAGAGAAAAGAGAATATGAAAGTAAACTAGCAAGTGACATAAAAACAGATTGTAAAAGCTTCTATAGGCATATAAAAAGGAAGAGATGAGCGAAAGTAAATGTGAGTCCCTTACAGGCAGAGACAGGAGAAATTATCATGGGGAATAAGGAAATGGCAGAGACATTAAGCAAATATTTTGTATCTGTTTTCACGGAAGAAGACACAGAAAACATTCTGGAAATAGTGGGGAACCAAGGGTCTAATGATAATGAAGAACTTAAAGAAATTAGTATTAGTAAAGAAATAGTACTGGAGAAATTAAAGGGACTAAAAGCCGACAAATCCCCTGGACTTGATGCCTACATCCTAGGGTTCTAAAAGAGGTGGCTACAGAGATAGTGCATGCATTGGTTTTGATCTTCCAGAATTCCCTAGATTCTAGAATGGTCCCCACGGATTGGAAGAAAGCAAATGTAGCCCCGCTATTCAAGAAAGGCGGGGGAGAGAAAACAGGGAATTATAGACCAGTTAGCCTGACATCAGTAGTAGGGAAAATGCTAGAATCTATTATTAGGGACGTGGTAACAGGGCAACTAGAACATCATAATATGAATGGGCAGAGTCAACACGAATTTATGAAGGAGAAATCATGTTTGACAAATCTGTTAGTTTTTTGAGGTTGTAACTAGCAGGGGAGATAAGGGGGAACCAGTGAATGTAGTGTATTTGGATTTTCAGAAAGCATTTGATAAGGTGCCACACAAGAGATTATTGCACAAAATTAGGGCTTATGGAATTGGGGGTAATATATTAGCATGGATTGAGGATTGGTTAACGGGCAGAAAACAGAGAGTAGGAATAAATGGGTCATTTTCAGGTTGGCACGCTGTAACTAGTGGGGTACCGCTTGGGCCTCAGTTATTTACAATCTATATCAATGACTGAGATGAGGGGTCCAAGTGTAATGTATCCAAGTTTGCTGACGATACAAAGCTAGGTGGGAAAGTAAGTTGAGGAGGACGCAAAGAGCCTGCAAAGGGATATAGATAGGTTAATTGAGTGGGCAAGAACATGGCAGATGGAATATAATGTGAAGAAATGTAAAGTTATCCACTTTGGTAGGAAAAATAGAAAAGCAGAATTTCTTTAAATGCTGAGAGATTGGGAAATGTTGGTATTCAGAGAGACCTGGACGTCCTTGCACACGAATCACTGAAAGTTAACATGCAGGTACAGCAAGCAATTAGGAAAGCAAATGGTATGCTAGCATTTATTACAAAAGGATTGGAGTATAAGAGTAAAGAAGTCTTATTGCAATTATATAGCACCTTGGTGAGACCACATCTGGAGCACTGAGTACAGTTTCAGTCTCTTTACCTAAGGAAGGAGATAGTTGCCTTAGAGTGAGTGCAATGAAGGTTCACTAGACTGATTCCTGGGATGGGGGGATTGTCATATGAGGAGAGATTGAGTAGACTAGGCCTATTTTCCCTAGAATTTAGAAGAATGAGAGGTGATATTATTGAAACATATAAAATTCTTACAGGGCTTGACAGGGTAGATGCTGGGAGGATGTTTCCCCAGGCTAAACTAAGACTGCCTACTTCTACCTCCGTAACATTGTCCATCTCCATCCCTGCCTCAGCTCATCTGCTGCTGAAACCCTCATCCACGCCTTTGTTACCTCTAGACTTGACTATTCCAACGCACTCCTGGCTGGCCTCCCACGTTATACCTTACGTAAACTTGAGGTCATCCAAAACTTGGCTGCCGGTGTCCTAACTCGCACCAAGTCCCATTCACCCATTATCCCTGTGCTCACTGACCTACATTGGCTCCTGGTGAAGCAATGCCTCGATTTTAAAATTCTCATCCTTGTTTTCAAATCCCTCTATGGCCTCGTCCCTCCCTATCTCTGTAATCTCCTCCAGCTCCACACCCCCCCGAGATATCTGCACTCCTCTTATGCTGCCCTATTGAGCATCCCTGATTATAATCGCTCAACCATTGGTGGCCGTGCCTTCAGTTGCCCAGGCCCTAAGCTCTGGAATTCCCTCCCTAAACCCCTCCGCCTCTCCACCTCTCTTTCCTCCTTTAAGACGCTCCTTAAAACCTACCTCTTTGACCAAGCTTTTGGTCATCTGCCCTAATTTCTCCTTATGTGACTCAGTGTCAAATTTTTGTCTTAACACTCCTGTGAAGCGCCTTGGGACGTTTTACTATGTTAAAGGCACTATATAAATACAAGTTGTTGTTGTTGGCTAGGGAAGTCTAGAACTCGGCATCAGTGTCTCAGAATAAAGGGTCACCCATTTAGGACTGAGATGAGGAGAAATTTCTTCACTCAAAGGTTTGCGAATCTTTGGAATTCGCTACTCCAGAGGGCTGTGGCTGCTCAGTTGTTGAGTATATTCAAGACAGAGATCGATAGATTTTTGGATAGTAAGGGAATCAAGGGATATGGGGATAGTACGGGCAGGTGGAGTTGAGGTAGAAGATCAGCCATGATCTTATTGAATGGCGGAGCAGGCTCGAAGGGCCAAATGGCCTATTTCTGCAACTATTTCTTACGTAGAAAAAAAGTACTATTTTACAATTCTAAATAAAAACTCATTGATTTTGTTATTGAACTTTTGTCATATAAATTGATTGTAATTTTCTTTGTAATCTTCTCCGTAATCTAACTGAAAATAATTTCTCAATAAGCATTGTAATATGCATTATTAATCCTTTGGTAGGAACATCAATGTACATAATTGACACTGAGCTTAATTAAAGATGCTGAGGAAAATTTGTTGTAATTTTTGAACCAAAAGGTCTCTGAACAAAAAGATGTCATTCAGTTAAGTTCAAAGACACAAAGTTGCAACCTGTGCATTGAGTCACGAGTACTGGTTCACACCTCATGCAGGCCTATTAATGCTTTGGCCAAATATAATTATGATGCGGAGATGCCGGTGTTGGACTGGGGTGGACAAAAATGAGAAGTCGCACAACACCAGGTTATAGTCCAACAGTTTTATTTGAAATTACGAGCTTTCGGAGCGCTGCTCCTTCGTCAGGTACAGTGAGGGAATACAAGTTCCGCACCCATGAGGACGGCCTCAACCGGGATCTCGGTTTCATGTCACGCTACAGGACGTGACTCGACGTCGTTGTCTGGTTCACAGATGTGATTTCCAGTTTTAAAAAAAAGTAAAAAGCTTAACTGCAGACTGCAGCATTTGACACGTTGGACCCCTTGTGACCCCACCTCATTGTCTTAGCTGTACTCTGCTGTGTCTTTGATGTAATGCCTCCCTGACGGATTGTATCTCTGCAGACACATTGTTCTCTGTCTATATATACTTTGTAACCGATTTGTATTCCCTCACTGTACCTGACGAAGGAGCAGAGCTCCGAAAGCTCGTAATTTCAAATAAAACTGTTGGACTATAACCTGGTGTTGTGCGACTTCTCAAATATAATTAGATTAACACCTAAGGTGAACCGTCTGCTTCTGACCTACAGATCAAAGAACCTATCTTTGTTGGGCTTTTTGTTGGGCTTTGGGTTTCATCTTGTAGCTTAGTAAAGAAAGACTGCTTCCATCAACTCTAATTATTCCAAAAACACATTTACCTTGTATATTTAAATTCATGTATTTAAAAAAAAAAATGTAATACAGAATTCTTCCTGAATGAGCACTGCTTTAATCACACTCTGTGTGAAGTTTAAATCCGAGCAATGTTGCTTACACATTAATTTTCATTTCAAGGCCTAATTGTGTTTTGTGGTTGGGAACATGATATCTGGATGTTTTGGAGCTTGTTACTTATTTTACTAACTTTTTATGCATTTATAAATATAAACTAAATATTTCATTACTCTATTGTCAGATCCTTTGTTTGGCTGAGCAGATTCAATTTACTGAAGAAGTTGAAAATGCCATAAAAAAACATAGCTTGCAACAGCTAGATATAGAACTGATGGCGAAATTGGAAAACTACACAAGTATAGACTCTTACAGTGAGGAAACAGGGAGTGCTGGTAAGAAGCCACTGGTGATGCTTGGACATAACTTGCATGGACAGCTGTTAGGGACCATTTTTTATGAATACAAATGCAAATTTTTTCTGACTTTGATCATTACTTTAGTAACTGGAAATTGACAAATTGAGCTAATTCTTTCCATTTTTAGCAATCCCACTTCAATGTAAAATCCATTCAGGTTCACAAAGTTCTGTTTTTTATGTAATTTAAGTTTACTTTACTTCGCTGTGTAATTAGTTCCTCCTTTGCAATCAATGTTTTTGATTATTACATGTAACTGTGGTTTTCCAAAGCCGTGCTTTTGTGACTGTCTGTTGTCGGTGCTACTTTTGCATTACAATGGTAGCGTGTAATGACAAGTATTACTTGGTATATATTTCTAGATTCATAATAGCAATGTAGGGCTATAATTCAAAACTTATAATCAGCAACTGTATCAACACAAAGTTATATATTTTAGTTGAACTATATTTGAACTATTTTAGTAAGGACAGTTAAGCAGACACATTTTTCATTGTAAACATTTGATTTTACCATTTAGTAACATTGGTGTCTTTTTAGTATAAAAATGGTGTAAAAATGTTATTTTGGAAACTAGCAAATTATCATTGACGTATTTATTTTAGTTTTATATAGAAATTGGTTAAGACTTGCAACCTGTACCTACAGTTTCAGAATACACAGCAGAAGTGAAATTCAAAGTTTATTTTTTAGAGAATTTGACTTCAGAAGCAGTATGATGGTATGTTTCACAAGACTAGTTTTGACCTGACCTGGGTTTTACATGACCTGCATCACACCTTTCTAAAATTAAAATTTATTTTTAAAAAAGTAGACAAATGTCAAGGTAAAAAACAAAACCATCCATCACAAGAAACATTTAAATAGGAAAGGTACAGAAGTGATACATAAAAAGACAATAAAAATTACAGCTTTTGAAATGTTTACTCGGCACGAGTCCCTGGCCATGACAGCCAGTATACTAACTGAGATACCTATAAGCTACTGCATTATTGTTTCTTGATATTGTATGTAAATATAAGATAGGTCACCCATTATTTCACTTTTTTGTTCATTTAAAACAATTTTGCTTGTGTGCTTGGTTTGTGTGACTTTCTTGTTGCTGCAAGTATACATATAGCTGTTCACTAGTAACCAGCAATTTGTTATTTAGCCAGTATGAGATTGTTGAGTCATTAATCAAGAGAGGATTGTGGTTTCCTAGAAGTTATGCATCGTGCTAGCAAAGTAGCAATGCAATAACTATGCAGTCTATCCTGTTTAATCCAGAACCCTTTTTATCTGTATGTTGGTTGTGGAATGGCAAACTGGTTTTGGGAAGTTGTTTTACCACTTGCTAAATCAACAGCACCCATTGAAATCCAAGATGTCTGCTGCTGCAAAATAAAGGCGTGGTCAGATCACTGTAGAAAGAAAAAGTTCATTCTTCAGTGAATGAGCTATCTGTATTTGCAGAAACAAAATTCAGAGTGAAAACTAGCAAATTGGGATATCTAACATTACTGTTGGCAGTACAAAAGAACATAAAACTATAGTCCTAGAAAGGAAGGAGTGGAGAAAGTTTATTGAGAGACTTATGAGCCTGTAATTTCATAGTCCTTGATGAAATGTGGCCAGAGACCAAAGATGTGAGAGAAAAAATTGACGTGCAGAATTTTGCCACAGAAGTGGATAGCTAGGAAATTTCAAGACCTGATAGGCAAGATCCATGGCAAAGCTTTATCTGTGAAACCCACCGATGTTTCTGAAAAGCATGCATAGTTTGAGGAGATTCTTTCAGAAACAACATCAACAACAATTATAATTATGACAAAACTGGCCTGTTTCTCAAAGAATCATACCTTTCAGCCAATGTCCCAAACTCCTCCATCACCATCCCTGGGTATGTCCTGTCCCACCGGCAGGACAGACCCACCAGGGGTGGCGCTACAGTGGTATACAGTCGGGAAGGAGTGGCCCTGGGAGTCCTCAACATTGACTCTGGACCCCATGAAGTCTCATGGCTTCAGGTCAAGTATGGGCAAGGAAACCTCCTGCTAATTACCACCTACCACCCTCCCTCAGCTGATGAATCAGTACTCCTCCATGTTGAACACCATTTGGAAGAAGCACTGAGAGTAGCAAGGGCACAGAATGTACTCTGGGTGGGGGACTTCAATGTCCATCACCAAGAGTGGCTCGGTAGCACCACTACTGACCGAGCTGGTCAAGTCCTGAAGGACATAACAGCCAGTCTGGGCCTGCGACAGGTGGTGAGAGAAAAAACAACTTGACCTCGTCCTCCCCAATCTACCTGTCGCAGATGCATCTGTCCATGACAGCATTGGTAGCAGTGACCACCACACAGTCATTGTGGAGACGAAGTCCCGTCTTCACACTGAGGACACCCTCTATTGTGTTGTGTGGCACTACCACCGTGCTAAATGGGATAGATTCAGAACAGATCTAGCAGCTCAAAACTGGGCATCCATGAGGCGCTGTGGGCCATCAGCAGCAGCAAAATTGTAGTCCACCACAATCTGTAACCTTATGGCCCGGAATATCCCTCACTCGACCATTACCACCAAGCCAGGGGACCAACCCTGGTTCAATAAGGAGTGTAGAAGAGCATGCCAGGAGCAGCACCAGGCGTACCTAAAAATGAGGTGCCAACCTGGGGAAGCTGCAACACAGGACTACATGCATGCTAAAAAGCGGAAGCAGCATGCTATAGACAGGGTTAAGCGATCCCACAATCAACGGATCAGATCAAAGCTCTGCAGTCCTGCCACATCCAGTCGTGAATGGTGGTGGACCATTAAACAACTAACGGGCGGAAGAGGCTCCAGGAATATCCCCATCCTCAATGATGGTGAAGCCCAGCACGTGAGTGCAAAAGACAAGGCTGAAGCGTTTGCAACCATCTTCAGCCAGAAGTGCCGAGTGCATGATCCATATTGGCCTATTCCCGAGGTCCCCACCATCACAGAAGCAAGTCTTCAGCCAATTCGATTCACTCCATGTGATCTAAAGAAACGGCTGAGCGCACTGGATACAGCAAAGGCTATGGGCCCCGACAAAATCCCGGCTAGCGTGCTGAGGTCTTGTGCTCCAGAACTAGTCGCGCCTCTAGCCAAGCTGTTCCAGTACAGTTACAACACTGGCATCTATCCGACAGTGTGGAAAACTGCCCAGGTATGTCGTGTCCACAAAAAGCAGGACAAATCCAACCCGGCCAATTACCGCCCCATCAGTCTACTCTCAATCATCAGCAAAGTGATGGAAGGTGTCATCGACAGTGCTATCAAGCGGCACTTACTCACCAATAACCTGCTCACTGATGCCCAGTTTGGGTTCCACCAAGACCACTCGACCTCATTACAGCCTTGGTCCAAACATGGACAAAGGAGCTGAATTCCAGAGGTGAGGTGAGAGTGACTGCCCTTGACATCAAGGCAGCATTTGAGCGAGTGTGGCATTAAGGAGCCCTAGTAAAACTGAAGTCAATGGGAATCGGGGAAAACGCTCCACTGGCTGGAGTCATACCTAGCACAAAGGAAGATGGTTGTGGTGATTGAAGGTCAATCATCACAGCCCCAGGACATCACAGCAGGAGTTCCTCAGGGCAGTGTCCTAGGCCCAACCATCTTCAGCTGTTTCATCAATGACCAACATAAGGTCAGAAATGGGGATGTTCGCTGATGACTGCACAGTGTTCAGCGCCATTCACAACTCCTCAGATAATGAAGCAGTCCATGCCTGCATGCAACAAGACCTGGACAACGTTCAGGCTTGGGCTGATAAGTGGCAGGCAACATTCGCGCCACAGAAGTGCCAGGCATTGACTATCTCCAACAAGCGAGAGTCTAACCACCTCCCCTTGACATTCAACGGCATTACCATCGCTGAATCCCCACCATCAACATCCTGGGGGTCACCATTGACCAGAAACTTAACTGGACCAGCCACATAAATACTGTGGAAACAAGAGCAGGTCAGAGGCTAGGTATTCTGTGGCGAGTCTCACCTCCTGACTCCCCAAAGCCTTTCCACCATCTACATGGCACAAGTAAGGAGTGTGATAGAAACATAGAAACATAGAAGATAGGAGCAGGAGTAGGCCATTCGGCCCCTCGAGCCTGCTCCGCCATTCGATGAGATCATGGCTGATCATCCAAACTCAGTACCCTGTACCTGCCTTCTCCCCATATCCCTTGATACTTTTAGCTTTAAGAAATATATCTAACTCATTCTTGAATATATTTAATGACTTGGCCTCAACTACCTTCTGTGGTAGAGAATTCCACAGGTTCACCACTCTCTGGGTGAAGAAATTCTTCCTGATTTCTGTCCTAAATGGCTTACCCGTTATCCTTAGATTATGACCCCTGGTTCTGGACTCTCCGACCATCGGGAACATTCTTCCTGCATCTAGTTTGTCCAGACCTGTCAGAATTTTATATGTTTCGATGAGATCCCCTCTCATTCTTCTATACTCCAGTGAGTATAAGCCCAATCGACCCAATATCTCCTCATATGTCATTCCTGCCATCCCAGGTATCAGCCTTGTGAATCTTCGCTGAACTCCTTCCATGGCAAGAACATCCTTCCTCAGATAAGGCGACCAAAACTGCACACAGTACTCAAGGTGTGGTCTCACCAAGGCCCTGTACAACTGCAGCAGGACATCCCTGTTCCTATACTCAAACCCTTTCGCTATGAAGGCCAACATACCATTTGCCTTCTTCACCGCCTGCTGCACCTGCATGCTTACTTTCAGCGACTGGTGCACAAGGACACCCAGGTCTCGTTGCACTTCCCCTTCTCCCAATCTATTGCCATTCAGATAATAGTCTGCCTTTCTGTTTTTGACACCAAAGTGGATAACCTCGCACTTATCCACGTTATATTGCATCTGCCACGCTTCTGCCCACTCACCCAACCTGTCCAAATCATCCTGGAGTTTCTCAGTATCCTCCTCGCAGCACACACTCCCACCCAGCTTTGTGTCATCTGCAAACTTGGAGATATTACATTTAGTTCCCTTATCTAGATCATTAATGTATATTGTGAATAGCTGGGGTCCAAGGACCGATCCCTGCGGTACCCCACTAGTCACTGCTTGCCACTCGGAAAAAGACCCATTAGTTCCTACTCTCTGCTTTCTGTCCGCCAACCAGTTCTCTATCCAAGTCAATACCTTGCCCCCAATCCCATGTGCCTTAACTTTACACGCTAATCTCTTATGCGGGACCTTATCGAAAGCCTTTTGAAAGTCCAAATACACCACATCTACTGGTTCTCCCTTATCTATTTTCCCAGTTACATCCTCAAAAAATTCCAGTAGATTAGTTAAGCACGATTTACCTTTTGTAAATCCATGTTGACTTTGTCAGATCCTGTCACTGTTTTTCAAGTGCTCAGCTGTTACATCCTTTATAATGGACTCGAGCATTTTCCCCACTACCGATGTCAGGCTTACCGGTCTGTAATTCCCCGCTTTCTCTCTACCACCCTTTTTGAATAGTGGGGTAACATTAGCTACCCTCCAATCCATGGGTACAGTTCCAGATTCCATCGAATGTTGGAAGATGATCAGTAATGCATCTACTATTTCTAGGGCCACTTCCTTAAGTACCCTAGGATGTAGATTATCAGGCCCTGGGGATTTATCGGCCTTCAATCTCGTCAATTTCCCCAACACCATTTCCCTGCAAATACTGATTTCTTTCAGTTCCTCCCTTTCATCATACCGTATGTTCTCCAACATCTCTGGGAGGTTATTTGTGTCCTCCTTTGTGAAGAGGAGAACCAAAATATGCATTTAATTGGTCTGCCATTTCTTTGTTCCCCATTATAACTTCCCCCGCTTCTGACTGCAAGGGACCTACACTTGATATCACTAATCTTTTTCTCTTCACATATCTGATGGAATACTGTCCACTTGCCTGGATGAGTGCAGCTCCAACAATACTCAAGAAGCTCGACACCATCCAGGACAAAGCAGCCCATTTGATTGGCACCCCATCCACCACCTTAAACATTCACTCCCTCCACCACCAGCGTACCATGGCTGCAGTGTGTACCATCTACATGATGCACTGCAGCAACTCGCCAAGGCTTCTTCGGCAGCACCTCCCAAACCCGCGACCTCTTCCCACCTAGAATGACAAGGGCAGCAGGTGCATGGGAACACCACCACCTCCAAGTTCCCCTCCAAATCACACACCATCCTGACTTGGAAATATATCGCCGATCCTTCATCGTCGCTGGGTCAAAATCCTGGAACTCCCTCCCTAACAGCACTGTGGGAGTACCTTCACCACATGGACTGCAGCGGTTCAAGAAGGCGGCTCACCACCACCTTCTCGAGGGCAATAAATGCTGGTCTTGCCAGCGACGCCCAGATCCCATAAGTGAATTAAAAAAAAAAAACAACTTGTATCCTCAGCTGCGAAGCAAACAAAACAAAGACTGGTTAATTTCATGTTGCATGCCAGTTCAGCTGGGCCAGAGAAGGTGAGTAGAATGTAATAGGGTATTCTTTAGAATGAGGCATGAGCCTAGTGAAGTTACCAATAGATCAGAGCAAAGCTCTTTAGCCCTATCACATTCAATTGAGAACGATGATGGATAATTAGGCAACGTAGCAGGAGGAAGAGACTCTATGGCCAGAATTTTCTTTACCTGGGCTGGTTGGGTGCGGGCGGTCAGCGTGTTGGGACGGGACCCTGTTTCCCATTTCATGCCGCTCAGTACTTGGCCTCCTCAAGGATGTCATGAGCCACGTCTTCAGTGGATAGCCCTTGTCTCCAAGCAGCCAGCTGGAAAGTCAGTTTGGAGGAGTGAAGAGCTGAGGGAGGGTGGACTGGCGCAGCACAAAAGAATCATGGCAGTTGCCAGGGAATTTGGCGCGCACATGCATGATGAGGTGTGCAGTCGATGGCGCCCAGCATCCGTGGGAAGCCAGCCAGAGTGGCAAAGCCCAGCGTGCGCTCAACAACACTGGCTTCATCAGTGGCAAAGTTGATATCATTGGCTGACTTGTCAAACAGGGCATCAGTGACCTGTGTGATGCATCTTTGGGCAGCTGACTGCGAGATGCCACAAATATCTGCTGCAGATCTCTGGAAGGAGCCTGAGGTGAAGAAGTTGATGGCGCTGGTGACTTTGACAGCCACTGGCAAGGCGTGTCCGCCCGGTCCTCTGAGCTGCAGGTCTTGCACCAGCACGCTGCAAATGTCTGCGATGCCCTGGCGCTATAGCCTGCGCCTCCTTTGGCACTGCTGCTCAGTCATGTTGAGGAAGCTCATCCTCTACCTGTATACCCTGTGCTGGTGGTATCGCCTCTGCGCGGTGCAGCCCTGCGCTCAGACCCTCTGTCCTGTGCAGCATCAGGACATCGACAAGCAGTTTGGTGGTGGTGCTGGTGCTGCTGATGTGCCTGGTGCTGCTTGTGTCTAGGCTCATTGTGGTCCGATTCCGAGGACCAAGGTGAGACATTATAAACGGCGGCACCCATACTGATGTAATAGAAGGCAGGCCAAGTCGAGATGAGAGAAGCAATCTGTCAATGGTGTGAAAGGTTGTACCAATGAGATGACAGTGGTTCCCGAATTTGCTGAAAACACTTGCAACCTCTAGAAAACTAAATCTGTGCTGACAGTGCACTCAGCAATAGCATCTGCCTTAGGTTAGTAACCAGGTGTCTGGTGGGAGCATTTCTTTTGCTTTCCATGCTGTGCAGTAATGAGTTCCATCAATGGCCACTGAACTTCTGCCTCAGGTTCACAGACATGGTTCCCGAGCTGCGTGATTCCCGTGCTCATGCAGTGAAAGTGGAAAGGTAGGGTTAAAAAGATGCTTAAGGGTCTCACAAGTACCTACTAATGATCTAAATTAGCTCGGCCACCTCTGCCGTTTGGGTCGCAGCCGTGCTGGCAAACGCGCCCGAGTGAAAGGTGCGAGGAGGCGGGATGACGGCGGGTTCCCGACTCGCTCCGATTTATTTCAAATTTTGCACCCGACCCGCCTCCAATCCCACCCGCACTGGACGCAAGAAAATTCCGGCCTATGAATCTCTCCATCCTCAACCATGCTTTAGTCCAGCACTTGAGTGCAAGCCACCAGGCTGAAGTGTTTGTAAGCATCTTCAGACAAAAATGCTGAGTGAATGATCCTACCTGGCCTTTTCCTGAGGTTCTCACCTTAGTTGCCAGTGTCCAACCAATTTGTTTCACTCCATGTAACATTAACAAGTGGCTCAGTGCATGGGCACAGCAGAGGTAATGGGCTCTGACAACATCCTGGCTGTAGTGCTGAATAGCTATCCACCAGAGTGAGCCGCTCTTCGAGCCCAGGCATTTCAGTACAGCCAGTACAGTACTGGCATCTATTTGACAATATGGAAGATGGCTGAGATATATCCTATCTATAAAAACTAAGATAAATCTAACCTGGCCAACTACCATCCTACCACCAGTAAAGTGATGGAAGGGGTCATCGATAGTGCTGTCAAGCAGCACCTGTTCACCAATAACTTGCCAACCAACGTTTAGCATTCTGGATTCTGCCAGAATTACTTGGCTCATCACAGCCTTGATTTAGATACGGCCGCAAGAGCTAACTGCCAGAAGAGGTGAGAGTAGCTGCTCTCGACATCAAAGCAGCATTTGACCGAATAGGGCACCAAGGAGTCCTAGTAAAACTGAAGTCAATGGGGTCAAAGGGAAAACCCTCCAGTGGCTGATGACATACCTGACACATAGACAATTGTTGTGGTTGTCGGAGGCCAATCGTCACAGGCTCAGGATATCACTACAGGAGTTCTTCAGGGAAGCTGCTTCATCAATGACCTTAAATCATTAAGATCAGGAGTGGGGCTGTTTGCTCTAGATTTCAGTGTTTAGCTCCATTCACACTCCTCCAATAATGGAGTGGCCTACAGGAGGCCCTGGATAGCACCCAGGCTTTGGCAGATGATTGGCAGATAACATTCGTGCCACGTAAGTGCCAGGTAATGGCCAGCTTGAACAAGAGAAAGCCCAGCCATCTCCCCATGACCTTAAAGGCACTAGCATTATCATCCCCCACCATCAACATCTTGGGGGGTCACCATTGACCAGAAGCTGATTTGGACCAGCCATATCAGTACTGTAGCTACAAGAGCAGTGCAGCGGCTGGATACTCTTCGATGAGTGGGTCACCTTCTGACACCTTAAAGCCTATCCAGCATCTACAAAACTCAAGTCAGGAATATGATGGAATACTCACCATTTGCTTGGATGAGTGCAGCTGCAACAGCACTCGAGAAGCTCTACACTATCCAGGAGACAGCAGTTCACTTGATTGGAGTAACTGCCACTAGATTTAATCCACCAGTGGTGAACTGTGGCTGCAGTATGTATGAACTGCAGGATTTACTGCAGCAACTCACCCAGGTTACTTCGACAGCACCTCCCTTCTCTGTGACCTCTATCAACAAGAAGGACAAGCAGCAATGTCATGGGAATATTATCTCCAATTCATACATATATCAACAAAGCTACATCGTCGCTGGGTTAATATTCTGAAAACCCCTTCCTAAAACATTGTGGGAACACTATCACTACAAGGACTGCAGCGGTTCAAAGAGAAGGCCCACCATCACCTTTTCAAGGAAACTAGGGATGGGCAATAAATGCAGCTTAGCAAGTGCCACCCACATCCTGAGAACAAATTAATGTATCCTCTGCAGAGAGTTTTAACCTAAAGAGGCACATTTCTGGGCAACAGGTGATCCTGAAACTGGACAATGCATGCATTCAACAACAACAACTACTTGCATTTGTATAGCACCTTTAACTTCATAAAACATCCCAAGGCGTTTAAATGGAACATTAGCCAACAAAATTTGACATCGAGCCACATAAGGAGATATCAGGGCCAAAAGCTTGGTCAAAGAGGTAGATTTTAAGGAACGTCTTAAAGGAGGAAAGAGAGGCGGAGAGGTTTAGGGAGGGAATTCCAGAGCTTAGGGCCTCGCAGCTGCAGGCAAGGCCGCCAATGGTGGAGCGATTAAACTCGGAGGGGGGGGGAAAGCAAGAGGCCATCATTGGAGGAACGCAGATATCTCAGAGGGTTATAGAGCTGGAGGCGGTTACAGAGATAGGGAGGGGTGAGGTCATGGAGGAATTTGAAAACAAGGATGAGAATTTTTAAATCGATGCGTTGCTCAACTGGGATCCAGTGTAGGTCCATGAGCACTGGGGTGATGGGTGAATGGGACTTGGTGTGAGTTAGGAGACGGGCAGCAGTTTTGGATGAGTTTAAGTTTATGTAGGGTGGAAGATGGGAGGTCGGCTAGAGAGCATTGGAATGGTCAAGTCTAGAGTGAACAAAGGCATGGATCAGGGTTTCAGCAGCAGATGAGCTGAGGCGGGGTGAAGTCTGCCGATGTTAAGGAGGTGGAAGCAGGCGTCTTGGTGATGGAGCGGATATGTGGTCGGAAGCTTATCTTGGGGTCAAGTAGGACACCAATGTTGTGAACAGTCTGGTTAAGCCTCAGACAGTTGCCAAGGAGAGGGATGGGGACGGTGGTTAGAGAATGGAGTTTTTAGAGGGGACAGAAGATAATGGCTTCGGTCTTCCAAATATTTAGTTGGAGGAATTTTCTGCTCATGTTGGACAAGCAATGTGACAAACGAGAGACAGTGGAGAGGTCGAACAAGGTGATAGTGAAGTAGAGCTGGGTGACATCAGTGTATATGTGGAACCTGAAATGTTTTCTGTTGATGTCGCCAAGGGGCAGCACACAGATGAGAAATAGGAGAGGGCCAAGGATAGATCCTTGGGGGACTCCAGAGGTAACATGTGGAAACTACACTGGCAGATGTTCACCTACAGTGTCTGTCACCCAAATGACAGCTCACATCCAGTCCCTGGAGCCCTGACATAATTTGCAACTTTAACACACAGTATTACAAGCAGCAGCTGAAGAGCTACTTGGAATATGCAGAAGAAAATTGTTTAGCCACACTGAATATAAAACGGGCTCTATTTATTCTGTGGCTATTTTAAATTTGGCAGCAATCTTGAATTTGATAATCCACCTTCCTTACTCTGATAACATTTTACAGTTACAGTTTTGTTCAAATTAACAAGGACAGATTGGCCCAGATATTCCGATCGCAGGCCTCCTGCGGGCGGAGGACTGCGATCTGGAAAAATCTGCGCCCTTACCTGAGGGCTCCCGGGAGGCGCACAATTCCGCTGCTGGGCCTCTCCAAACTGCCGGTGCGCAGGGCCCACGTATCCCAGAGGCGCAGGTAGTTCGCAGCGTCCCTGAGATCACGTGGGCCATGGGGAGCCAATCAAAGAAGGGAATCTCCCTTCATACACTTGACAGGAAGACCTGTCAAATATATGAATGGAGATCACCCCCGAAACATAGTAAAACTTTAAATAAATTTAAAAAAAGCATCACATTTTTTAAATGACTTGAAAGTACAATAAATTAACTATTTTAAACAAAACTTTAAATTTTTGAAAAAAATAATTGAAGTTTTTTACGGGGCTAAAAATAAACTTTTTTTTAAAAAGTATTTTTAAATGATAAATCAGTGGAATTTTTTTTAAAAACTTTTTTTCAACTCTCATCCTGGTAAAAGCAGGCCTTATGCCTGCTTTTACCAGGCACAAGAATTGTTAGGGTTTTCTGCGGGCGGAGGGTCTCCAAAAAGCGGAACTATCTGCCCGCAGAGGCCCTTCTCCCAGGCAGGCGGAGGATCTGTCAAGAGCATTTCCGATGTCCCTACGGGTGGGTACACAGTGCGTACCCACCCGCAGGGATCGGAATATCCGGCCCATTGTATTTGTAGTGACTTGATCTGATGTGCTCATGAAAAATGTTAACAACATAGAGCTGTAGAAGTTTACAGTGCAAATAGAGGCTATTTGGCCCATTGTGTCAGTGCTGTAGCTTGAGCAATTCAAAACTAATCCCTATGCTTGATGTTTAGTTAACCTATATAAATTTTCACATGCTGGGTGAATTTTTGTGTCTGAAACCCATTTTTGTATGTTTGTGTTTTCAGAGACTACTGTTCTGGAGTTGAAGCTCAAAGCCCTAATTCTTGACATCATTCACAATATAGAAGTGGTTAAGCAATTGAATCAAGCACAGATTTGCAACATTTCAGACTGGGCTTGGAAGAAACAACTTCGGTTCTACATGAAACCAGACAATAACTGTTACATTCAGATGGTTGATGCAGAGTTCCAGTATACATATGAATACCAGGTGCTGCTTTATCGTGCTACAACTAGCAATGCTCATAGTGCAGTAAACTCTGTTTAGGACACTCTCTTTAGGAGTTTAAAAAAAATGCATTTTATGTGGGTTCTTATTCTCTAAGGAAGTCATAAACAATATAGGATATATTTTACGAGGCTCCAAACAACAATGGAGTATTGTATGCAGCCAGCACACACCAGATAGTCGTAGGCACGCTGCTTACCATTTTCTGATAGGCGCTGACTCTGTAGGAGACCCTGTTGAAGGTGTGGCTCTCAAAAAAAAAAAAAAAAAATTTACCCTCGTGTGCCAAGGCTACAATATGTTAACAGTATAAAGAAGCTCTTGTGTATAAAATGATTGCATGGGGACTAAATGCAACTTTGACGTGTGGGGAGGTTGTGGCGCAAAACGGGCAATAGCGGATTGCCCGCCTGTTATACACCCCTCCTGATTTTCCTTTCCATCAGGCGGGGTGTATAAGGGCTGCCGATCCATGACTGCCCGTTTTGTGCTCCTGCCAAAGTTGAACTTTATCCCCATATTTTCAATACATAGGTGGTACTTATATCCCATTTTACTAGCTTTAAAGTTTATAATATGTCTGCAAGATTATTTAGTGTTCTGATGTTACTCACTTTTTGGGGAAATAAATGGAATATGTCAGAGTTCTGTTTTAAATATTTTGGTAAGTTTCAAATTTCTTTAAGTTGAACACCTGCAGTTGTAACCAGTTATGTCGTGTGTTTAGTTCTGCTGAAACCGATCATCATATAAGTGAAGATGCGCATTTCAGTAAATTGGGGAAACTTATCCGGTGCTGTCACAGATGTCTCGCAAAATGCTTCCTTTACTTACCCCATTTTGTAAAAACAAAATTCAACAGATTATTAGAAATTTCTGTTTGGACACAGAGTTAAAGAAAAATAAATGGCTGCTTATGAAAATCATTTTCCCCCCAAAACTCCTACTAAGATACAGCGGTAGGTACGAAAAGGACAGGAAAAAAAAAATCAGACCCACAAATACCTGCTCCTATCTTTATACCTGCACCACTCTCCCAATTTATACTAATGCTAACTCATGCAAAGACAGAACAATACATGATGAAAAAATATTGTGGTCAATGCTGTAGAACACTGACAGCACAAGTGTCAAAATAAAGTTGGTCATGGTCCCTTTAAGGAAACCGGCTGATGACGCATCATCAAATGACGTCACCAGACCTGCTTCCTCTAATTGGCCAGGAAACGCGCTGGGCGGGCTTAACAAGCCCCATCAAAGGAAATTCATTTCAGAAGCCGGGATGGAGACAGCAGCGGGGTCGGGACCTGTCACCGACGTCACCCGCCGAGGTTCGTAAAATCCCGGCCAGAGAGATTGTTTCCACTTGTGGGGAAGAGCAAAACTAGAGGCCATCAATATAAGATAGTCACCAAGAAATCAAATGGAGAATTCAGAAGAAACTTCTTTACACAGAGAGTGGTGAGAATGTGGAACTCACTACCACAGGGAGTAGTTGAAGCAAATAGTATAGATGCATTTAAGGAGAAGCTAGATAAGCATGTGAGGGAGAAGGGAATAGAGGGTTATGCTGAGAGAGTTAGATGAGGAAAAACGAGTAGAGCAGAAACGCTGGCTTGGATGGGTTGGGCCGAATGATCTGTTTCTGTGCTGTATAGCCTATGTAATTTCAATATTAATCTCTTGGGAGGGATGATTATGTATGGATTACCTCCATTCCCTCTCATTCCCAAGATAATTTACAAGATCTAAGTAGATAATATAACAGTAATTTTGGCAACTCTGTCCTGAGACAGACTTGACTGACCCTTAGCAATTTTATACAGGTAAGACCTGTTGCGCATGGAAAGCCAGATTTGCTACAATTTTTTTCAGAGCCTTTCTTTGATGGCTTGACTCTTCAGAGGACGTGCTTAATTGTACAAGGGTTTCTCCCTTCAGTTATCCATCGCAAAGGCATGTAATACTAAATCAAAATGCTCATCTGTTGATGCCAAGATAACCAATCTTTGTGGCATGATTTTCTATATTATTTTAAATTCTTTAAAATTAAAATTATTTTATCCAGTTTGTTTGGAACTTGGTAGCGGTTGTCTGACTTTGGTAGTAAATTTGATTGGAAAATATCTGACGGTAATTTGAGACTACCTGACAGTAACCAGGTTTATGAAAGATGCCTGGAAATAGTAATTTAGCAGTGTCTACCTGGGATCTTCGATTGACCAGTTAATGTGTTTTTGTTGCAACTGGTTGAGACAAGAATGTTATTGGGGACACCAGGAGAACTCCTTACTCTTCTTCAACATCCAGTGAACCACTGGAATAGTGTCTCACTTCAATGTGACTTGATAAACTGAAGTTGTGATAGAGCAGAAATCTCTAGGTGATGCTGCAATTTGTTCTTGCATGGGAAATTATCTGCAGTCAGCAATACCTCTACCTCCAATAACATTGCTTTGTCTACTATTTTAAAATAAAGGGGTTAACTTCTGCTTCAACATATTGGACAAAAAGTGTTGTGCAAATGCATTAAGGCTTCATGCACCAATATTGCCAACAGTAATTTATAGATGATAATGTTCTGAGAAGTAACATGCATTTCCTTAATAATGGTAACATGGAAAAGATATTATCCCATAGTAGAAAGGATCTCCAGTATGAAGAAACTGTGATGAGAATATTTGTAATATGATTGTTAACAATATGGCTTTTTGAATTCTCTAATAGGGTAATGCTCCAAAGCTGGTTCATACTCCTCTAACAGACAAGTGCTACCTGACTCTCACTCAAGCCATGAAGATGGGGCTTGGAGGAAACCCATATGGACCAGCTGGTACTGGCAAGACAGAGTCTGTGAAGGCACTAGGAGGCCTCTTTGGTAGACAGGTCCTTGTTTTTAACTGTGATGAGGTAATTATTTAGAAGCTTTTTTATTTTTGTTCAGTTTGTATAATGCATTAGGTACAAGTACATTATTGATAAATATCCATTTTTGACATCAGATATATACAGTTGCTGCTGGTTTGAAGATGACCATAGTAGCTTATGCAATTAAATATTCTAACCAAAATGTGATACTGATTTAAAATGGGAAACTGCATCATGCTACATGGCCTTTACTACTTGGTCACATTTTAAATCAATATTTAATTCAAATAAATCTGGAAAAAAAATGCCAGAAATATCTCACAGTAGGAAATGGATATTTATGGTCTTTCCTGAGGTTGTTCATGAATGTGTACATTTTTGAAGAAACCTAATAAATGTAGTCGAGCCTCAGTGGGAAAGCTCCAGTTAGCTTTCACATCCTTGGGTAGGGAGGGGAAAAATGAGCTGGGGTCCCTGCTCCTGAATTCCATTTGGTGACCTCTGGAGGAGAATGCAGATGTGTGGATACAATGATGGTAATGCTGATACACAGGCTGTCCAGGCTCACAAGATTGCCTACTTAGGCAAGGTGCTGGAGGACTGTTGCCATCTATGGAACCATACTTTCAGAACTGGGCTTTGGTAGGTGCTAGCAAAACTCCAGTCCCAAAAGTGTATAGCAACAGAAGCATTAAACCCTCTCATATTCACAGTGCACCCCCTGCTCTATAGGTATTAAATTTGCTTTTTAACATCTGAAATCTCACATTTCAAAAAATGTGGCAGAAATTATCTTTGATTTCTTATTCTTATTCCTAAAGGGCATAGATGTGAAGTCCATGGGCCGAATTTTTATTGGTTTGGTAAAATGTGGTGCGTGGGGCTGCTTTGATGAGTTTAATCGTTTAGAGGAAGCTGTCCTGTCTGCTGTTTCTATGCAAATTCAGGCTATCCAGGATTCTTTGAAAAATCACAGACGGTTCTGCGAGCTGCTGGGGAAGCAGGTATGTTGTTCCTATTGTCAGTTTTTAATTTTGCAGAACAGAAATTGTAAAAAATCCTATTTAATTATTTTTTGAAACAGCTGCCAAACATCAAACAACAGAAAATAAATGGTTCTCATATATTTATTTATGTAGTCAACTCCACAAACAGCTACTATGAAGGAGTCAGTCGGGAATATATTACAAAAAAATGCGCATACAGAATGTGAAATTCCAAACAGACCTTGCACAGAATAAAAGCATATTTACTACTCTTACAAATATTGTGGTATACAGTTTTTCTAAATTAATATGGCTAATGGAATATGCAGAGTTCTCATATTTTATTTCACATGTTGATCATCTACCATGAAAACGAGGGAAATCCTAGCTCACTGTCCCTTTAAGACTATTCACCTTTGCAGTAACCACATGAGGACTTTACTTCACTATGTTCCATTAGCCATATTTATCCTGGGGGGAAATGATAAAACTACAACTTGTCCTTTCTAGCCAGCAATTTGTGTAGGGCTTCATCTGGATTTATCCTATTTCTTTTTCTGCCATCATTTATTGTAATTCTACAGTTGTTAAACACACTAGTTGGAGCAGTGAAGATT
This sequence comes from Squalus acanthias, assembly GCA_030390025.1. Lineage (NCBI taxonomy): Eukaryota > Metazoa > Chordata > Chondrichthyes > Squaliformes > Squalidae > Squalus > Squalus acanthias. The sequence goes on along the minus strand of CM059431.1, from coordinate 47,477,590 downwards.
CAGACTAAAACCTTGGAATACATAAAAATTTGGCTGAAAGATATGAAACAGTAGGTACTTGTTAGGGGAGTTATGTCTGGGTGCTGAATGCTGTGCCCCAAGGATTAGAGTCGGGACATCTGCTTCTGATTTACATTAATAACTTGGATTCAAAAACTCAGTGCTAGCTGGTCAATTTTGCAAACAATACTAGGAGGAGCAGTTGAATCTGAGGAAGCAGCCTGGGAACCACAAAATTGGTTCTACAAAGTATGTAAATAGTTGGACATTTAAACAGTTGACGTGTATAATGGGCAAATGCAAATTACTGTGCATAAAAAGAAGTATAGGTGACTACTCCATGAATGTTGTCCGAAATAGTTGAGAGATCAAGAAGTAAACTCAATGGTCTGTAACCGGTCGGCAAGCCTATCAAATCATGAGGAGATAACTCTATCCATTCTGGCACTCAAGGCCTCGATGGCAACAGTCTGAGCCTGGAGCTGCACATACTGGGAGGTAGACTACAGTGCTACGAAATCATGAATTGTAGTGCTGTCGATGTGCATAGTGGATGCCTGCAATTGCCTTGCCATCTGCTGTATACCTGCCACATATTCACAGAAACCGTCCCCAGTATCTAGGTACATAGAAAGATAAAAACAGGTGTAGACCATTCAGTCTCTTGAACCTGTTCCGCCATTCAATTAGATCATGGCTGTCTGCATTTACCCGCCTTTGCTCTATATCCTTTGACATTCTACCTAACAAAACTCTATCAATCTCAGTCTTGAAAATTTCAATTGACCCAGCATCAACAACTTTTTGGGGGATAGAGTTCCAGATTTCCACGATCATTTGTGTGAAAAAGTGCTTCCTGATTTCACTCCTAAATGGCCATAAGATTATGCCCCCTTTGTTCTGGATGCCCCCACCAGAGGAAGTAGTTTCTCTGTATTTACCCTATCGAATTCCTTTATCCTTTTATCCCTTTAGGGAGAATGATTAGATATCCTCTGAAACGCTAAACTCAACGGAACACAAACCAAGTTTATGCAACCTGCCCTCATAATTTAACCCTTTAAGCCCTGATATCATTTTGGTGAATCTGCTCTGTACCCACTTTCCTGAGTTTCAGTGCCCAAAGCTGAACGTAGTACTTCGAATTTCTAGGCTTCTGTATCCTACCTCCCAACCAATTACCAACCCATGTCACAAGGTTGCCTCCAATTCCGTGTGCTTTCATTTTTGCTAATAATATCTTGTGTGGAACCTTATCAAATGCTTTCTGAAAGTCTGCACATATGTTTGGTGCTCTGCAAGCAGAACTCAGGAGGTCTGGGTTCTGAGGCTCTTCAGCTGAAGGCTAACATCTGCTGACCCTCTGGTCAGCAACATTTGCCTTCTCATCTTCCACATCTAGCTACTCCTACCCATTCGTGTTTTATGCATTACCCTGTGTGCTCTCCTCCGGTTCGCGTTCTAATGCCCCTCAGGTGGATATCTCTGGGCTGATGCTTGCAGGCAGATGTTGAATGATGTCACATGTGTGGCAGTGCTGGCAAAATTGGAAGCAGAAGGGCCAGGTTGATGATGTTCTATCTCCCTGCTTATTTTTTCACATCTAAAGGAAGAGGTGAAGAAGAGAGGTTACAATGGCTTGCTCAGGAGCAGAGTTCATGTAACTGAGCAGAAAGAGTTGCATGAATATTTTGTGATGTAGTTTGTTGACAGGCTATGTGTGGTTCAGTAGCATAATAAAGAGAAGCAGAATGTTATGACGACCCTGCATCTGGCGCTTTCCCGTTGACGTCCCTGTTTTAAACTCCCTCCCTATTTGCATCTGCAGGAACTCCAAAGCTTCCTCGTAGAAGGTGAAAGGTTGGAGGTTATGTGTGAATGTAAAAAGTGAAAATGACCTCTGATGTCATGAGGTGGTGTCAGCAGGTAGATCATAGTAGAAGCAATTGTGTAGCATGTGAGGCTTTTAGTGGGTTGCATGCATGTTATGATGTGAGCTCTCTAGTAAAGGCTGAGGATTGCGCGCTACGCCTGGAGCATTGATGGTAAGTGAGGGAATGATATATTTACCACCTACAACCATAAGTTAGTACTTAATATGTAGCTGGTCCCTCACTTTTTTTTGTCTGACTTGGTAAGTTCAGTGAATTTTGTTCCTGCCCTGAATTGTCATCCTTGGGGTCATATAGTTGACCCTTTAAGCTGCTGCAGACAGTTAAAACCATTTCCTATCTCCAAATGGGCAGGCTCCCAATCAGAGGTGATAATACTGTCAGAAGCTGGGAATGAATATTTAAATAAAGCTAACCCTGGAAAATTCACTTGAGTTGGCAATAGTTTTGTTGAGCTAGCGGAAGTCCTGCACCACCACACTGAAATCCCACTGAAGATACAATCTCTCCTTTAATGTTTTAAAAAATATGGAGTTGTTATTGAGCAGTATGAGTAATGAGCCTTTTACTGTGATTTTTGAAAAGTTAATTAAGAACAATTTTTTTGTAGACAGTGTGCCACTGAGCATTGGAACACTTATGGGAAGCACTATAGAGTAAGCTAAAACAGATTTGCTATGGTGTGAGGTAACCCCATTCTGCTTTATTTCAGATCCGAGATAGCCAGAAGGGTGCTAGACAAAGTTTGTTTTATCTCCCAAGGGAAAGTAATTTAAGAAAGCAATATCATTTTACAGCCAATAGCCAGGGCACTGAAGATTTTACTGTATGTTTTAAAACCATAATTTGTTTTGCATATAGTAAATAAAAATTGACATTACATAGCTAATACTGTGTGAAACAATTGTCAACCCAGAGGGCAGGTTATTAACTTATTTGTTCCTATAATGAATGAATTGCTAAATTAGGTATTGCATTGGTGTATTTTCCATCTGCCATTGCCACCCAGTACTTTGCTAAATAAACTTGTACAGCAAAATGGAAGCACCTTGTGATAGCTGCGGTTCCAATACAGGAATGGTTTGTCATTCAACAGGAGTTGCATCACAATATATGTAAAATTATTTTTTCTTCATCTAATATATCTCTTTTTTAGTGCACAATTCTATAAATTGGCTTATTTGCAATTTTAGGTTGATCTTGATCCGAATTCTGGAATATTCATCACCATGAATCCTGCTGGAAAAGGTTATGGAGGACGACAAAAACTCCCTGATAACCTGAAACAACTTTTTCGGCCTGTTGCCATGTCTCGGCCTGATAATGAACTGATTGCTGAAGTGATCCTTTATTCAGAAGGATTTAAAGATGGCAACATGTTGGGAAGTAAATTAGTGGCCCTCTTTAATCTGTCCAAGTATGTATTAAAATAATGCTATTTTCTTTGTAATTGAAATACATTGTAATTATAAATATTTATGCCAAAAGTCTATCTTATGTCAAAGACAGTGCTACTGAATGGACTTATCAGCAGAGTAGCAAAAAAATCAGTTCAATGCATAATTTATAATTTTCTTAATAGTACACTCATTTTATACGGTGTATAAAGTTTATTGAAGGTAATTATTGATGTATCTGTATTCATAAAACAACTCCAATGAGGCCCTATTTTCATCTGAGGATTTTATTTCATGCAGTGTTAGATATTTTATGTGTTGCAGGTGCTTGTTTATTATAAACCTACACATATCACACAACAGCTTGCATTTATGTATTGTCTTCAATGTAGAAAATATTGCAAGGGACTTCAGGCATAAGCAAAACAGAGGCTGAGCCAAAAATGAAATATTAGGAGGGGTGTCCAAAAGCTTAGCCAAAAAGTTGGGTTTTAAGGAGGGTCTTGAGGATGAGGAGGTGGTGAAGGGTGTAGGGAGGGAATTCCAGAGCATATGGCACAGTTAGCTGAAGGCACAGCCGCCAATGGTGGGGTGAAGGGAGAGGAGGATGTAAAATAAAGGTTTCAATGTTTGAAAGCTTGGGGGATAGCACTTGAGAGTGAACCATTTCTAATAACGGCTAAAATGGGGGTCAGGAAGGGAACTTAGGGATGAGGAGTTTAGCGGGAATGTGGTCAAGGGAGCAGAAAGTAGATTACATAAATAAGATAAACGTGGAGATGGTGGATCGAGGCGATGGAGCATAAGCTCGACAGAGATGATGGTTCAGGAGCAGGGTAGGGATGGGACTGGCTTAGTGGGCAAGGAGAAAGAGGGAAAGCAGCTGAATGGATGGTCTCTTTCTTGGAGGCAAAGAAATCCATGAGTTTGTCATACTTATTAGAGGTAAAGGAGAGGGGTATAAGGAGAAGGTTCTCTTGATTCAGGAACCGTTCCTTTAGATTTGAAAATTGCTCATGTCATTCCACGATTTAAGTAAAGTCTGAGAGGAAAACCTGGGACCAGTTAGCCTAACATCTGTTGTTGGGAAACTACTAGAGTCTATAATTAAGGATAGAGGGACTGCACGCCTTGAAAATTTTGAGCTTCTCAGAGAGGGCCAGCATGGATTTGTAAAGCTTTGGAATTCCCTCTTTAAACCTATCCGCCTCTCTACCTGTATTTCCTGCTTCAAGACACTCTTTAAAACCTACATCTTCATCTGCCCTAATTTCTCCTTATGTGGCTCGGTGTCACATTTTGTTTTATAACGCGCCTGTGAAGCACCTTGGAACGTTTTATTACGTTAAAGATGCCATATAAATACAAGTTGTTGTTGTACTGTGTCAGTTGTGGCTTAGTTGATAGCACACTCGCCACTGAGTCAGAAGGTTGTGGGTTCAAGTCCCAACTCCAGGAACTTGAGCACATAAAGCTAGGCTGACACTCCAGTGCAGTACTGAGGGAGTGCTGCACTGTCGGAGGTAGCGTCTTTCGGATGAGACGTTAAACCGAGGCCCTGTATGCTCTCTCAGGTGGACGTAAAAAATTCCATGGCACTATTTCGAAGAAGAGCAGGGGAATTATCTCCGATATCCTGGCCAATCTTTATCCCTCAACCAACATAACAAAAACAGATTATCTGGTTATTATCACATTGCTGTTTGTGGGACCTTGCTGTGCGCAAATTGGCTGCCACGTTTCTTACATTACAACAGTGACTTCACTTCAAAAGTACTTCATTGGCTGTAAAGTGCTTTGAGACGTCCGGTGGTCGTGAAAGGCGCTATATAAATGCAAGTCTTTTTTTCCACTTTCTAAAGTCTAGGAGATTGAGGCGTTTGTGGTATAGTCAGTAAGCTAAATATAGTAACAAGGGATTCTGTTTAATCCTTTGGTTCCCTATATGCCCAATATCTTGTATTATAAAGACGCACTGCATTTCATCGGGTATAAGTATTCATTAACAGGATTGGTCTTTGGAGCTGAACCAAAGAAAAATATGACTAAAAGCCCCAAAATATAATAGTCTGATCTACTAAATTAAGTAATTTTTTTAAATGTTGTTTATGGTGGAATTTCAGAGAGCTTCTGACGCCACAGCAGCACTATGACTGGGGTCTGAGAGCACTGAAGACAGTCCTCAAGGGATGTGGAAATCTGCTTCAACAGCTAAAGAAAAGCAAAAGAAAAAGTAAGGCACTCAATAGTTTTTAACAAAGCCTATACTAACATTTGTGCAAGTCCAGGAAGATTTGTTATCGGCTGACAGCTAGATTTTCATGTATAAAATATATGTATAAAAACATCTAAGATTCTGAGGGGATTGACAGGGTAGATGCTGAGGGGTTGTTTCCCCTGGCTGGAGAGCCTAGAACTAGGGGGCATAATCTCAGGATAAGGGGTCGGTCATTTAAGACTGAGATGAGGAGGAATTTCTTCACTCAGAGGGTTGTGAATCTTTGGAATTCTCTACCCCAAAGGGCTGTGGATTCTGAGTCGTTGAGTATATTCAAGGCTGAGATAGATACATTTTTGGACTCATAGGGAATCAAGGGATATGGGGATTGGGCGGGAAAGTGGAGTTGAGGTCGAAGATCAGCCATGATCTTATTGCATGGTGGAGCAGGCTCGAAGGGCCTACTCCTGCTCCTAATTCTTATGTTCTTATGTTAAATTGTTGTGTTTGAAGAAATATACTTTGTTTTCTGTTAATTTAAAAAGTATTGCATACAGTGACCAATAAAAAGAAAAGAGTACAAATGCTGGAAATGTGAAACAAAAACAGAAAATGATGGTAATACATAGCAAGTTTGCGAGTATCTGTAGATAGAAAAGCTGAGTTAAAATGGATTGGAACTGTTTTTGTTTATGTACAGTGATATTTGAAAATCCTTTAATCTAGCTATATATGTGTACTTGACACTTTGAGTACAAAATGCTCCATCAGTGTCCCTCTTCAATAAAACTATAATTCTGAATGAGATATTAATGACAATTACAGGATGCTCAAGAGGTTTTTAGATTAGTTCCCTCGTGTGAATGCAATTCTAAAGAAGAATCGAAAAAAGTAAATGTTAATGTTTTACCAGCTCATGTATTTAGTCCTAGAATCTAACAAACCATTGCCTTTATTAAAATGCACATTTGGAATGTGTACAATTTATTTCCCCATTTCTTTGTTTTACAGTCGATGAGAGTCATATTGTGGTGCAGGCCCTGCGTCTTAACACTATGTCAAAACTGACATTTGCCGACTGTACACGGTTTGATGCTTTAGTGAGAGATATTTTCCCTGGTGTTAATTTTAAAGATGTTGAATATGTGGAGCTGGCCGCAGCTCTCCATGAAGCATTTGAGGAAGCATACCTAGAAATTATACCCAACCAGGTAAATATAGAGACCGCTAAAAAGACTGAAACAGTTATTTGCAATTATTTGAACATTTTTCACCCATATTATTCAGTCATAATTGTCACGGTGGAATATAAATGCACAAACAATGCTGTGGAATAAATAGGGCAAATTTGCATAGCAAATGACAAAAACTGGTTTTGAATTATGAATATACTTGATCAATCAACAATTTACCAGATCTCTTGTATAGTTCAACCAATGCATGTTAATCATGGGAATATTTTACTTAATACATATTCCAATTAACCATTAGCATGGCTTTGAATTATACATTTATTATACTTCTTTAAAATTCTCAGAAAGCTGCATGCTTAATTTAATGTTGATGAATATATTAGACTGAACAACAGTGATTATTTAAAAGTGCATAATAGTCGGTTATAATATACATATTTCAAAAAATGTTTTTAATACCACTGCTGAATAAATTAATGTTTCTTCTGACTGAAATTATTTTTGGAGTTGTATTTATAGCTTTTAATATTGCATTATGCCCCTGTTATCGATATGCGAATTATACACCCCTGTTACGGTCCCTACTCTAACTTGGAGATGAAATCCTTATTATTCTAAACGCAAGTTGCTTGAATGATCGTAATTATACTTGGCTTTGAAATTGAATTGATGGGTCAATTTTCTTGTTAAATCAGGCAATAGCTATCTCTGGAAAATTTGTTATCCATTTGACAGATTCAGAGTATTCTCAACAAACTAAAGAAGCATTCTGTTGTTTTCCAGGGTTAAGAAGCAGTTGAAAATCTCATGTACTTGGACAAATTATATTACGTATTCTTTGTTAAAAATTTGTATAACTGCTGCGATTTTTCTAGATAAAGAAGGCTTTGGAACTTTTTGAGCAACTGCGTCAAAGAATGGGAGTAGTTATTGTGGGTCCAAGTGGTGCAGGAAAATCAATACTATGGCGAATGTTGCGGGCAGCTCTCGGTAAAATAAGCAAGGTGGTGAAGCAGTACACAATGAATCCCAAAGCCATGCCACGCCAGCAGCTCCTGGGTCACATTGACATGGATACCCGAGAATGGTCTGATGGTGTGTTAACTAACAGTGCTCGTCAGGTTGTTCGAGAGCCACAGGGTAAGAAGTCATGATGGAACAAATATATAACTATTCATTGGCTGAGGGAAGAAGGACCAACATTTTTACAAATTTAAAATAAAACAAAATAAACTATTAAGCGCACATACAAAATATAAAAAATGATAGACAAAAGTTAAAGTTGCATTGCTCCAGCCATTATTGTTTAATAATACTCTGCAAAATAACTGTTTACTATTAAAATGAGAATGCAAATGTTTTTGGCTTGTGATATTTAGATAAAAGTTTTAATGCTGCAAATGCTGTAGCTAGTCAGTGACCGTTGCATTGTATTACATTTGGCGGGAGTGGTGGTGGGGGCAGGGGTGGAAATAATCTGTCCCGAGTTCTGTTTGCAAGAAATCAAGTTGCTATGAAAAGGGTCCTTTCAAAATAAATGTTTTTATTGTGTCTCTTTAAGTAGTGGTTTTGTTTAATGGTCATTTATTTATGTTTAATATTGATTTTAACAACAAAGTTGTATATTTTTGTTTATAAACTTTTAAAAAATATCTATTGTATGTGGTTCTGCTGTTTTATTATGGACAGTGCATTACTGTACAGACAGTTTGCCTCATTTTTAATAGCAGTTCCTCTCTCTTTATTTTTAACCATCTTTTTACACTCCTGTTCCACAACTCTGTGTTCCCTGGCCATTTATGTCTTCCCTTAGTTTAGTCTGTCCTATGCTCTCCTTTCCTGTTTTGTTTATATTTAGGCTTGTTTCATTTCTTGTAGATCCCTCTCCCCCACCCCCATCTTACTAGCTATTCATTACAAGCTCTTAAAAACCTAACCATCACTGAAGGTTATATTCTGTACTTTTTAGAGGTCCACTCCTGGATTATCTGCGATGGGGACATTGACCCTGAGTGGATTGAGTCCTTAAACTCGGTACTGGATGATAATCGGCTGCTCACCATGCCAAGTGGTGAAAGGATCCAGTTTGGACCAAATGTTAACTTTGTGTTTGAAACTCATGATCTCAGCTGTGCCTCTCCTGCTACAATATCCAGAATGGGCATGATCTTCCTGAGGTGAGTATGCTCACAGTTCTTACTAGTTCAGATTGTTCTGTTTTCTGTCATGTAAGCTAGAATATAAACACTTGCAAATGCTTTTACCAGTGTCCAGATAAAATTACCTGCAATATTTCTTGAACATCTTGTACATTAAAGTTACTTCAGTTGGTATCCATATAACAAACAATTGGAAAGAAAGAAAATAACTTACATTTATATAGTATCTTTCACAATCTCAGGACGTCCCAAAGTGCATAACAGCCAATGAGTACTTTTGAAGTGTAGTTGCTGTTGTAATGTAGAAAATGCTGCAGCCACACAGCAAGGTCCCACAAACAGCAATTAAATAATGATCAGATAATCTGTTTTACTGATGTTGGTTGAGAAATAAATATTGGCCAGTGCACTGGGAAGAACTCCCCAGCTCTTCTTCCAATAGCGTCATAGGATCTTTCACACCCAAGAGGGCAGATGAGGCCTCTGTTTAACGCCTCACCTGAAAGTCGGCACTCCCTCAATGCTACACTGACTATGTGCTCAAGTCTCTGGAGTGGGACGTGAACCCACAATCTGCTGACTTGGAGCTACCTCTGAGCCAAGGCTGACACTGTTTGGAAATTATTTAATTAAAATGCCTTTTATTACCATTTTCTGCCTTTTACCACCAGAATGCTATAAATGTGGACTGACTGGCTCACTTCCACTTGTTAGGATGATAATTTTGAATAAAGTTAAGGAAATTAAGATGCATTGTATTTAAATATGTGGCATTAATAACTTGCTGGGAAATTCTCTAAAGTGCAACGCCTTGAATCTCTGTCTCCTACTCTTTTGAAGAGTTAAGTTTTTTTGCATAAGCAAATGTTTTAGAAGCTAATTTCAGATTGTAATGCAAGTTCTAACACAGCAATTGTGATTGAGCAAGTAAAGTAGCAGAAGATGGATTTACATTACAAACCTTGATTGCTAAAGTAATAGGCACTTCTAAAATAAATAGTTGGTATTTACTATAAATGATCGTCTGGGATAGGCTGCAGGCATGTGACTTTTTCTTAATGAAAAGATTTCCTACATAGAATTGTTAGCTAAAGTATGAAACCTAAGTTAAGTTTCTAGGTGCAAGAAATGCATAAAAGTAGAACATTCTTTGAGTTCAACAATGTTCTTTGAAGTCACAAATATTTTCATTCTTCAGTGTATGTTAAGCTGAATGTTGAATGTAAATGACGTGAAAATCTAACAGTAGTTCATTATTCGTGGCATCACAAAGGAGTGTAATACCATCTTGTGGAAATGAGATGTCTCTCATGGCACTTAGAGACTGTAGCTCTCTCCTTAACTGACCTGCACCTGCCCCCCTCCCCCAAATAAAAAATGGTGGTGAATTTGTTTTATGACTTTAGAAAAATAATGGCTTGGAAATTAGAATTGGACATTATCATATAAATCCTTTATGTGTTACTATCAAGCTCTCCTCTGTTTGAATGGAGGTATTCACACATTACTTATTAATGCCTCTGTTAAAGTAACAGAAAGAGAAATTTGATATAAGCGTGTTAACGTCATTGACTCGAATTTCTAGCCCCACATTCCATCAAATAATCAGTGCCAGGGAATGAACTCCATGATGCAATATAATATACGGCTTTTGCTTTTATGGTAATATTTGGACTCATTTTGTTTGATACAGCTTTGTAACTATATTCCAGGTATCCATTCTGTAGGAAACATTAGTGGCTTTGTTGCTGACTGGAAGGTTTTTCTCCTTTCTACAAATTACAGATAATAACAGACAACGGTTGCAGCATATGCAATGTTATAGAATTCAATTTAAGACATAATTGATGTTTTAACTGGAGCTATGAAACCATAAAATAAACAACATTTGTACAAAGATTTTTAATAATTTCTTTAGAGTAAAATGAAGTGTGTCACCAGCTTTATCATAAATCGTGACAGCATCAAGTCCGGTAATGTTTTTCCTCCCTCCACAAAACAATGGGGGATAAAACTGTCATTGCACCATTCCCAGCACTTCATACTTGCCTGTTAAAAACCTCTTGCCCATTTCTGTTCAATTTTACTAAAAAACACGTGTGTGGTCACGTCACATTTGAGGGATGTAAAAATAATTAAAAAGGCATGACTTATTTGCCAGATTTCAGTAAAATTTAAATGACATGTTAACTCTGTGGAAAAATAACAGAACAATAAAATAAATTGATTTGTTTTAAAATATCACAAAACATAGGAACAGGAGTAGGCCATTTATCTCTCGAGCCTGTTCCGCCTTTCAATGAGATCATGGCTGACCTGCGACCTAACTCCATATACCTGCCTTTGCCCCATATCCCTTAGTACCTTTGGTTAATAAAAAATCTATCAATCTCAGATTTAAAATTAACAGTTGATCTAGCATCAACTGCCGTTGCAGAACAGAGTTCCAAACTTCTACCACCCATCCTTTGTGTGTAGAAGTGTTTCCTAATTTCACTCCTGAAAGGTCTGGCTCTAATTTTTTTCTGATATAATTGTAACATTTTGTGTGTTGATTTTGATATGCCTTGCAAATTTCTGTTCATACTCCCTTTTTGTAGCTCTTACTATCTGTTTGTCAGCCTTTGCTGTTCTTTGTATCTTTTGTATTCGCCAGGATCTGTGCTATTTTTTGCATTTTTGTATGCTTTTTCTTCTAGTTTTATGTTGTCTCTTTAGTTATCCATGGATGATTTTTTTTTGGCAAGTAGAGCTCTTGCCTCTTAGTGATATAAACTGGTTCTGTATCACATTAAATTCTTTTTTGATCTTCTGTCATTTTACCCATTAACAGACGTTAACTCTGTTTCTCTCTCCACGGATGCTGCCTGGCCTGCTGAGTTTTTCCAGCGTTTTCTGTTGTTATACTGTGGACAGTCTCCGTCTCATTGGATTGAAGTCAGCCTTACCCAAATCTAGAATCTTAGTAGCTGTTTTGCGTTTCTTCCTTTCAAACACTACATTGAACTTGATCATGTTATAATCGCTATTAGATAAATGGTCACGCACCGTTAGGTTAACTAAATCTGGCTCATTACTTATTACTAATTCTAATATGGCATGCCCCTTTGTTGTTTCTAGGACATATTGTTGCAGAAAACTACCCCGGACACACTCAATACTTTTCCAACATGTGCTAGTTTGCTTATCCCAATCTATATGAAAGTTAAAATCCCCCATTAACACCACTCTGCCTTTGCTACATGCTTACTAATCTCTGCATTTATACAATTTAACACTTCACAGCTGCTACCGGGGGCCAATACACAACTCCCACTACAGTCTTAAATCCTTTTCTATTTCTTAATTCTACCCATAGAATCTCCACTGCCTGCTTACCTCTTGTTATACCCTCTCTTATCATTGAATTGATTTCATCCTTAATTACTAAGGCTACTCCTCCCCCTCTACCATTTTCCCTATCTTTCCTGTCGACCTTATAACCTGGTATATTTAGTTCCCAGTCCTGACCGTCTTGCCATGTCACAGTAAGGGCTACCATGCCAACCTGCATATGTTTCTGATTCTTTGCATTCTTAGTGATGAAGATACAGACGTAAATTCTTTGGTGAAATCTTGGCTACGAAACCAGGCAGATGAATGCCGGAGCAATCTTGAAAGCTGGATAGGAGACTACTTTGAGAAGTGTTTGAACTGGGTTTTGAAGCAGGTGAGTGACTGTTATAAATGCTTTTGTACAAGATAGATAAGCTGCAGAATAAGTATTTTTCGGCAATAATGATTTTGTGAAGTGTAACTCATTTTTCTTTTGCACCATTGGATTCATACACTTAAGTGCCATTAAAGTGAATTGTTGAGCAGATACTATAAACCTCCCCATAGTGTGAGGAAATATTGGTGTCCAAATATTCTAGGGTCAGTTTTGCCAGCGATCTGTTGAATGGATTAGCAAGGGTTAGTGGCAGGCACTCTGTCCAACCTTGTGATCAAAGAAGGGAATGTCTAGGATAGCGAAATTTTTCCTTTTTTTAAATTGTGCGGAATGAAAAATTGTAATTTCTAGATTAATAATCTGAAGTAAGTTCAATTGTCATTTCATATTTAACTGAAATGTTACATTACAGTTCCAGTTTCTTACCAATCCTGGACTTGCAATCATGTAGGATTGATAATCCTAAAGCACATACCACAGAACAACAACAATAACAACTTGCATTTATATCGTGCTTTAATGTAGAAAAACATCCCAAAGTGCTTCAGAGGTGAAATAAAAAAAGTTGACGCTGAGCCAAAGATGCTGATGTTAGCAGTGGGTAACCAAAAGCTTGGTCAAAGAGCTGGGTTTTAAAGAGGGTTTTGAAGGAAATCGAGGTGGATAGGTGGAGGGGTTTTGGGAGGAGATTTAAGAGCGTGGGAGCTTGGCAGTTGACTGCACAACTGCCAATGGTGCTTTGGGGGGCGGGGTGCACAAGTGTTCAGAATTAGATAAATGGTGAGTTTTGGGTAGCGAGTATGGGTTTTTAGGGCAGAGGAGGTTACAGAGATAGGTAGAGGCAAAGCCATGACGGGATATGAACACAGGATTAAAGTTTTAAATTGTAGCGGTGTTGGGAGCCAATGTAGGTCAGCGAGCACAGGGGTGATGGGTGAGCAGAACTACCGGATAGGATATGGGCAGCAGAGTTTTAGATGAGCTGAAACTTACGGAGGGTAGAAGATAGGAGCCCGGCCAGGCGAGCATTGGAACAGTTGTCTGGAGGTGATAAAGGCATGAATGAGGGTTTAAACACCAGATAGGCAGAAAAGCTGACTCCATCATCACCAGGGACTCGTTTGTCATTTTTATGCAAAATTCACACGCTTTTAAATGGCTGTTCCACTTATTTGAGATTGATGTTAGACAAAGATTTATTGGTTCCTCATTCACAGTTCATTCTTATAAGTATCAACTCCTACCCTTTTCCTGCATACAGGTACAGTAGTTGCTATTGAATCACACACGAGTATCAAATGTGAGTGAATTTTGAGCTTTGACTTGGTGTATACCTGCAGTTGCAAATGCACACATTTGAGCCAAATTGTATAATCCGGTTTAAAAAAAAATATATACTTTTTGTGTTCAATACACTAGCTGACAATTTAGTTCAGAAGTAAGAAATTCTATGAACTTCATTGAACTCTTCTAAGTTATCTGACATTTTCAAATCATATTTTCCTATCTTACTCTTGGAATGGAAAAAAACAAAGGGCAGTTGCAGAACAGACACAAGGCAGCTCATTGAGTTATGTATGCTTGTGTCCTGATGGAGTTTTATGTGGTGACATGAATACACTGATAAACAGAACCAACTTTGTGCCTTTAGCTGCATAACTACTGTTGGTTCTGCTGACAGAAGGAAAGACCCATAAAAATTGTAGGATTACACTGCTGTTGGGTCTTTAGAGATTGTCACTTTTATCTTTAGAGTGCTGTCAATTGTGGGAGATCCACATATCAAGAGTTGATGACACTAGTAATGCAAATGCGCTTACAGTCTAGCCCAGCTTAGTGTTGTTAATTCTTATATAGGAACATAGGACTGGAAAAGATCATTATGGTGCTCCTGACCATTCCTAGAGTTCAAAAGCAGAATACATTGTTTGTTATCTAAGTACCTCAATACGTATTACATTACCTTGCATTTTTCAAATTTAAAGGCTAATCACCTCTAAAAACGCTAACTTTTTCAAGATCGTTTTGAATAATAACAACTTTGAGTATGGTGTCTTCCAGAGTTTAGTGCCATTTATGCATTTTGAAAACTGAATTATTTTGCCCAAGGTTAGTTACGAAGATGAGAGAGCTGTGGGCTCAGAACTAACTTTGAAATAACATCACTGTTCACTAGCAGCAACTGTGGTCATTTGTGACTTCTATCTGCTTTCTGGCTAGTTCCTTCCAATTTTCAACATGTGTCTTAATTCAATGAGCCAATAACTGCTTCACAAATCTTTAAAAAAAAACCTGGTCAAACAGTAGCCAGAATATGCATAGTTTTCCTCATGTCTACTATTGCTGTGACATTCTTAAAGTATCTAGTGTGTTTGTAAAATAACACCAAGGTCAATGGAAACCTAGAATAGTTTGGTAAATTCTGTAGCCTTTTTTGTGGAATATTCAAATATCTATTTGTCATCAGTAAAGCTGACCTGAATCAGTGAATTCAATACGAGGTTAATAAATACAGAGTAAATATTAGGATTTAAGTTATGAGAATCATAACTTGTTTTATTTGTTTTGAAAAATGAATTTTTCTCTTTTCAGAATGACTTTGTGGTGGAAACTAGTCTAGTTGGAACCGTTTTGAATGGTTTGTCTCATCTTCATGGTTGTACGGATCGTGGGCAGTTCGTAGTTAGTCTAATTAGAGGTCTTGGTGGTAATCTTAACATGAAATCTCGACAAGAATTTTCTAAAGAGGTATGTAACTATCTTTTAAATGTATGTTGTCCAGAAGTTTAGAAAATTTAAATACATAGTACTATGATTTCACAAAAATAACCTTCAGCAAGATATAATATGCCTCCCGTTTTTAGTAATTTGTGAAGTAAATCTTGAGTATACCTTGGGTAGAATATATTACTCCGTTCAGTATCCCCCATTATCTTTTTTATTCATACTTACAGCCTCCTTTTATAGTCAACTGGTTCCTCTCACATTCACAAAGTAACCAGCATTCATAATGATTAAGAGAATGTTGCCACATGGATAGAAAAATGGTTGGAGCAAAGTCTATAATGGATTGGGGTAAAAGAAAGACTGGAAATATTTCATGAGTGGTGTTTCGCATGTGTCTATGTTGAGGCTGTTCTTATTTATTTTATACATAAATGATATGGATCAAGAGAACATCACCAAAATTTGACACCAAATTGGGGAGTGCAAAGTGTGACTTAAGATTGTGAAAGGCTAGCAGGAAGGGCAGATAGATGGCAGACACAGTTTAATATTGGAAAATGTGAAATATATTATGGAAGTAAGAATAGTGAAGGTAATTACACCTTAAATGGTAAGATTTTAAATGGATTACAGGAGCAAAGGGACCTTGATCTGCACATATATGGGTAATTAAAGGTGGCAACACAAGTAGATCAGGCCAGAAGGTGGACATGCTGAAACTGTTTCCACTTGTAGGTGTGTTCAGAACAAGGGGGCATAAATGTAAAATAGCAACCAACAGATCAAATGAAAAATTTGGGAGGAATTTCTTTACACAGAGTGGTGAGAATGTGGAACTCGCTGTCACGTGGAGTGACAGAAGCAGCTCGTATTGACACATTTAAGGGGAGGCTTGATGCGTACATGAGAAAGAAGGGATAGAGGGATATGGGGGCAGGGTGGGAAGAGGTAATTAGGGGAGGCACATGTGGAGTATAAACACCGACAGAGACTAGTTGGGCCGACTGGCCTCTTTCTGTGCTGTAGATTCTAAGTAAAAAGAAAAAATAATCAGAAAAATGAAAACAATAAAATGCTGAAAACAGTCAGCAGCTCAGTCAGTATCTGTGGAGAGAACAAATTAAGTTAACATTTCAGGTATAGATGCTGCATCAGAACGGGAAAAAAATTACAGAATGATCTGCACCTGAAGTGTTGAAACTTGTTTGTTCTTTCCTGACTGAGCTACTGAGTGTTTTTCAGTATTTTCTGTTATTTTCAACATCTGCTGTAGTTTGTTTTTTAGTAACAGTGCACAGGTTGAATGGGATTAGATTTAGTGATTCATGGAAAGAAAAACCACTGGCTTGGACTAAATATGACGAATGGCTTGTTTCTGTGCTGTACCATTCTATAATTCTTAGAATATTTGTTTAGATATATCCAGAGGGTTAATTTTGTGAAATCTACAATGATGCGAAGATTACTATTTTAGGGTGGACTTATTATTTCTACATTATAGAAATAGGTTTTTAAAAAACCTATGTGAACTGACAGTTTTGTAATGTTGTGATAACTGATGTGATGACATAGCAGCCTCCTTGTGCTATATAATATCTCCAGTGTTCTATTTTTCATGTGCTGAAATGCAACACAATAATTAAATTGTTGCAGTACAACTTGCCAATCAAGATCATTGTGCGAGATACCTGGAATTCCTGATGATTCAAAGACAATTTGTGTGCTTATAAAAAAAAAAAAATTGAATTATCCAAAAATTTGAATTAAGCAAAGTAAATGACACAGTGAAGTGAGAATTTAGTGTTTAAAACATTCAAATTATCAGATTATTTTTATTAAGCAACTTTGAATTAAGAATTAATTGTAATCTCGGGCAGTTAGGATTCAGTTTCCATGGCTACTCTGAGATGCAAATATTAAGTATTGGATTCAAGTTTTCAAGAAGGTTTTTCCTATTTCATATCCTCAACTATGTTGTTGCCCTTTTGACATAGAAATTGTGAAGTGACAGGAGAAAGAAGTATTTTTAAAATTATGAAAGCTCACTTAAAAATATCTGTGGATCAGCCACTAATCAAAAATTCCTAGTCTAATGTTTTTTCACATGAGCAATCAAGTGATTCATTGTTAATATAATTTATCAATGCTATGATATTCATATCTTAAACAAAAACTGAAGTGTTGAAAAGACGTTAACTTGTTGTACAGTACAAGTGTTCTAATGAGTTCAAAAAATATAATTTTAATTTTAACGCAGGTTTTAAACTGGGCAAGAGAATCACCACCAGATCCACGGCAATCTCTAGACACATATTATGACCAACAAAGTGGGCGACTCATGGCATACCAGATGGAGAAACCAGAGAATCTGGTTGCTGATGATTTCAGTAGTCCTCAAAAACTTCCTGTCATCCGAACACCTGACATGCAAAGAGGCCTAGATTATTTTAAACCTTGGTTAAACGTTAACAAACAGCCATTTATACTAGTAGGACCCGAAGGATGTGGAAAAGGGTAAGATTTTGTAGTGAGAAATCGTGTATCTTAACTGCATGTTCATTTTTTGATGGTTTGAAGATAGCTGTAGTGCTGCAGGGTAAACTTCTGTGATTGAATTAAAGTGTATTGATAATGCAGAGTAGAAGAACTTTCCTCAGCATTGTACCTGATGGTGCTGATGCTTGATGCAAAAGGTGGAAAAGTCTTCCATTTTCCAGCACCCTAAGTCTAGTACTTTGGAGCTCTGGAACCATAATGTGAATTCAGCTTTGTAAATTGGTAACATCTGGTTCATGGAACTGCTAAGTTTAAGGAAGGCAAATGGTATGCTGGCCTTCATTACAAGAGGATTTGAGTACAGGAGTAAAGAAGTCTTACTCCAATTACATAGGGCCTTGGTGAGACCACACCTGGAGTACTGTGTACAATTTTGGTCTCCTTACCTAAGGAAGGATATACTTGCCATAGAGGGAGTGCAACGAAGGTTCACGAGATTGATTCCTGGGATGGCGGGACTGTCGTATAAGAGATTGAGTAAACTAGGCCTGTATTCTCTTGAATTCAGAAGAATGAGAGGAGATCTCATTGAAGCAAACAAAATTATTACAGGGCTTGATAGGGTGGATGCTGGGAGAATGTTTCCCTTGGCTGGGGAGTCTAGAACCAGGGGCCACAGCCTCAGGATAAAGGGTAGGCCATTCAGGACTGAGATGAGAAGAAATTTCTTCACACAGAGGGTGGTGAATCTTTGGAATTCTCTACCCCAGAGGGCTGTGGAGGCTCAGTCATTGGGTATATTCAAAACAGAAGTCGATAGATTTCTGACTAGTAAGGGCATCAAGGGATATGGCGATAGGGCCGGTGAATGGAATTGAGGCAGAAGATCAGCCATGATCTCATTGAATGGCGGAGCAGGCTCGAAGGGCCGAATGGCCTTCTTATGTTCTTATTCTGTGGAGTTGCTTCACGAGACACATATCATCAAAATACTACCCTTGTTGCTTTGTCTTTCCTTCACTAGCTCACCTTCCTGTCCGATTATTTTTTTCTATTACTTATTTACCATCTCAAAGCATCTGAAAGGAAAAAAACACACAAATGCTTTGATTTTTAAGTATCTATGCTGTGCATAAGGTTGCTTTCTGGTCAAGTTTTCACTGGCCCAGCTGGTATTTTGAAAGTTCCACTGGCTGGCTGGTTGACAGTTTTAATTGGAAATACAATGGTAAATTCATTGATCCTGCAGTCTCCGAGAAATCCATGCTCGATGGAAGTAGCAGTCAGAGAATCGGTGCTACAATGTTGTAGCCCAATTTGCAAGTCACCCTCTGAGCACGGCTCCCTGTTGGATTAAAAAAATATTGTATGTTGAGGCATTCTCTTGTTTTATTTTTGTTGCTAACTTCTATGTGAAAATATTTAGCTTTTTTAAATGTATCTATTGAAGAGGCAATATGGTAGGTGGGTGGAAACAGTTGGGCAGGAGGGTGACATGTCTCTGATGGGGCAGGAACCTCTGGAATTCACAAACCTGAAGCCTTACTGGTCACCACTAATGATGACTGTTGTTCATTTCCTGATTTTAGTTGTTTGTAACTGACAGATTCCAATTGCAAGATTTTTTTTATTTTCAAGAAATTTACTTGGATAATTAATGACCTAATTTAGTTTGGTGCTGTTCTAATCTTTTGAAATTCATTAATAACATGTTGTGAACTGTTGCCCTGAAACTATTTGACATGTGTAAATGTTTTCCTTTGTGGTTGCTAATTTTCTCATGAAATACAAGCTGTTCGTGTAATTTATACTGGCAAAGAACATGCTTAGGAAAATAATGCTTCAACTTGTTTATTGCTTGAACTAAATCTTCAAGCAACACCATGGCCTTCTGTGTTGACCATAATGCTAGTTAGTCTCTGGTACTAGAGGTTTCCTTTCAAATGTTTTTTTTTCTACATAGTTGTATTCTTGGACACGTTAGTATGTGATGTCTACATCCACTGGAAGAATGGGCTGCTTTTAGCCACCTAAACATGAAGTCATGCAGTATCTCTATGTGTAGTTGAATATAGTTTGTTCTTGCTCTGTTGCCACATTTATGATTGCTGTAAACAAGGGTCTAAATGTGTAACAGCAGTCTAACTGTTTAATTGAGCCATCCTGTGTATCTTGCAGAGCAGTTCTGTTGAGATTTTGTTTGTTGTTGTTGGTATCTCTTGCTTCATTCTTCCAAGATGATAAGCATCCCATTTGTTGATTTTACATAGACAGGCTAGGAGTGTGCGCAGTTACTTGGCAAGTGCAATTCAGCATAAGTAAGTGAAGTTGTACATTTTGGGGAGAAGAAAAGTGCTCTGTATCCCTTGGAGAAGATTTGTATTGCACCAAGGACAGGTTCTGTAGATGGTTTTGGCAGAGTCCTCAATTCTGTCGTTGTGCGTAGATTTATAGTCTTGACTTCTGGGCCATCAAGTTATGCTTTAGAAATCTAACATATGAATGATAAACATGCTTGTCATAAATTCTTCTCTCCATTAAAGCATTAATCAGTTTTTAAAAATGGATTAACACTTGCACTAAAATAGCTCAGAGGGATTTTAGCATCTGTATTTTAGCATCTGTATTTTAGCTGTGATTGTGTTAGCCTGATTCTTAGTTTTGGTAACCTCAACATGACTTCCTAAAACCAAGGTCTTTCTCTGTTTCTCTTCTGCATTTAATCTCTTATTATTTAAGGTGTATTTTCTGTGCTATTATTACTTCCAAAATGTCTGCTTGACATTTTTCCATAACGAACTGCATCTTGCTAGTCTATCTTGTCCCATAGTCTTTCTCAATCGTCCCACTATTTGCTATATTTTGGAATCATATTTTACAACAAGGAATGAGACTATTTATTCCATTGCACTCTGTTTGCTATCCAGTCCTATTTCCCAGCACTTTTCCTATACCCTTTAAATGTTTTTCAAATATCTATCCACTTCCATTTTAAAAGCTTTTATAGATTTGGTGTTATCGTTAATTTATAACTGTTTCTTCAATTTCTAACTCCATATAATTCATGTAAACATGAGCAGCCCCAACACAGGCCTTTTTTTGACAGAGGGTCACTTTTACCACCCTCTAGTCCTCTGGCACAATTTTCATTTCAATAGAATTTTGTAAAACTATAATCTGAACTTGTGATATTTATTTATTCCCTAGCTTCCCTCAGGATCGTTGGATGTAAACCAATTATTAATCTACCTTAAGTTGGAGTAACTTCTTCAGCACCATTTCTCTTTGAATAGTAGCCTCGCCCAACTGTTCTGCACCTACCTCTCTAGTGGTTCTACAATCCAAATATGCATCTGCTCCATTTCTTCACATTCCACTACGCTTGCCTCCTTCAGTCCTACCTTGACTATCTCTTGCTATTGGTGTACTTATATAAAAAAAACCTGTTTATTGTCCTTAATGTTCTTTTGTTAAATTTCTGTCGTAATTCCCCATAGCCTTTCTAAACTTCCTTTTGGTAGATTTTCTGTATTCTTTATATTTGCCCTGGCTTTCCTTTTATTATCTACCCGAGAAGCACTAAATACTTTTTTTAAAGTTTCAAGTTTGACCTGATCGCCAGCCTTTGCGCTCCTTTTTGCCTGCTGGAATATACTTAATTTGTGCCTTTTCCATCTCTAAATATTTCCTATTGCTGACCTATAATTCTGTTTGCCAAGTTTTCCTTCCATTTAAGGCAAAGTTGCATCTTATTTTACTACAATTTACTTTTTTTCCAGTTTAAAAATTATAAGCTTCATACAGTAATATGAAAATTCCAACCCTATTTGAGTGAAAATTTGTATTTTTGTGCTTCTGCTTTTTGTAATTTTTGGATAGCAAAGAATATATATTTGTTGAAAAACGAGTTAGCTGGGTAATACTTGCTCCATAAGGAAAATCAGACCTTGAGGCCTCATTGCTAAACCTTATGCTGCTTGACCTCTTCTGTTGAGAAGACTTGAAGATGTCCATCTGGGAGGTGCTATTATCGCATGCAAGGTTATATGCTGCTGGCCAAAAGTCTGTTTTAAGGGACAGATGTCCCTATGATTTTCAGGTTGGGTACCTAACTAACTGCATGTAGAGGATTAATAATTTGAAACATTAAGGACAGCTGCACCTAAAGGTGTCCTATAAATGATTTTTATTCGGGTGTTCCAAAAAGTAACAGTGATTTTACTGAAAAACTGTCTCCATGCAAATTTGGATCACCTTGGAGTAAAATGCAGTAACTGCTGGTTCCTCATGTCACTTTTTCACAGGCAAGAGGAAAATTACATTGAGAAATTTACTGCATAAATTTTTGATTTTGGGGACTAAAGTAGGATAACTTCATATTAGGAAATGTAAAAATAAAATTCCCTCCATGTCTCTCTGTTGCTTTTATTACTCAATTTGTAGTTTGACTGTTTTGTTGAGGGAACACCCAGAAAGTTAAAATGTTTCCTTTCTATCGGGAAAGTGTTAATCTATGTAGCAGACCTTTCATTTTAACAGTTCATTTTTATTTTCAGGATGCTTCTTCGTTATGCTTTCTCCCAGCTCAGATCCACTCAGATTGCAATAGTTCACTGCAGTGCACAGACCTCGCCTCGGCATATTCTGCAAAAGTTGAGCCAGACGTGCATGGTTATTAGTTCTAACACTGGTCGTGTATTCAGGCCAAGGGACTGTGAACATCTGGTGTTATATTTGAAAGATATTAACCTACCCAAACCAGACAAATGGGGAACCAGCAACGTTATTGCTTTTCTACAGCAGGTTAGGACATTATTAGATTTATTACATGTACATGTCATTTTTACTTTAGTTGTCTTTATGTTTAATTTTGCGCAGCTGTGCAGTATATTGTTTAAATATTTTGGTATATTAGCTTCCACTGCATTTAAGGGCATAAATAAACTGATGGTAGCTTTCTTTGAAATAATAATCTATCAGAACTGTGCAGGAAGTGCATGAAATCATACTGAGCAGCAGTGGGTATCTTAATTTGTAGAAATCTTTTTTTGAAGTAGTTTTATTGTCATTGTCACCTTTTCTCATTTATTTTGTCCCCCCTCTTTAGACATCTTCCATACACTGTTATCTACAGGAAGGAAACTGACAATCTGTTTATTTCAATGTTGTAATCAGTTATAATGGTAATGTTTTCAGGCCTCTGCAATGACAGAGTGTAATCAGCTGTTATGAGGTACAGAAACGTAGCCAGGTTATGCTTAATTTATGATTTTTACTTCTCCCTGGTAGGGAATCAACTTACCCTGTGTCCCCTCTCATGACTTGGCTTCATTTGGAAACTTGTCATTTGGGGAAGTGCAGGGCATACACATGTATCCTACCATATTGTCCTAGCAGACATTTGATTTTATTTGGAAGCACAAGGACAATTGGAGTCTTCAGAAATTTAAAACTAGATCTAAAATTCAATATTTATGCTTAAATTTTACCTATTATTTAATCAGCATCTATGTATATTACTGGTTGAGTTGATCTTACTTAGCTTGTTTGTAGCTGAAAACCTGGTATAATGCTGTATATATTTATAACTCCTTTGTGTTTATAAAAAAAAAAATTCCAAAGGCTTTGACTTACCATGGCTTTTATGATGAGAATTTGGAGTGGGTTGGATTTGAAAATATTCAGATCGTGGCTTCAATGTCAGTAGGTGGTGCTATGGGACGGCATACCCTAACGACAAGATTTACATCTATTGTCAGGATCTGTACAATAAAGTAAGTACTATAATGGCCATTTATTCTTCCAGCGATGTAAATAGATAGCATCTATATATCATTAAGTTATGCATTTATATTAAAGTAATAGATTTCCAGTAAAGGAAATAAATTAAATTGAATTTTGTAAGCTGGAGCGTGTTGTTTTCAGAAAAATACAAATTTCTGTGTGATTTTTCAGTACTGACTGCTGTTTCATTGCTCCTTTCTTTACTATGCAATTATTATTTTTAAAATTTTTGACTCCTCAGATTACTGCATTCTTCAATGACTATGTTTGATGTAACTTGTTAGTCATGTTATTAACTTAAGCACACTGCTCTATCAGGGTAATTTGTATTCCACAATCTGTCTTTGAACAGTCTTGCCCACTTCAGTTGTTTTTCAGCTCCACAGATCAACATAAATACAGAGTTCTGCATATCTAGCTCTGCAGAGCACACTGTTTCTTTTGGTTGTTAGCATATTTATAACAGCACTCATTTTTGGGCAACAGCCAACTTTTTTGATGTAGAAAGTTGTCAATGGTTTGAATGTTCTTCGATGCAGGATGAAGGGGAATAGGAAAGAATATAACAAGGACTGCTATGAAGGGAGCCTCTTTGTAAGTTCTCAGGGCAAGGTGTGAGAAGCACAGTGAAATCGATGAGCTATGAGCTGATCCTTCATCTCTTGTTGCAAGGCACTGTTGTGGCCCTGCGTTCTTTGCTTATTTCTCTCCTTCTAGGTTATGCAATATGCAGCAGACCACGACAATGCGTGACACTCTATCTGGGATATATTGCAGCGAGCCCCCTCCCCCTTTAACTCCCCGAGCGGTCCAGACATCTGAACTTCTGCATAAGCAGTTCTATTGTGTGCTCTGTAAGGATCCTGGCTTTGATTGCATCTGTACTGCTCATGCCTGGTAGTGTTATGTAGATGGTGTCAGCCAGGTCTGCAGGGGGTATCGCTTGTCTGCCTGCTGCCACTCTGTTATACTTCTTCCAGGGTCAAAGAGTGGGAGAATGGTAGAGTGTCTGAGAATAAAAGCATTATGGCAGCTTCTTGGGTACTTTGCACAGACCTGCATGATGGTGCAGATTTGCAGGATGCTGTTCCTGTGATTGGTAGAGTACATTGATAGAGTAGTATCCTATTCTGTTGATGAATGTTGTTGACTCATGTTCTGGTGCCCTCATGGCTACAGTCAATCACACCCTGAACGTGAAGGAAGCCAGCCACTGCTGGAAAGCTACAAGCTCTGTCCTGTTGACTGCTGAGGTCAGTGGGGAAGGTAATGTCTTGCTCGACCCTATCAAATAGGGTGTCAGTCAACTGCTTAATGCAGTTGTGAACTGCAGCCTGTGAGATGTGGCTGATGTCGCCTGTAGCAGCCTGAAAAGTTGCAGTAAAAATTCAGGGCTGTGGAGGGACACTGGCAAGGCATGTGTCCCTGCAGGCAGAAGGTCATGTTGCAGAAGTCTGCAAAAAGCCTCCCTGGAGAAGCGCAGTTTCATCCTGCACTGCTCAGTTAGGTCCAAAAAGGCAAGACAACAACAACAACTTGCATTTATATAGCGCTTTTAATGTAGCAAAATGTCCCAAGGTGCTTCACAAGAGTGTTATCAATAATTAAAAAAAAATGATATCGCGCCACAGAACGAGTTATTAGGACAGATGACCAAAAGCTTGATCGAAGAGGTAGGTTTTAAGGAGCATCTTAAATAAGGAGAGAGCGGTGGAGAGGTGGAGAGGTTTAGGGAGGAAATTCCAGAGCTTAGAGCCAAGGTAGCTGAAAGCACGGCTGCCAATGGTGGAGCGATTAAAATTGGGGATTCACAAGAGGCTGGAATTGGAGGAGCGCATAGACCTTGGTGGGGTGGGTGGGTGGTTGTACGGCTGGAGGAGGTTACAGAGATAAGTAGGGGTGAGACTATGGAGGGATTTGAAAACAAGAATGAGGATTTTAAAATTGAGGTGTTGTTGGACCAGGAGCCAGTGTAGGTCATCAAGCACAGGGGTTGATGGGTGAACAAGACTTGGAGCGAGTTAAGATACGGGCAGCAGAGTTTTGGATAAGCACATGTTTATGTAGGGTGGAAGAAGGGAGGCTGGCTAGGAGAGCATTGCAATAGTCAAGTCTAGAGGTAACAAAGGCATGGATGAGGGTTTCAGCAGCAGATGAGCTGAGGAAGGGTAGGAGTCGGGCGATGCTACGGTGGTGGAAGTAGGCAATCTTGGTGATGGAGTGGATATGTGGTTGGAAGTTCATCTCGGGGTCAAACACAACATTAAGGTTACAAACAGTCTGGCTCCGCTTCAGGCAGTTGCCAGGGATGGGGATGGGAACGGTGGTCAGGGAATGGAATTTGTGGCGGGGAATGGCTTCGGTCTTCCCAATATTTAGTTGGAGGAAATTACTGCTCATCCAATACTGGATGTCGGACAAGCAGTGTGACAAATCAGATATAGTGGAGGGGTCAAGAGAGGTAGTGGTGGGATAGAGCTGAGTGTCGTCAGCGTAAATGTGGAACCTGATGTGTTTTCGGATGATGCTGCCGAGGGCCAGCATGTAGATGCGAAGTAGGAGGGTCCAAATTTTGATTCTTTGGGGACTCCAGAGGTAATGGTGCGGGAGTGGGAGGAGAAGACATTACAGATGTTTATCTGGCTATGATTCAATAGATAAGAATGGATCCAGGCAAGGGCAGTTCCACCTAGCTGGACAACAGAGGAGAGGCGTTGGAGGGGAATGGTGTGGTCAGTTATGTCGAAGGCTGCAGATAGGTTGAGCAAGATAAGGAGGGATAGTTTACCATGGTCACAGTCACGTAGAATGTCATTTGTGACTTTGATAAGGGCGGTTTCAGCACTGTGACTTGTAGACCCAGTGTGCTGGGTATGGCCTCCTATGCACAGCCCCCCTCACCTGATGTATTCTGAGATGCCCAGGTGGTGGCTGCTGCTCCTCCAAGTCTTGCTCCATCCAGAAGAAAGAAGCAAGATTAGCTCCCTTAAAGAGTAGGGAAAGTTGACTAAAGGGTTATGAGACAGCAGAAGTTAAGATCTGGAAGCTGGAAACACTACTGGCAATCCAGACAGCAAAGAATCATGTGATCCAGTGAGTTGCAGCTTAGATCCCCTTTTATACTGTCCCAGGAGCTCTCCTACAGCAATCCTACTAGGCTTTGCTGGCGGGTCCAAGGCAAATTTAAATTAAAATGCAATGGGAACAGGTATGATGTTGGTGGAGCAGGGCTTTGATCTTTTAATTATGACCCCGTTTGCCTGGGGTGGGTGCCTGACACACAACCACAAACAGGTAAGTTAAAAGGGTGGGGTGTCGGGAAGACTGCGGGGCGGCCACAGGTGTGACTAACTCCCCACCTGCACTGTTCCTGCTGGGTGGCAGGGGGGGGGGGCAGTGGTTGAAATTGGCCCTAAAGTGTTCTATAGAAAGTGAAACAAAATGTTGTAGCCCCCATGTCTCTTGTGACTGAGTTAAGGAAATAGCAATTATTTATTTGTGATTTCAGCTATCCTGATAGAGAGCAACTGCAGGCGATCTACAGTGCATATCTACAGCCTGTGCTGCATAGGAATCTAAAGAATCATCCTGTATGGACATGTCCTGCACGAATACACCAGCTGGCTGGTTCCCTGGTACAGGTTTATGAACAGGTATGTTCCACTTAGGTTGATATTTCTACCACACTTAATACTAAATTTAATTTGGTGTTTTCATAATATAAACATATTATGGAGGATTTTTCTTTTTTGAATTGTGCTGGTTTTCCGGTCTGACTTTTGGGGAAGGTGGTGGTGGTGGTTTTGGATAGAAGGCTTGGGTGGTGACCTGTCCCACCAGGCCAAGGCACATTTCTGTTCCTGCAGCAAGCTTCAGCCGTCACTACTTTTGAACAATGGTATTGCGTGCCCAAAAAGGGGCTGGTGTAAGCAAATAAGGCAGTAGTAACAGCGTGATATCATGCATCACATTTTCTGTCATTCCCGCCAAGGCAATGCTGAGCTAATGAGGAGAACAATTTACTGATATTCAGCAAAGGTAGGGATGGTTTAGCCCTTTTGCAAATAAAAAAAAAAGTTCACCCCAGGAAGCATAATCAATCAATTGGCACTCCTTGTGCAAGATCTAGCATGGAAGAGACTAAGTCCTGCAACAGCTGGGATTTTTATCCCCTAGCCTGGCTCCCAGGCATGGACAGAAACCTCATTAAGAGTCTGTGAATTAGGCCAACCCCAGGAAATTCGCCAGAGTTATCGGCACAACTGTTGGTGAGTGGAATTCCTGCCCCACCGCACTTAGAGGCTTAATTGCTGAGGAGGAAAATCTAGACCAGTGTTTCATTTTGCTTGTAAAAAAAAACCCTATAAACTATGCTAGTTATAGGGCTGGCCAGTCAAAATGCATTAGATTGAACTTTCCTTTATCTTTGTAACTTAGTTTAAAAAATATTGTTGCCGAAACTTTAGCTTAGTACTGAGAGTGTTCATCAATAGGATCGACAATTCTTGCACTGTGCAATAACTACTCAGTTAAACATGTACTGTGAATATTCTTATCACAATTCTAAAGGAATATTGGCATCTGCAGGGTTCTTTACACTACAACTGTAATTTTTGTGCGAAGCAGTCTTGCTACAGTCATAGTGTGAATATAGCTTAAATCTGGAGTCAATTGGTCCTTAATTGCAGATTTACACGACATAATTTTACTATTGGAGCAAAATGGAAACCAATTTGCACTAACGCTAAACTGTAGTGTAAATGCACACTAAAACTGGATTACACAATATTTGCTTCTGTGTTTTTTAATGTAATTTTTCTCTCAGCTGTGTAATGTTTACATAAATTTAGAAATTACATTTTACAAATAGGCTAACACCTCGTTTTTAAAATCGCAGAGCAATGTCATATAAGTGCATTAAGCATTCATATTGTAAACAGTGGTTTCCAGGCTATAGGTGGAAGTTATAGTACAAGGAAGATCATACAAAACTCATTGTAATGTAAATGTCTTAATTATTTTACATCTAAATTACAAGTGAATGGCTTTGTTGAAATGAGGGAAATAATGAACACAGTACTTTTAAGGTTCCTCCCTCCGCCTCACAGTAGACTTGGAAACCACACAATTCCCCTCAGTTCTGCATTATATATAGCTGATTTATACTTTCTAGTCCTTATTGAAGTTTTGCACATAAATTTTCACTACTTTCCCATGGATTTGAAAATAAATCTCAAATTGGAGGGCTTTATTTTTTTAACAGCTCTGCAGTTTAGGTGTGTTAATATATGTCATCGTCTCTGACTGCATCAGGGTTCTGATCACCTTATACAACTATGGCCTAGAAATTCGGTACCTTAGCGCCTCCTGCTAGTGCCCGGGCGGGCGCTAACGGGGTGCGAAGGGCTTATTGTCCGGGTGCGGCGATTCCAACGCTGCGCATGAAATTCAGTCGGCATTTAGCGCCAGCGCTAACATGTAGCGCCTGGCCCTCTAGCGCCGCTCAGACTGTGACGTCATTGAGTGTGCAACACCCCGTTAGCACCCCGGATACGAAATTCAGTCGCTTCCCCTGATTTACTGCCTGCCGCTGAGAATGAGAGAAATAGCAGGTGTTGATACCTGGGATTGCCGCTCCCGGGGCGCTATTTAAAGGGATCACTTACCGGTTCATTGGGAGGTCAGATTCATTGCTGGCTTGTCAGATAGCGTTTTGGCTGCGTTCACATTTTCTCCATCTTTGCTTTGTTGCTGCTCTAACAGTTTCTTCACATGTATTGCTCTGAACATTTCTACGTCCTCTTTTCTCTCATTTATGGGGGCAGTACTGGCACTCCACCTTGCCCTCCGGCATCTACGTCAGAGGCAGCGGATGCAGAGACAGAGATTGCCAAATGTGACCAGAGGTAGGAGGAGGGCCGACAGACCTTGCAACAGGAGGCCTTACCCTCCCAGGGTTTTCCAGGAGTACTTCACCTACATTCATCTCTCAGAGGAGCAGTGCCTTAGAAGGCTCCGCTTCAGCAAGGAGGTGGTCACGGAGCTCTGCCACCTCCTGCAGCCAGACCTCCAGCCTCAGCTCAGGACCAGGGCGTCTCTCTCAGTGGCAGTTAAGGTCACAATCGCTCTCAATTTGTACGCCAGTGGCTCCTTCCAGGCTTCAACAGGGGATATTGCAAAGATTTCGCAGTTCAGCGTCCATTGCTGCATCCGGGAGGTAACGGACGCTCTCTACAGAAGAAGAAGGGAGTACACCTCAATTCCCCATCACCAGAGAGAAGCAGGACGAACGCACATGTGGCTTTGCAAGGATAGTGGGCTTCCCCATGGTTCAGGGTGCCATTGACTGCACCCACGTGGCATTGCGGGCACCTCATCACAATGCAGAGATGTTCCGTAACCGCAAAGGCTACCACTCTCTGAACGTTCAGTTGGTGTGTGACCACAGACGGCTCATCCCCGCCGTCATTGCCCGCTATCCTGGCAGCAGCCACGGTGCATTCATCCTGCGACAGACCGGTATCCCAGCACTGTTCCACCCACCACATGAAGCTCGCGGCTGGCTGCTCGGAGACGAGGGTTATCCACTCGCCACCTGGCTGATGACACCCATCCGCAACCCCAACACTCCTGCTCAGCACGCATACAGTGAGAGCCATAGCACCACCAGGAACCTGATCGAACAGACTATCGGGGTGCTAAAGCAACGGTTCCGCTGCCTTGACCGCTCTGGAGGAGCCCTGCAGTATTCCCCTGCTCGAGTCTCCCTTTTTATCGTTGAGTGCTGCATGCTGCACAACCTGGCCATTCTGAGGGCCCAGCCATTGCCACTAGGTATTGGAGGTCCACCTCAGGAGGAGGAGGAGGATGAAGAGGAGGAGCAACAACAGCAACGGAGGAGGGAGGCACTCAATCTTGCTTCTGCAAGGGCTGTGCGTGAGCGCCTCATTAGACAGCGCTTCCAATGAATGATGTAGCACATGGCGTTTGCACAGCACAACCACCTCATTACATCCAGCTCGCAGTCCCTATCACCGGGCAAAGGTCAAATGAGAAACATGACAAAATGTGCAACGTCAAATTAACAATTTATTATCGAACCATTTATCAACAAACACAACTCTTTCTTATCAAACTGAACTATTAGTTACCAAACACACATATTTATTTACAAACATAACTATTTGTCCACAAACACATCAATTTATCAACACACACTAGCCCCATTTGCTACTAAAGCATTCTTTACTCCCCCTTCTTCAATGATTTCCCTCCCCTTTTGATTTCCCCCCTCCCAACCCTGCTGTTCCTCCGTAATGTGGCCCCAGTGGCTGCAGCAAGGCTGGTGGAAGGCTGCTGAGTCTGGAAGCCAGAGACTGCAGATGGCCTTGCAGGATGCCCTTGACCAGCTCTGGGCCTGGAAGGCCTGGCTGCAGACTGCACCAACTCAGCATAGGCGGCAACAGTCTGGGCTGGCTGGGTTACAGGCTGCGACAAGTGCAATGGCAGAGTGGCAGTGGTTGGGAGCAGGAATGCTGTCATCCTGAGAGAGGACAGCACCTTCCTGTTCGACCGACACACTGCCACTCCCCTGGGGCAGAACCTCAGCATCCGGAGCAATCTGCTCGAGCACAGATTGCTGGCCTGCTGCAGCACCGTGAGATCCCCGGTGGACTGTGTGCGACCCAGCGACGATGGCAGCAGTCAGAGCTTGCGTGGCATCAATCTGAGACTGCATGAGAGCAGTCAGAGATTGGATGCCAGCAACCACCGACTCTATTACAGTACTAAGCCGTTGCGTTGCTTCGGCCTGTGCTGCAATAGCTGCTGCCACTTCACCCATGACATGCGGCATGAGGTCTGGGTCCCCACGGTCTCTCTGCGAGTCGACCATTCTTTGCAAACTGCCAAGGATGGGCTTGATGGTGTGAGCAGAGCTGAGTGCAATGTTGGAGGCGGACTCCTCCATGCTTCTTGCCAGTACATCCATGCTCTCGGGCACCCTTGCCATTGCACCCGTGAGCTCGATGTGCACGACCATCGCCCGTCTGGTCAACGTCTCCACATAGACGTCCTCGCCCTCCGGGGAGATGGCCCCCGAGCTTCCCTTTCCCCTTGGTGTTGCTGCAGCCCGCTGGGTACCGGAGCTTCACCCACATCAGACCCATCTACTAGGCTCCCCTCCAGCGACCGCGTCACCCCATTATTGGACCTAGCGCCTTCGGGAGACACAGGCAGTGAGGCTCTGGCTTGTTCTTATCCTCCTCTCCCTCGTCGCTGCCACTGGGAGGCTGAGGGACCGGCTGGTCAGCTGGTGGCTGATTATCTGAAAGCATAAAGGGACAAGAGTGAGGTTAAGGAGGAGGGGCAGGAAGGGAGCAAGGAATGAAGACAGTATACTTAGATGGAAAGTGTGAAAGGCTTGTGGTATGAGAGAAGAGGGAGAGGTGATGAACGTACCGTTGTTGTCCCCAAGGGGGTCGACGTCTCCGATGGCCACAGTGCCCACGACCTGGGCCCAATAACAACAACAACAACAACTTGTATTTATATAGCACCTTTAACGTAGTAAAATGTCCCAAGGCGCTGCACAGGAGTATTTTAAGACAAAACATTTGACACCGACCCACATAAGAAGAAATTAGGGCAGGTGACCAAAAGCTTGGTCAAAGAGGTTGGTTTTAAGGAGCGTCTTAAAGGAGGCTGAAGAAGATTACAGAGATAGGGAGGGGCGAGGCCATGGAGGGATTTGAAAACAAGGATGAGAATTTTGAAAACGAGGCGCTACTTAACAGAGAGCCAATGTAGGTCAGCGAGCACAGGGGAGATGGGCGAACGGGACTTGGTGCAAGTTAGGACACAGGCAGCCGAGTTTTGAATGACCTCAAGTTTACGTAGGTTAGAATATGGGAGGCCAGCCAGGAGTGCGTTGGAATAGTCAAGTCTAGAGGTAACAAAGGCATGGATGAGGGTTTCAGCAGCGGATGAGCTGAGGCAAGTGCAGAGATGGCGATGTTACGGAGGTGGAAATAGGCGGTCTTTGTTATGCTGCGGATATGTGGTCGGAAGCTCATTTCAGGGTCAAATATGACACCAAGGTTGCGAACAGTGTAGTTCAGCCTCAGACAGATGTTAGGGAGAGGGATGGAGTCAGTGGCTAGGGAACGGAGTTTGTGGCGGGGACCGAAAGCAATGGCTTCGGTCTTCCCAATATTTAATTGGAGAAAATTTCTGCTCATCCAGAACTGAATGTTGGACAAGCAGTCTGACAATTTAGAGTCCGTGGAGTGGTCGAGAGAAAAGGTAGTGAGGTGGAGCTGGGTGTCGTCAGCGTACATGTGGAAACTGACGCTGTGTTTTCGGATGATGTCGCCAAGGGGCAACAGTAGATGAGAAATAGGAGGGGGCCAAGGATAGATCCTTGGGGGACACCAGAGGTAACGATGCGGGAGCGGGAAGAGAAGCCATTGCAGATGATTCTCTGGCTATGATTAGGTAGATAAGAATGGAACCAGGCGACACGGTAACTTAGCTGCGCCTCCCCTTTGGGGGAGACCACTCGCTCTTCCAGGTTTGTAAGGGAGTGCAGGTACGCCTCACCTCCTCCCGTTCGTAGCTGCTCCCTCCT
Organism: Squalus acanthias; assembly: GCA_030390025.1. Taxonomy (NCBI): domain Eukaryota; kingdom Metazoa; phylum Chordata; class Chondrichthyes; order Squaliformes; family Squalidae; genus Squalus; species Squalus acanthias. The sequence goes on along the minus strand of CM059431.1, from coordinate 47,444,384 downwards.
GTTGTGAGCAAGCTTGGCTTCCAAGAAAAAGGAAAGCGTGTGAGTGAGTGTGCAGCTATGTGTTTGGCAGATGTGCCTACCATAGTTGAATAACTGTTTATGTATGCAAGGCGTGAGATGTGGATGTGACTTTTAGTAGGTAGGCATAGTTGGTGGGTGAGTGTTGGGGATCTGGCGGTTTATACAGTGTGTGCACAGAGTGAGATTGAGATGGTGGCATGTAGAGGTTTATGAAGCATGTACTCATCCTGACCACCTGAGTGAGGTCGTTGAACTTCCGGCACTGGGTGAGCATTCTGTGCACCACACTTCTGGCCGACACGTCCTGGGCGACCTCCCTCCACATCCTCCTAAAGGCCTGTGGCAATGGCCTCCTGCCAGTGTCTGGGAAGAGCACTGCCCGTCGGCGTTTCATGGCCATGATCAGAGCCTCCAAAGCGTGGTTGCTGAACCGGCGAGCTCTCTCTCTCTCTGGGCCTCTGATCAGCCAGGACTTCTTTGAGTGAAGGCTTGTAGCTCCTTGCAGGCCCAGTTCACAAGCAGCAATGATCAGAGTGAGGTTGTGCAGCATGATTAAACCTCCCCTTTAAGAACTGGAAGGCGCCAGTCTGTCTGATGACTTTCTAATTGACAGCGCCGGAACTTGATTAGCGTTCTGAAGGTAGCACCTCGTTCTCTGACGTTAGCGCCCTAAGAGAAGTGTGCAGCGTTTGATTTAGTGCTCCACTTCCCTCTTGGTGTGCTAAAACTCAGTTTCGCGGTCGCCGGTGCTACAGTTAGCGCCCCAAAATGGTCAATACCAAATTTTTCCCACATTGGGTTTTAAATTCTGCACATTGTCATAATTCCTGATGTAAATAAACTATTTGCTTGCCAGTTTCTAAGTTACTGCAGTTTGCAAATCTATTTGTTTTTCTTAATTATACTACATTTGAAGAATTTAAAAATGTGTTCTTACTCTGTACATCTTTTTAAAGAAAATTTTGAATATAATGTTAGTTTTGCAGTTGACTTTTTTTATTCATTCATGGAATGTGGGCGTCGCCGGCAAGGCCAGCATTTACTGCCCATCCCTAATTGCCCTTGAGAAGGTGGTGGTGAGCCGCCGCCTTGAACCACTGCAGTCCGTGTGGTGAAGGTACTCCCACAGTGCTGTTAGGGAGGGAGTTCCAGGATTTTGACCCAGCGACGATGAAGGAATGGCGATATATTTCCAAGTCATGATGGTGTGTGTCTTGGCTACTGCCAAATTGATGCCCTGGTTCTGATGAAGACTGTTAGAAACTATTAACACAGACACTCTCCTCCTTGGGTTCCTCAGCGTGATGGCAAGGACCCTTAAACATCTGAGTTGTTACATTCTAATAGTTTTCTTACTTTTTCTATTTGTTTATTAAACTGATTCCTGTTCATTATAGGTTCGAACAAAGTTTACAGTGGATGACAACAGTCATTACCTCTTTACTCCTTGCGTTCTTACTCAGTGGGTACTTGGATTGTTTCGATATGACCTTGAGGGAGGTAAGACTCTCTAACTAAAATTCATTTTTTTCCCCCTCCTTTCTCTTTTTCTCTCTCTCTCTCTGTCTGTACCTCACAGGTAAAGTTAAAATGTTTATATATTCTAACTATCAATGAAACACAGGCAACAATCAAGGATAACTGGAGGCATTTTTGTTTGCTTTTAAAGTTAAATACATTTTTAAAAATAACTCAAATTAGGATGAGGAAAACTACTCAGTCCATATATCTCTGTCATTGCCTCTGTGTCTCTCTTGCTATGGCCGAGATTTTCCTTACCTCGGCGGGCGATGTCATGGCGGGTCCTGACCTCGCTGCTGGCTCCATCCTGCTCTGGAAAATTATTTTACGTTGATGGGGCTTGTTATGCCCGCCCAGCGCGTTTCCTGGTCCAATTAGAGGTAGCGGGTCTGGTGACGTCATTATGACGTGTCATCAGCCAGTTTCCTTAAAGGGACCATGGCCAACTTTCTTTTAACATTTGTGCTGTCATTGTTCTGCAGCATTAAAGTGCTGCAAACACTGACGAGCACTGCACAGAAGTGCAGGGCTGCACCCAAGTTCTCCCATGACTCCCTCCATATGGAGGGAGTCAGAGCACGCAGGGAGGTCCTCTTCCCTTCCGATGGGCAGAAGACACCTCCCCAGGACACCAACACAGCCTAGTTGCACATTGCAGAGGAGGAAACAAGCAGGGATGTCATCAGGAGGACCTGGGTGCATTGGCGCAAACCTTTCAATTGTCCCATTAGATCATGAAATGTCCGTCCAAAGCCATACTCGCCTTCATCCTGCTGTGCCTCTCATCACATCCCCATCACTCTGCTTTCTCTACCCTACCCCTGCACATCCTTACTCATACCAACTTAGCTTGCACCTCGACCCATCCCCCTCTATCTACATTATCACTTCCCCATCTCACTAGCCACCTCTCACACTCACCCTCAACCTAGTGCAATCATACCAACTAACAACAAACAAGGGTAGCCACTGGGTGTTTTATCCAATGTTCATGTAAAGTTTCTGTTAATGTGCTGTCAAACATTGAAATCTTTATTTTCAACACTTTCCATTCTTGGACAGATCTGTGTGCACCTTTGAAGTGGCTTAGTGAGTTGCAGTGAATGGTGAGACATAACGGTACCCCCCGCAATGGTGGAGTGTGTGAAAGGAATGGCTTGGACATTGTAGGGATGCTTTATGGTGTTGGTGTGGGGTGGTGCCAACCTGGCACATCATGTGGCAGCCAGGGTGTACAACGTCAAGTGAAGTAAATCTGGCCATGGTGAGGCCATCCCTTGCCTCCCGGGCAGCAGTTTTGTCGGGTGCTGATGCCGTGTCCTGTGCAGCATCAGGTGATTGCGGAGAAGGTTGGTGTTGTTGGTGCTACTGCTGTGCCTGGTGCTGCTGGTGTTGGGGCTGATCGTGATCGGATTCTGAGGAGCAAGGTGAGAGAGTATAAAGGGCACCCATGTTGATGAAATAGATGGCAGGTGAAGTAGAGATGACGGAAGCATTCTGTCAATGGTGAGAGAGTTCTTCCAATGAGTTAAGAGCGAATGGAAAGTTTAAAGCCTGCAGAATCTGTGCTGGAAATGGACTGAGAAACAGCTTGTGGCTGAGGAAAGTGATGATCTGTCAGGTGGGAGCTTTTACTGTACATTTGAAGCTGTCAAGTAATCAGCCGGAGCAATGGGCACTGAACTCCCACCTCAGGTTGACAGCTGTGGTCCCCGAACAGCGTGGTTCCTGTGGCCATCAAGTTAAAGTGAAAAGGTAAGTTAAAAAAGCCTGTTAATGATCTGTCAACTAGATGGTATTGAGTTGCTGCTGCCTGTCGGGTCTGCTCAGCGCTGACAGACCCGACATTGGGAAAGGCGCGTTGTGGCGGGTAGACAGTGGGTTCCCGACCCCCTGTCAAAAAAATCAAATTTCCCACCCAACCCACCACCGATCATGCCCGCTGACCCCCCAGAAAATTCCGGCTTATGTCTCTTTTGTCTTTCTGTTCCTCTCTCTTTGCTGCACATTTAGAATGCTTACATTTAATAACAAGCAACAAAACACATGATAATCAAGTGATAATTAGATAATTTTGAGAGACAAAGACTTTATTAGGAACTGATAAGCATTTTATCATTTAACTAGCTTACATCTTACTGATGCATCCTGGGAAACTGTACATGTTTAGACTTCACTTAACAGATTCACCACTCTGGGTGAAAATATCAATTCCAAGTTCAGGCTTTTGAGGATGGCGGAGGCCTTCAAGTACAAACTTTAATTATGTTATTAAAAGATACAAAAACAATTCAGTTGATGAATTAAATTATGTTCTGAATTTTTTTTTTAATTGGTTTGATTTTGTTTAAAACGTTATTTTGGACATCAGAGATTTAGGTTACTAAGGAAAATAGTAAAAGATGAATTAAAAAAAAAACATTTTAAGCGATTTCATTGGTTCATAACAAACTATGATGGTGAAAGTTGACGGCAATATTGATTGGGAAATACTGACATACCAATTTACAGTGGGAAAAGTTGATATAAAAGTGTGACCAAAATCATGACAACAGTGAGTAAGATTTGTGGAAAGAATGTGTACCTTCAGTGCAAGATATTTAATGAGGTATTAGTCGATCTCTTGTGATATTTTATACAAATAGGATATACACAAGTGCAGGCAAAGCAGCGTTAGGCAGGGGGATAAATGGACCAAGGTGGGAGAGGAAATAGACATACGTGGGGAGGGGCAGGTGGGAGATTTGGTCTGGGATGGTGAGAGAAAGGAAGGATACAGGGAAGAAGAGGAGAGAATGGGTAGAGTGGGTAGAACGGATGGAGGGGTGCCATGGTTCTGTGGCTCTCAAAGCTTCACTGTTTCTCAATATTTTATGGCAGATAGAAAGTAGAGTGGTGGGGGCAGAAAATCACAAGGAATACTTGGCTTATTTCTATTTGAAATCTGATCCTGGCTGCGGCACAGGAATCATTTGATTTTAAATGAAATACGAGTGAGTTTGACACTCAGGACTTCACTTGACCCCTCAATGCAATTACTGCCTCTTAATTGTCCCTTGCACTTTCTGATCATGAATCTTAATTCTAACACCTCTCTAATATTGAAAGCTCTGGTAAAACATGAGAGCAAAGGTCAGTTTATAACTTTCATCCCGAGATAACGTTGCCAACTCTCCCGGCTTACCCGGAAGTCTCCAGCAACCCAAGAGAAAAGTAGAGTTTGCACTTCCTGGTTTGCATCTTTCTTTTCCTACACATGGATGGCCTTCTGGTTCTCAGAACTTCTAGCACGATACCCCTCTCACCCACCATCGTTCCTTCCTCCCTGGCACTCGAGACTCTACGTACAAGCACAGTTACAGCTGTTTGTCTACTGTTGACAGCCACCCCGCCACTATACCTTCACCAGAAGTGCGATTCTGCCACACTTCCTGCAAAGTTATGGCAGCAGAGTGAGATTGGCTACAAGTAAATCCCCAGCCACACAGACAAGTTCTCAAAGATTCATCTTGCATTTATAAAATTGCTAAAAAGTTTGTGTGAACCTATATTCTGCACTGTGTGCTGTTTTAGGAAAAACTAAGATCACTTGAAGGACACAGTTACCACACAACAGATTTTGGTATCTGCTTTCTTCTGTACAGAATGGCTGTGACTGGCTAAGGATCAGCCAGTCTACACGGGCTCTTTGGTCGCCCATGTATAGGCAACCAATTAACACTCCAAAAACCACAAGACTCTTGATGAATTGCAGCTCTCTTCCCTCTTTCAGTTTGTTTGGCTGTAGTGTGGCTCTTCATGTCTACCACTCCATCATTGGCTACTGTGGCTTCAACAGCTCAAGCAGTCCCAGGTCCTGCTCTGAGACTGGTGTCAAGAGAAGAAGAAGAAGTATAGAGAGAGGAATGGTAATCAATGTATCAATGAAATTTTGGCCTTGTCAGCTCACACCCGAGGTTTGCTACTGGTATAGAATAGTACTTTGTCCTGAATCTATTGCAACATAAGTGATTTCAAGCTCTTGTGCTTACTCCAGTGTTTGTCGCTTTCCTCTCCTGAGCTCTAGGTCATAAGGGTTTGTGTTCTCACTCTCCTTGCTCCTCATCTAAATGTCATGGGGTCAAATGTCACATGATCAAATCTCCAGGACTACATCCAACCAAAGTTGGCAATCCCAGGGATGTGGTGGGGGGATAGGAGCAGGGATGGGAAAAGGAGGGACAGGGGCAGGGAAAGTTAGTGAAAGGTAGGGATGTGACTGGCCAAGGTCAATAAATGCTCTGAGCAAGGAAGGCGGGAGGTTGGGGGATAAAGGATGGGATGATAAATGCTATCAGCGGCAGGAGGAGATGGAGGCCAGTAATTGCTCTTGTGTTTGTAGCTTGCGGGTGCGGGTTTTGATTCTCAGCCGGGGGGTGGGAGGGACAAGGCAATAGGTGTTCTCGTCTGGGGGTAGACAGTAGAAGGCTGGTAAGTGGTCTCAGCGGGGTTGGGGAAGGTAAGTGAAATTAATTGGGGAGTGAGGGAGGAAAGTTTACATGTTTCTATTGGAAGGGAGGGAGGGGGAAAGCCTAAGTGCAGATTTTGTGAGCCCTAAGAAGCAACAAGTGAGGTTTGGTCGTATTCTGACATCATGCGTCCCAAGCAATAACAAATAGGGAAATGGCTAGTGAGCAATGGTCTTGACTGCTTTAGTGTGGAGACTTTGGCTTAAATGGCAATGGGAGGGGGCTTGGAAGAAACTCCAAATAGGGGGCCAGAATGGGATTCTGAGAGTATATAGCTGGGAAGTGGTTTTGCTGCTCAGTGAAAGAATCAGTGATGTTTCGAGAATCTGTGTTGCAAGATGGCTGGCGATACCAATCATGCTGCAGTAAGGTAAAGAGTTTTTCTAAATACTTTGCAATTTCAAATACTTTACTATAAACTAGTGTTACAACTCAATTAACACTTATCTTTTGTCCTTATTTTGAGACTCTGCAGGAAGAGCAAGCACATTCCTGCATTGCCACCCAGTGGCTTTGTGATGGAACTGCATGCTTACATGCATGCTGATTCTCGGGAAGAAAATACTGTTCTTATCACAATCCCCACAGTGCAGATGGAGGCCATTTCGGCCCATCGAGCCTGCACCGACACATATCCCACCCTATCCCCGTAACCCCACGTATTTAATCCCCCTAACACTAAGGGTCAATTTATCATAGCCAAATCAACCTAACCCGCACATCTTTGGACATCTTATGCTGAATTCATCGAATCATAGAATAGTACAGCACAGAAGGAGGCCATTCGGCCCATCGAGTCTGCGCCAGATCTTTCGCACAGCACTTCAGTTAGTCCCACTCCCCGCTCTTGCCCCATATCCCTGCAATTTTTTCTCCTTCAAGTATTTATCCAATTCTCTTCTGAAAGCTACTATTGAATCTGTTTCCACCACCCTATCAGGCAGTGCATTCCAAATCCTAACCACTCATTGCGTAAAAAAGTTTTTCCTCATGCCTCTGGTTCTTTTGCCAATCACCTTGAATATGTGCCCTCTCGCTATTGATCCTTCAGCCACTGGAAACAGTTTCTCTTTTATCTAAACCCTTCATGATTTTAAACACCTATCAAATCTCCTCTTAGCCTTCTCTGCTCCAAGGAGAACAACCCCAGCTTCTCTAGTCTGTCCACGTAACTGTAATCCCGCATCTCTGGAATATTCTAGTAAAGCTTTTCTGTACCCTCTCCAAAGCCTTCACGTCCTTCCTAAAGTGCGGTGCCCAGAATTGGACACAATACTCCAGCTGGGGCCGAACTAGTGTTTTATATAGGTTTAGTATAACTTCCTGGCTTTTGTACTTCATGCCTTTATTTATAAATCCCAGAATCCCATATGCTTTATTAACTGCTTTGTTAACCTGTCCTGCCACCTTAAGGTTTTTTTAAATTCGTTTATGGGATGTGGGCGTCGCTGGCAAGGACAGCATTTATTGCCCATCCCTAACTGCCCTTGAGAAGGTGGTGGTGAGCCGCCACCTTGAACCGCTGCAATCCGTGTGGTGAAGGTATTCCCACAGTGCTGTTAAGTAGGGAATTCCAGGATTTTGACCCAGCGACGATGAAGGATGGGTGATATACTTCTAAGTCAGGATGGTGTGTGACTTGGAGGGGAACTTGGAGGTGGTGGTGTTCCCATGCGCCTGCTGCCCTTGTCCTTCTAGGTGGAAGAGGTCGCGGGCTTGGGAGGTGCTGCCGAAGAATCCTTGGCAAGTTGCTGCAGTGCATCTTGTAGATGGTACACACTGTAGCCACGATATGCCAGTGGTGGAGGGAGTGAATGTTTAAGGTGGTGGATGGGGTGCCAATCAAGCGTGCTGCTTTGTCCTGGATGGTGTCGAGCTTCTTGAGTGTTGTTGGAGCTGCATTCATCCAGGCAAGTGGAGAGTATTCCATCACACTCCTGACTTGCGCCTTGTAGATGGTAGAAAGGCTTTGGGGAATCAGGAGGTGAGACACTCGCCGCAGAATACCTAGACTCTGACCTGCTCTTGCTGCCACAGTATTTATGTGGCTGGTCCAGTTAAGTATCTGGTCAATGGTGACCCCCCAGGATGTTGATGGTGGGGGATTCGGCGATGGTAATGCCATTGAATATCAAGGGGCGGTGGTTAGACTCTCGCTTGTTGGAGATGGTCATTGTCTGGCACTTCTGTGGCGTGAATGTTACCTGCCACTTATCAGCCCAAGCCTGAACGTCGTCCAGGTCTTGTTGCATGTGGGCATGGACTGCTTCATTATCTGAGGAGTTGTGAATGGCACTGAACACTGTGCAGTCATCAGCGAACATCCCCATTTCTGACCTTATGTTGGAGGGAAGGTCATTGATGAAGCAGCTGAAGATGGTTGGGCCTAGGACACTGCCCTGAGGAACTCCTGCAGTGATGTCCTGGAGCAGTGATGATTGACCTTCAACCACCACAACCATCTTCTTTTGTGCGAGGTATAACTCCAGCCAGTGGAGCGTTTCCCCCCCCCGATTCCCATTGACTTCAGTTTTACTAGGGCTCCTTGATGCCACACTCGATCAAATGCTGCCTTGATGTCAAGGGCAGTCATTCTCACCTCACCTCTGGAATTCAGCTCCTTTGTCCATGTTTGGACCAAGGCTGTAATGAGGTCTGGAACCGAGTGGTCCTGGCGGAACCCAAACTGGGCATCAGTGAGCAGGTTATTGGTGAGTAAGTGCCGCTTGATAACACTGTCGATGACACATTCCATCACTTTGCTGATGATTGAGAGTAGACTGATGGGACGGTAATTGGCTGGGTTGGATTTGTCCTGCTTTTTGTGGACAGGACATACCTGGGCAGTTTTCTACATGGTCGGGTAGATGCCAGTGTTGTTGCTGTACTGGAACAGCTTGGCTAGAGGCATGGCTAGTTCTGGAGCATAAGACTTCGGCACGATAGCCGAGATGTTGTCGGGGCCCATAGCCTTTGCTGTATCCAGTGCGCTTAGCCGTTTCTTGATATCATGTGGGGTGAATCGAATTGTCTGAAGTTTGGCTTCTGTGATGGTGGGGACCTCAGGAGGAGGCCGATATGGATCATCCACTCGGCACTTCTGGCTGAAGATGGTTGCAAATGCTTCAGCCTTGTCATTTGCACTCACGTGCTGAGCTCCACCATCATTGAGGATGGGGATATTCATGGAGCCTCCTCCTCCTGTTAGTTGTTTAATGGCCCACCACCATTCACGACTGGATGTGGCAGGACTGCAGAGCTTTGATCTGATCTGTTGATTGTGGGATCGCTTAGCCCTGTCTATAGCATGCTACTTCCTCTTTTTAGCATGCATGTAGTCCTGTGTTGTAACTTCCCCAGGTTGGCACCTCATGTTTAGGTGCTGCTCTTGGCATTCTCTTCTACACTCCTTATTGAACCAGGGTTGGTCCCCTGGCTTGATGGTAATGGTAGAGTGAGGGATATGCCGGGCCATGAAGTTACAGATTGTGGCGGAATAAAATTCTGCTGCTGCTGATGGCCCACAGCGCCTCATGGATGCCCAGTCTTGAGCTGCTAGATCTGTTCTGAATCTATCCCATTTAGCACGGTGGTCGTACCACGCAACACGATGGAGGGTGTCCTCAGTGTGAAGACGGGACTTCGTCTCCACAATGACTGTGCGGTGGTCACTGCTACCAATACTGTCATGGACAGATGCATCTGCGACAGGTAGATTGGTGAGGATGAGGTCAGGTAGGTTTTTCCCTCGTGTTGGTTCTCTTACCACCTTTCGCAGGCCCAGACTGGCAGTTATGTCCTTCAGGACTCGGCCAGCTCAGTCAGTAGTGGTGCTACCGAGCCACTCTTGGTGATGGACATTGAAGTCCCCCACCCAGAGTACATTCTGTGCTCTAGCTACTCTCAGTACTTCTTCCAAGTGGTGTTCAACATGGAGGAGTACTGATTCATCAGCTGAGGGAGGGCGGTAGGTGGTAATCAGCAGGAGGTTTCCTTGCCCATGCTTGACCTGAAGCCATGAGACTTCATGGGGTCCGGAGTCAATGTTGAGGACTCCCAGGGCCACTCCTTCCCGACTGTATACCACTGTGCCAGTGGGACAGGACATATCAAGGGATGGTGATGGAGGAGTTTGGGACATTGGCTGAAAGGTATGATTCTGTGAGTATGACTGTGTCAGGCTGTTGCTTGACTAGTCTGTGGGACAGCTCTCCCAATTTTGGCACAAGTCCCCAGATGTTGGTGAGGAGGACTTTGCAGGGTCGACTGGGCTGGGTGTGCCGTTGTTGTGTCTGTAGCTGGTGCTGAGGTCGATGCTGGATGGTCCGTCAGGTTTTATTATTATTGTTTTTTGTAGCGGTACTTTACAACTGAGTGGCTTGCTAGGCCATTTCAGAGGGCAGTTAAGAGTCAACCACATTGCTGTGGGTCTGGAGTCACATATAGGCCAGAGCAGGTAAGGATGGCAGATTTCCTTCCCTAAAGGACATCAGCTGAAATTGGTACCATTCTATTCTGAAGACATGCTAATTGTGTTAACCTAAGCAGTGTAGAATATTTTAGTTTTAAATGAAATAGACATGTGCATTTTATTCCACTGATAACTTTTTTTTCTATCAGGTCTTCATCTGTCATGATTTTTCTATTTTTGTCACTTATATAGGTGTAATGGTGTATGTTTATGGCAATGGATCAGCAACCCAGATGTCTCAGTTCAAATCCCACCATGGGAAATTCTGAAATAATGAATCTGTGGCTAGTATCACAAAAATGACCATGAAAGCTGCTGGATTATTACCAAAACCCAACTGGTTCACAAATGTCTTTTTAGGGAATGAAAGCTGTCACCTATCTGGTGTGGCATACATGTGACATAAGTTCACACTATGTGGATGACCTTTAATGCTCTCTCAGGTGGTCTAGCAAGACACTCAGTTATACAAATTGATTGTTACAGAGAAGATCCATGACCACCTTAGGGCACTAGAGATCAGCAATAAATCCTGAGATTGTTTTTTAAAAAAAGCTCACATGCAGCATTTCTTTGACTATGCTTGAATTTGCTGATCTATGGATTACATGACCTGAGTAATTATTATATTTGTCTAGATTCATTGACTCATTACATCTAATTATCTAATTTATTGTTTATTGCTTTTGCTGTTGTCATTTGTCTGTAATTTTGTTCATTTAATATATTTCCCTAACATCGACCTGTAAGTATCTACTTTTTCCATTCTGATATTCAGACTATGGGATGTATCTTGTTATACTTCTTTTAGCAGTTACCATAGATTGTAAATATTTTACAAATGTGTTTCATTAACACTTCAAACTTAAAGCAGTTTTTAAAATGTTTATAGGTGTGTCACAACAATCAGTGGACCATGTTCTTGAAGTTGTTGCTTATGAGGCACATCGCTTATTCCGTGACCGTATAGTGGGATCCAAAAACCTAATTGCATTTGACAACATTTTAATATCAGTCATTCGAGGAGATTGGGGATCAGATTTACTGGACAATATGACAGGTATTAACGTTTTGTAATTTTTCTGAATTTTCAGCTGAATTATAGGTACTAAATAGTGAAGAGAAGAATTCAGACAAATGCACAGTTTGTCTGCTCTTACCCAACAGTGTAATTTCAGGGCCAAGGACTTTGCATAATAGAGTTTGGATAATTACAAGTCTACTGAACTATATTTACACTTTATATTACATTGTGTTCTTTAAGTCCGCATTTGAAATATTCATCCTCTGAAATAAACTGAATAATTATTGGATATTTCTTTTTGTAACATTTTCTTCTTTGTTTATTTTGTTTATTTTGTTTTTGTCTCTCTATCTTTGAGGCAGTTGTCTTCTCCATTCCTGCATTTCCTCTTTAATAATTGTACTCTCTTCATCAGTAGTGGTAGTATCAACTTGGCTCTTTAGAAATCTTGCCTTTGGGTCAGAATGTTGGGTTTGAACAGTTAACCAGGTCCTGAGCACTTAATCTAGACTAACACTTGAGTGCAATACTGAGGAAGCACTGTATTGTCAGATGTAGCATTCTTCTGATTTGTCAAACCAAGGCTCAGTTTGCCTGTACAGGTGGATATTAAAGATCCCATGACACTAGTTGAAGACGGGCAGGGAGGTCCTTTGGTGTCCTGGCCAACTTTCACTAACTGCCAAAAACAGATTAGCTGGTCATTTATCTCATGGTTGTTTGTGCTAATATACCAATAGTCACTGTATTTTTAAATAACTCATTGTAAGTGAAGTGCTTTGAGTCATTTGTGAAATGTGATGAGGTGATGTATAAAAATGTTTTTTCTTTCATTTTTCCATAACTTTCTGACAAAGAAGCGAGAATGCTACCAACTGAACCAAGCTGACAATATTGATGGTGTAAAAGTACTGATTCAAACAAAGTTCTTATTATCTTAAAATTGTAATGCCCACTTTGCAGTACATAGAAGGATCACTTTGATTAGTAAAACTCTTAATATTTAAATTACTTGGTGCAAAAGGATCTTTTAATGTCCACTTGAAACAATGGAGGTGGATATCCCTCAGCATTCCTTTGGGACTGTACTGGAGTTATTAACTGCTCAAATCCTTATGTGAGGCTTTAAATAATAACCTGATTTAAGGTGAGAGTGCAGCAAATTGACATTCCATACATAAAACATTTCTAAAGTCACTGATTAATTTTACAAATTTAGCCCAACTTTAAAAAAAAATGTTGTGAACAGATATAATACATGCCAAGAACTCAAATCTTCCTTTTATGTATGCTATATGGCTCCTATGTTGGAGTGTAAAATTTTAACTTTTTACTGACTGGAGTAAGATAAAAATATAATTAAAATATTTATGTATAATAACAACTATAACAGGATGTTTGATTATAAAATAGTAATCTCTTGAGATTTGGAGGATATTATAAACCGAGAACAAATATTGAGCAGTTTTTAGCTGTCATCTTAACCCCAAGATCAATTCTGCCTTGGACAGGAACAAATATATGTATATGTTGTATATTGGAAGATAACATTTTATAGATATAGTAGAAAGGCTTTGTTTAAGCCCGTGGACCTTTATGTATGTTTGTTTTTCTAAAAGGCTAGGAAAAACCCCAGGAATTTCACAGTTCATGTGTCTCGTGTCTGATCTGTAACCAAAATATTTTTGCACATTTTTTCAAAAGCTTGTTTCAATTAAAAATCTGATCTCTTTCTTCTTGAAGATTTGTTTTATGTAACTTGGGGAGCTTGGCATGAAGCTGGTTCTGTGACTGCTCCAGACCAGCCTTTACCTCCATATGGGAAGATGCTGGGAAAGTTAAGTTCTTCTGATTTGAAAGATGTTATCCAAAAGGTACTATTTTGTCTAAATACACCCATCACCAATGACCTGTTTGCACTGCAAGTTTTATTATTGAATAGTTCCATTGAGCAGTTGATTTTAGAGTAAATTTTAAGATTGTTGCCATACTGAAACTATATTAGCACTTTACCTATGCAGTTGTAGATATCACCTTAGTCGGTGTAGTGTAAGTGTGGCACTAGAGGCCATCTTTGATCCTGTGCTGATTGCCTGTAAGAAGCAAAGAGAATTATGTTGTCACATTTTGTACTTCATTTAATAAATAAAGTTTTATTTACTTTATAATGAATCGCAACCTACAAGAAGAAACATTTAATGATGGAAACATATGCTAACATCCAGTTCAACATTATATAATTTGGTGGACATAATCCACTGAATTCTTATTGTAGCCCTGCATATCCCTTTCTAAATAACTTGCCAAACAGAAACACAAGCAAAACAGCAAATAAGAAAAGGCAGGTGTTTTTCTCTATCCCAGCACAGGCCCACAATCTGCCATGAATGCTCCCTCCTGCCCCCTGAAGGTGAAAAATCAGATTTGGACAGCTTTACGTAAGGAAATTTACAGCATAACTACTCTATCTCTTAATGATCTACTTTAAAGAACCTTCTCATCCCTTCCAAAATCTGGTGGTACTCTTCTGTCTTCCCTGCATTATAAAATACCAGTCTCACCAGATCCATATTCTCAAGGACCACGTGCACCTAGTGGGAATATGTAGGTGGTTTCTTTGGGGGCCATGCCAAGATAGTGAGCCTTATCGCCACCGATAATGCTGGTAGAATCATTCTGCTTAAACGCTGTGGAACTGTTAACTCTAATATTAATTCCAACAAATATATTTTAGGTTCATTATCAAAGGCACGCCCCCTGCCCTGGCTATTGTACCATTCAGAAAATACAGAGCAAACCACAATATATAAAGAAAGGTGCACGCTTTTAAGTCACCTACCCTTTGAAGAATAGCTCAATTTAGCTTTTCTATGTGAGGTATAGCAAAATCTATGATGACTGAATCAACCTAGTCTTTTTATAACGCTAGGTGCTAAACAAGCGTTTAAATTGTTGATCAGTTGAAGTGTGTGAATTCGAGACCTTGGTCTTTCTCCGGGAATTTTTGAATTCTGTAAATTACATTGCCTCCTACCTTATTAAATACCTTGTAGGCTTTTTCCACGAAGTGCAGTTTGTTAGTTTGTCACTGACTAACATTTACAAACTCAGACGGATCTGAAGACTGCCTATCATCCCAGAAGTAATCCTTTACTGTCCCTCTAAGTTGCAAGAACCCATAAAATTGCTTATGGAGCAACTTGGATTGGAACAATTTAAAAAAGCCTCCTCCAAATACTTCTTTTATACAGCCGATTCCTACTTTTGCTCAGTTATGAAACATTATTGGCCTACCATTCAGCCCATTGTATCTGCATTTTTCTACATTGAATAGCATCTGTAACCTATCTGCCCATCCTGCTGACCTCTCTTGTCCTCGTGTAGTTTTTCACTGCCTTCGTCACAATTGGCCTTATCCCCCAATTTAGTGTCATCATTGTTTCTTGAATTTCTAAGTCTAGATCATTTATATATATATATAGTAAATAATCACAGCTCCAAAATAGACTTCTGTGGAACACCACCTAACACGTCTTTCCATTCTTGGAAACTTCCTTCCTCCAATCATCTATCTTACCCATGTGACCCTATTCCCCTTAATTTTATGTGCCATTATCTTTACTATCTTGTAAGTGGCATCAAAGAAAAATTGATGCAAACCGCATCCATTGCATTTATTTTATCCCCTCTGTTATTTTCTCTCAGAAATTTGTGCTAACTGGCTCTTGTTTCGACAACTGCTTAGTGATTTAATTCCACATTATAGACTCTAGCAGTTTACTAACAACTGAAGTTAAGCTAACCTGCTTATAATTTCTGGCTTATCCCTGTCACCTTTTTAGAAAATGGTGATTATACCTGCCACTCTCCAGTTCTCTGGCACAATTTTCTTTTCCACAGAATTTTAGAAAATTCTAGTAGGAATGTCCACAATTTCTTCCCTGACTTCTTTTGGGATTCTAGGATATAATCCATCAGGAGCCAGTGATTTGACTGTTGATATTGTGGTGGATTCCATCTCAGCAACAGAGAAATATTCACACGTTTATGTTCTGCTTGTTGCCTTCTATTATGGGTGGAAAACATCCATATAGGTCAGTGGCTGGGAAATCGTATTGCTGACCTACACAAGGGAATGGAACTCTATGTCTGCCAATAGCCAGAAAAAATGGTAATTGCTGCTGTCGGAGGCAGTATTTACATTGTTCCACCTAAGCTACTGCCTCCTGGAGGCACCAGAAACTCAAGTGAATCTTAGTGCTTCAGGAAGTAGTAATGGCACTTTGCAGCTTCTAAAGTAGTTGGGGTTGTTGCCATCGTTGGTACAGTATGGTAAACAAGATACTAGGGCCTAGAGATTCGTGAATGCCGCAAAAGCTGCTGGTGCCACCGCGGCCGGGTATTAACGGCTGCTGAAAATGGTGCTGCTGGCAGAACCGAAAAATTGGTGCTGTGGTCTAATTAACATTAGCCCAGCACTTAACTCACTGTGCAACTCCGTCCTGACGGAGTTTGTACCGGCAGGAGGCCCCAGTGTAGCGTGACCAAAGCATCATTCAGCTAGAACAGTCTGCACTGAAAGCAAGGTTGTCATTTCAGAAAGCAGTTTCGGTCTCTTAAAGGGGAACTGCCTTCTGAAATGAAAAAAATAAAAATCAATGCAAAAATAGCCAGTTTTTAGCCCTTACAACTCATCTGCGATCTGAAAGAAAAATTCACATCAAAAGGAATTCCTAAATGGGAGTCTTCAGCTCTTAAAGCTGAAGGGGATTGACAGGGTAGATGCTAAGAGGTTGTTTCCCCTGGCTGGAGTGTCTAGAACTAGGGGGCATAGTCTCAGGATAAGGGGTAGGCCATTTAAGACTGAGATGAGGAGGAATTTCTTCACTCAGATGGTTGTGAATCTTTGGAATTCTCTGCCCCCAGAGGGCTGTGAATGCTGAGGCTTTGAGTATATTTAAGGCTGAGATAGATAGATTTTTGGACTCTAGGGGAATCAAGGGATATGGAGATCGTGCGGGAAAGTGGAGTTGAGGTCGATGATTAGCCATGATCTTATTGAATGACGAAGCTGGCTCGAGGGGCCATATGGCCTGCTCCTGCTCTTATTTCTTATGTTCTTATGTCATTCCTTTCTGCACCTAAAAAAATTGGAAAAGTGCTTCAGCACTAACACAAATGGCTCAGCAAGCCAGGGAAGGGACACCCAGGGTCTTGCACGCAGCACTCCAGCCTTGTGCAGGGGTTCAACACTGCAAGAGAGGTACTCTACCCACAGGGGCCAGGAGGCTCTCCAGAAAGAAGGATGTGGGACGCCATCACTGCCAGCAGTGTTGTCCCCACGACCTGGCTCCAGTGCCCAAAGAAGCTTCATGACCTAAGACCAGTGGTCAAGGTCAGTGAATGCATCTTCAAAAGCTGTCTCCTACCAACTGCACCACTAGCATCACACACCTCTGAATGCATGACTCTTTCCCCCCGCCCCCCGAATCATTCACCTACCAACAATCTGTACCAAAAACGAGGCACACCTCTCATTCCTAGCTTCACCTCACCCCCTTGGAGGAGACGGTGCTGGCCATTCTTGGCAGGGGCATGGCTGAGCCCTTGGCCAGCGGCGGGGCTGAAAGGATGCAAGATGCAAGTACAGGAATCCCGCCCCAACCGCGGTTTTGCCATACGTGGATTTCAAGTATACACGGTTTCCTCTCTGCGACAAATTTTGCCAACCGCGGCAGTGAATTTTGCGTATACGTGGTTTTTAAGTCTTCTTCCTGCCTCCCAACACGACTTCACTCCTTCAACCCATGGACCAAGGTGTGATAGCCACCTTCAAGGCATACTACATACGACGCAGCTTTGACCGCATGATGGAGGCTATGGAGGATGACGCAACACTGATGGTGAAAACTTGTTGGAAGGATTACACTATCGCTGACTGCATCACCAACATAAAAGAATCGATGGATGAACTGAAGAAGACGACACTCAACGCCTGCTGGGGTAAACTTTGGAAGGCGGCAGTGAATGACTTCCGAGGCTTCCCTGCAGTTGACGCTGAAGTTCAACGCATTGGGAAGGTTGCGCGACGTTTGGGAGGCGAGGGGCTGGCCGACATACAGCCTGATGACGTCGAGGAGCTCCTTGAGTTGCACGGCGAGGAGTTGACGGAGGAGGACCTTGATGAGCTGATACAGCATTCCAGTGAGGCAGAGGACGAGGACAAAGACGAGGATATGGTGGAGAAGTCGAAGATGACAAGTGCCAACCTTAGCAAGGCAATGTTCCTTGCTACTAATCTCTCGGACCTCTTTATGGAGATTGACCCATTCTTGGAGAGTAGTTTAAAATTCAAGCGAGGTTTGGAGGATTTAATGAGACCATACAAGCAGGTCCAGAAAGATATTCAGAAAAAAATGAGTCAACCATCCATCGCAGAAGTCTTAAAAAAACTGCACAGTTGATGACCCAGTTGCATCAACCAGCCACGATGTCGCTTCTCCTCATTCAACCCCTCGATTGATCTTTTTTTATTGTGTTATTTAAAATAAAGCAACTTACTTAGGCTCTGACGAGTGTAAATGCGGCTGCGTTCCCCCTAACCCCATTTTTCCCATAAGGTCTTATATTTGCCAACCGCGGTTTTACCAACCACGGGGGTTTTCAGGGATGTATCCCCCGCGGTTGGGGAGGGATTACTGTATCCTCGTACGTTATCCTCCTCTCATGCACCTCTTGCTTTCCTGCCCTCCCCTCACCACAACGCCACCCTTGTGCCTTCCTCATTTCACACACCCAAGAAATGCAGCCTGCCCAGCCAGTGGTTGACCAAGAAGAGGGAGAGGAGAGTGAAAAAGAAGAAGAAGAAACACCGTCACTCAATTTGACACTTCCAGTCACCAGCTCCTCAAGGTCGACCAGTAAGGCCATTTGCAGTGCCCACACTGAAAGTCAGCAGCCTTCCACCAGCCATGCTGCAGCCACTGGGGTAGCACTGTGTGACATCAGTTGGATAGGCAAAGGCACACACAAGACAGTCACTAAGGGAATGCATAAGGGTGATGAGTTGATTTCTTGATGTCATATTGGATGGATAGATATATAACTTTGATTTGGAAAGTTTGCTTTGTGGTGGCTTTTATTTCAGCATTGTGGCCTAGAGAACACTGTGATGGTCAGTAACTGAGGAAGGTAAGGTGTGGGACAAATGTTGAAAGGGAATTGGGGGTTGTGGTCACTGGTGCGGCAGGCGGATGATTCCATCTCGGATATCCTGACCAGAAATGGGCTGTCTGGGTTGCATCCTTCCTCCTGCGTCCTCCTCTCCTGTGTCCTCCTCTCCTGTGTCTTCCTCTCTTGCGTCTTCCTCTTTCCACTATGAGCGGATGCTGTAAATCTGAAATAAAAGCATAAAATGCTGGAAATACTCAGCAGGTCAGGCAGCATCTTGACCTGAGACATGAACTCTGTTTCTCTCTCTGCGGATGCTGCCTGACCTGTGTTCTCAGAGGCCTTCCTTTACCATCCGTGGCCTAGCAAGCGTCCAGCAGCACTCCCTTCACACTTAAAAAAAAACTTTTAACATGTATTGTACCAAGCCACTACTTCAACAAAATAAAAAAGAAATCCAGTCCAAAAGCTTAAATGCAAACTTACCTGAAAGATGTGTGTGTCCCTTTCAGAGGTGCTGACAGCATCTCTGTCAGTCTGCTGAACGTTGGGTTTTCATAGCGAGCTTAGGACCCAGCGCTGAACTCAGCGCTAAGGTCGGAGTTCGCGGAGGTGACGTTAAGTCGGCGTTGCACGCCAACTGACGTCACCCATTCTTTCTTTACATGTCCAGGGCCAGTGCTAAGATCCTCACCAAAATGGCAGCCACCGAGTCCCATGCCAGAGAAGGGCGCTGGAGTGGCAGCCGCTATTTTTTGCCAGGACAGTGGCGCAAACGGCTGGCAGTAAGTGGCCTAATTTCTAGGTCTAGGAGTTGAAGTGAAGTCTGGGTGAGTGGCTCCACTTTATGTAAATAACGCATTAGGTGACAAACAGAAATGTGTTGTTAAACATTAAGTGGTTTACTTCTTTGTCTTGTCTTAGTTTCATCCCCTTATCTTTCCTACACTGGATAATCATTAAACAATATATGCACAAATCGTACTGATAGAATATAAATTGTATGTTCAATATTTGTGTGAGGCCAGTGATAAGCCTGAAAGAAACACTAAGTCATCAACACAGACTTGATTTTGATGTGTTTTACCTAATAGTAGCCCTTATAACTTTTACTCGGGTATTGTCTCATCCAGCTACTGTATATTTTACAATACATGGACTTCCATAGAACCCAATATTATTTTACAGTTTCACCCTTCTACTCTTTTCTAATAGGGCATTGTTCAGTATGGGAGAGACAATAGGGAGCTGGAAATTTTGCTATTCCATGAGGTTTTGGATTACATGGCAAGAATAGACCGAGTGCTGAGTTGTCCTGGAGGTTCGCTGCTCCTAGCAGGACAAAGTGGTGTAGGTCGTAGGACGGCCACCTGTGTAGTCAGTCACATGCATGGAGCAACACTGTTTACACCCAAAATTTCCAGAGGTTATGAGATCAAACAGTTCAAAAATGATTTAAAAAATGTAAGTAAAAACATGCTATTTATTCATAACTTGTTTAACTGTAGGGTATTATGTTGCTATGAAATATACATAAATAATTTTGTTAGCTAGTGCAGTGTTGACCGATGTACATAGCAGCATGACAGCAGTGATGCTTATTTGTTTTGAAATGTTTTTAAGTGATTATCGAAAATTTAAATCTGACATTTAAGCATATTAAATCAATGTCACTGTGCACTGAGGAATGTTATTGCACTCTCAATGCTAATACTGTAGCACTATTCTTTATTGTATAAAACAAAGGTTAAACTTCTAACAATGGATTTTGGATTTACTTTCAATTCAGCCTCCCTTTGGATAGCCCAAAAATCAATCCAGTGTTGCCTTCTAATTATGTCTAATATTGATCATCAAGTGATTGTAACATTAATGTTCTGGAATTCCATCCCTGTTCTATTTTTCTTACTGTTAGCAGCAGTTCTAATGTTGTTTCACATAAGGAAAAACTCCAACAAACTGAAGATCATTTAATGGCTTCACATTTCACTGTGCTTTTTTAATTTAGTAGAAATTAATCTTTTCCCAGTTCTTTATGGCAAACATTTTGTACTTTTCTTCAGTCTTTTTACATTGGTGTCGGTGTTTGGTTCTTGGCGCTTTCCTAGTTAAATTTCTTTGTTTAAATTTTTTTTTTTATTTTCTTTTTTTATTAAACATCTCTGCAACACTGCTTAACAAAAGGTTTGCTTAAAAAATTAAGGGATTCTATTCAGAGCCTGCCTTCAAACGTGAATAATGGTACAGTGCATCCAGAATTTCTGCTAATTATATGTTTTTTTGCTGATTATTTTGGGGATTTGAGAACAACATAAGAAATGCAAATAAAATAACCATTTAAAACACATTACAAATTGTAAAGATAGAAAGAAACATAGAAACATAGAAAAAATAGGAGCAGGAGTAGGCCATTCGGCCCTTCGAGCCTGCTCCGCCATTCAATATGATCATGGCTGATCCTCTATCTCAATACCATATTCCCGCTCTCTCCCCATACCCCTTGATGCCTTTTGCGTCTAGAAATCTATCTATCTCCTCCTTAAATATATTCAGTGACTTGGCCTCCACAGCCTTCTGTGGTAGAGAATCCCACAGGTTCACCACCCTCTGAGTGAAGAAATTTCTCCTCATCTTAGTCCCAAATGTCCTACCCCGTATCCTGAGACTGTGACCCTTTGTTCTAGACCCCCCAGCCAGAGGAAACATCCTCCCTGCATCCAGTCTAGCCCTGTCAGAATTTTATATGTTTCAATGAGATTAAACAGTGCCAAATTTCAACGTACAACATTTCATTTGTCACACATATGACAGACTGTATTTGCTGAATATACAACTCCTTGATTACAGAATAAGTACATTTTTGTTTTTAAGCAAAGATGTTTAAGGAAAGAGTTGAAGAGGTCGTGCTTTACCTTGTTTTGATGTATTACACAAAACCAA
The DNA here is from genome assembly GCA_030390025.1 of Squalus acanthias. Taxonomy (NCBI): domain Eukaryota; kingdom Metazoa; phylum Chordata; class Chondrichthyes; order Squaliformes; family Squalidae; genus Squalus; species Squalus acanthias. Next base: position 47,422,729 of record CM059431.1, on the reverse strand, counting down.
ATGATAGTTATTTTGTCTGCTCCTGAAATGGTTTTCTGGAGGTTTGTGGCCTCAGTAGTCTTCTTCAAGACACATTGGGGCAATGTTTTCAAACAACAAATCCTGGCATGCTTTATAAACGGTCAGTCTTTTTGTTAATGTAATAAATTTGTAGGAGGCTCCCAAACTTACTGGTGTCAGATGAAGAGACTAACCAGCATCCTGCAGCTCCCAGCATGCTCCCGTGTCTATAACTTCCAAATTTTTAAATGATTGACAGCAACACTGTCAAAGCACAGTGCGTGCCAAGATGAAAGCTGCACTCCATCCAGTTGAAAATTACTGAGCATGAATTCACCAGGCATCACTCCCAGGGAAACCATTTTAGGGCAGTAAACGTAACTGGATTCTTTTGTGTAAAGTATCAGACAATTTTTTCTGAGGTAATTTACCTGAAAAAAATGGTTTAAGTTATTATAAAGAAGGGGTTGTTTGCAGCATGTGTGAAAAATGAAACTTTAACAATGAAATCAACAACTTGCATTTATATTGCACCTTTAATGTAAAGAATGTCTGCTTCACAGATAGACTTATGGAAAATGAACACTGGGCAAGCGCAGGAGAGGTTGAGAGGGATGACTAAGGTTTGCTTGAAAGGATGGGTTTTGGGGATGTATTTGAAGTATTAAAGCAAGGCCAAGAAGCAGTGCAATGAGGGAGGGAATTCCAGAGAGTAGAACATAGGCAGCTGAAGGCTGGGTGATGGGCAGGGATTTACAAAGGTACTGGAGTCGGAGGAACAATGTGTTCATGGGTGGGGGAGGTTACAGAGATATGTTGGAGCAAGGCCATAGAGGTATTTAAAGATGAACCATTGGGGGATGGGGAGGCAGTGCAGGTCAGCGAGGACAGAACGGTGGGCAAGTGAAACAGGATACATGCAACAGAGTTTTAGATAAGCCAGAGTTTGAGGATTGGAGGATGTGACATCGGCAAGGAGAGTAGTTGAGGCTGGAGGTGATGGAAGCATGTTTAAGTGCATCAGCAGCAGGGGCTGTGGACACTGTTCAGGAGATGGAAACATAGGGCTGGATTTTGATACTGGGGACGGGATGGAGGCGGGACTCCCACTTTTTGGGTTGTAGTCCCGCCTCCATCGACTTGTGGCCAACCCACTGTATTTTCACTTGATTGACCTTGTTAAGCCCGCCCAGCAGGCTCAGCAGGCCAATGAAGGGCCACCCGGCAACAGGTGACGTCACAGATTGACATTTCATCTGTCAAGAGCTTTTGACAGATGAAATATCAGCGTTTGACAGCTCTGTGAAGCTGTCAAACACTGACAATCTGTCTTCTAACTTGAGTCGTTCCTCTCAGGCTGAGTTAGAAATCATTCCAGCACAGAAAGCAGAAGGCTGCAGTTTTTGACAGCACCACGGCCATTGTGCTTTCTGTGCCGGTGAGATTTCTGACTCCCGAGACCTGAAGGGCTGACACCTGCAGGAGGAAGTTAAGGTAAGTAAAACTTTTCCCACACTTTACACTTACCTTACACACTTACCTCTGCACACATGCACTCATCACTCACCTGTCCACCGGACATATTGACCCCTCCAACCCCTGCAGACCCACGGTCCGCCTCGCTAACTTGACGTGGTTGGGACCTGTCGGGAAGCCCACATTTCAGCTTTTAAAATAGGGATTAGGCAAAAAACTGTCTGTTAACTACCTGTTAACAGGCAGTTAATTGTCACTAATCCCTTCCTGCCTCGGGGAGGCGGGTCCCAGCACAGGTCGGGTACCCGCCTCCAGCGAAACTGGCATGGAGGCGGGTTGGGGGCGGGATGGGTTCGGGACCCCCGAATCTGCAACTTTAACCCCCCACACGCCTCCAAACCCGCCTCAACGGGTCAATGAAAATCCAGCCCATAGTCTTAATGGAGAGGTTCTGGGGTCTGGAGCTCAGCTCAGGACTCCAAGCTTGCAAAGAGTCTGATTCAGCTTGAGACAATGACCTGAGATAGGGATGGAATCGATTGCAGGGGATCGGAATTTGTGGCCTGGACTGAGGACTGCCAAAGACATAGGCCCAGAAATTCCGTTCGCAGCCCTCCCGCGGGCAGAGGGCTGTGATTTGGAAAAATCTGCGCCTGGACCGGAGGGCTACCGGGAGGCGCAGAATTCCGTTGCTGTGCCTCTTCAAACTGCCGGTGTGCAGGGCACGCGTATCCCAGGGGCGCAGGTAGTTCGCAGCGTGGGCCATGGGGAGCCAATCAGAGCAGGGAATCTCCATTCATAGATTTGACAGGAAGACCTGTCAAATGTATGAATAGAGATCAGTCGCAAAACATAAGTAAAACTGCAAATACATTTTTTTTTAAATCACATTTTTAAAATGACTAAATTACATAAATTAACTATTTTAAACAAAAATTTAAATTTTTGAAAAAATAATTAAAGTTTTTAACGGGGCTAAAAATAAATTTACCTTTCTTTAAAGTATTTTAAAATGATAAATCAGTGGAATTTTTTTTTTATTTTTACTTAAACTATTACCCTGGTAAAAGCAGGTCTTGCACCTGCTTTTCTAGGCGCAGCTGTTCCCGACTTACCTGGACAGAAGCAACTGTGAAAAAACCAGAAGTTTCTGCCGTACGCGCTGCCTATCCGGCGCAGGCGTTTGACCTGTGAAGCCCTTTCTGCAGAGAACGGAAGTTCCGGTTTCCAGCGCATGCGCAGTGCATGCGTAAAACCGGCACTTCCGTTGGCCCTACAGGTGAGTACACAGCGCGTACACACCCATAGGGAATGGAATTTCTCGGCTCTTGATTAAATGAATGGGAAGAAAGATGGCCGATACAGTTTAACTGACATTGTGACAATTTGGTAGTATACTTTTGAGGTGAGAATAGCAGATGGGAATATAATCTACATGAGATGCCATAAAGTGTGGAGTGGGAAACAAGTCCAGCTGAGGCAGAGGTAGAAGTAGGCGGTCTTTGTGATGGCGTGGTTATGTGGTCAGAAGCTCATCTCGGGGTCAAATACGACACCAAGGTTGCGAACAGTCTGGTTCAGCCTCAGACAGATGTCAGGGAGAGGGATTGAGTTGTTGACTAGGGAACTGAGTTTGTGGTGAGGACTGAAGACAATGGCTTCGGTCTTCCAATATTTAGTTGGAGGAAATTTCTGCTCATCCAGTCCTGGATGTCGGAGAAGCAGTTTGACAAGGAGGGAAATGATTAAAATAGAAAATAGCTACTTGAAATTAACTTAACTCTTTGGTGACAGTCTATTCTAGTTAGAAGACATGATGAGGCACCCCTCCAGCCTTGTCACTGTAAAAGGTTGGAATTGCTTCATACAATTAGGAAAAATTATGATAAATTATGAACAATTTATTTGTAGGAGTTTGTAAGGAAGTGCTATTTTTCTCCTTTTAATTATTATTCATGCATTGTGTATTATCTTCACTTGGAAGAGTCTAGCCATTTCTTTACAGCTTTAGTGACAGGTTGGCTGTTATTGCTCTCATCAGCCTATTAATGTTTTTTTTAACTTGACCTGTTGGAATTTGTTCTGTGCGTAGCATGTAAGCATTTCCCTGTTGCATTGTTCATTATTTAACTTTCCCTCTAGGTGATGCAGCTTGCAGGTCTTGATGGACATCAGGTTGTGTTGCTCTTGGAGGACTACCAGTTTGTGCATGCTCAGTTCCTTGAGATGGTGAACAGCCTCCTGTCTTCAGGTCTGTATCTAAGTTGTAATTATATGAAATAATAATTAAAAGTCAGTAACCTTTGAGCTATTGTTTGCTGAAGAACCATTGCACTTTAATTTGTCAATATATTTCAATGAATAAATTGTATTCCTTTTCTTTGAGATGATATTATGTGCTTGTGTATATCTATTTAATAGTTTCTGTAGCAGACCTGTAACACATTTGGTCCATCTTCAGGCTACAGCCTACTCAGTTTTTTTAACATACTAAATGCTTGACCTGGTATACTACTCCAAATGAAGTTTATTAAATTATGGAACCAATAAAGCGATGTTGGTGCCATTACTGCTGCTGAGCATTGGATGCAGACAACCTTTCTTTCTATTGGGCAGTGTACCAGCTGTGCATTAGCGTACAATAATCTGTTGGGGAAGCGCCTGTGGCGTTAAACAAACTGACGGCTCCTTAATTCTATCTGAGCAGCTAAACAGCATTACAGAAGCTCAGTGCCCAAACAAAGTGAGCAATGGATGGTAGGCGCATTAAATAATGTTGCGTTCTCTTTCTTAAAAGTGAGTCTCTGATAAATGTGGAAGGTAGTTGTATTTTCACCCAGCGATTTTACTGCTTATTTGCTGTTTTCATTTCCATTACTCCTAAAGCTATTCACACTTAACGTATGATTAACGTGCATTTTTCTCTCTATAGATGCCAATGAAGCTCCTGCATATTTCTGTTTTTGTTATAGCAGGATATAGTACTTAGTAAGGATCGAATAGATATGAAAACAGGGGGCTGTAGAACTCTATGATGGTCACTTTGGAGGCAAAGGAAGTAAATTCTACAGGAAAGGGAAAACTACCAAGTGGAATAATCTGGCTGAAGGTTTATAATGCAAAGGGAGTTAAAACAACAGTACAGATTTGTTAGACTGGCAGTTCATAAGAACATAAGAACATAATGAACAGAATAGAAATGAGGACAGAATACTTTATGGAGGTGAAGAGGAGAATACAGTATATGAAAAAAGGGCTATATTAATGACTGATATTAATCAACTGATAAAAATTGGGAATGCATAAGTGATTTTGGTCAGATTTTCGGTCAAAAATGACTGTAACTGATTAGAAAAAGGAATTGAGATCTGGAACACCAGATCTTCATCCATTTAGCACATCTCACACTTCCCATGGGTGATTTGATTCCTGCAAGAATTTAGCCCCAATTTTAACTTGGGACCAGAGTTGGGCAGGCAGAGGCTGAGGCCGACAACGAAGTGCCCCAACCTCAGAACCTGAGATCCGGGAGATTTTCACTCCTGGGCCTCGTTTGCATAACCTCAGTCAGTCTCCTGCCCACAACTAGTGGGAAGCAGCAGTTGTCTGGCGGGCAGGAGCATAATGTCGTTGCTGTCATTTAAGTGCCACTTGTGGCACAGCCACTTTTTCCCAACTGCTGGAATAGTGCCATAATTGGTTCCCCCATGGGAATCCCCTCCTCTCTGTGCTTTTTGGAGCAGGAAGTGGGGGACTGATGGAGGGTTGAATCAGAACTGCTATGTGCCTATTTACTGGTATTGTTACACCTGCATTTACAGACTGAGATGTAGATACCTATAATTATCAGAAGAGCAATGCTTGTGTAAGCTGCGATTCACAAGGGAGCTGTGAAAGAACTGTACAAATTGCTGCAAATTGAAGTGCTGCCGAGCATATCCACATGCATTCCATTTGTCAGTGCCTGTGAAAGTCACAACAGTTCCTATGGTGACACCAACTACATCAGTTAATCCACAGTACATAGATGTATAAAGCAAGTGGTGGGTGCCTTGTTTGCGTGAGCAGGCCATTTCCTTCCCCATGGACAAGTAAAGCAACATTAGAGGACTTTGCAATTTTTACCAAATGGCTGGATTCCCGTAGATGCAGATTGCATCCATGTAGCCTGGCATTCTCCATTGCTCAATACAACTACCTTGTAAATCAAAAATGATTCCACTTTCTGAATATTGAGCATGTTTGTGATGAGCAGTACTGGATTATCCAAGTCAATGCTCGTTTCCTAGGCACGATGCCTTCATTGTAAGTCACCAATATTTGACCCAAAAAGGCAAGCCTTGTGGAGGCTCCTGGATGATCAAGGCTATCCTCTGGAACCATGGTTCATGACATCTCTGCGTTATCCCAAGACACAAGCTAAACATAGGTATATGAAGTGTATACATCCACATGAGAAATCTTAGCCGGCTGTGCTGTATCACACCCCTAGCTCTATCCAGTGTGATGCAGCACAGCCGGCTAAGATTTCAAGGATCATAGTATTGTGCTGTATTCTGCACAACTTCCATTTACAAAGAGACAACATCATGGAGGCCCTGGAAGAGGAAGACACCCTACAGCAGAAGGAGGACTCTGAAGAGGCTGCAGTCCTTTTTGTATCTTCCCCAGGCCTTCTGTTCATCATCTACTGTGCCTTAACTCTGGCACTGAGTTTCTAGAACTTTCATTTCTGCCAGCTGTGCAGGCTTTGGAGGAGGCTGGCAGAAGGATTTGAAGTGGAAAGCAGCACTATCCTTGCCCATTGCAGCCATGTCCCTACTGCTGGATACATCATGACCACTGATTACTATGACAGCAGAGCTAATGATGGCAGTGAGATCAGTAAAGATTTGCCTCTTGGATTCTATAGCTGATAATCAAGCCTATCAAAGCTGGAAAAGTTAGCTCATTCACGCTTCTATGTAAGATTCTGTGGGAGAAGTACCAACTATGCTTAGGGCCTCTGGCATGGTGGGCTCTGCTGCAGATGTCTCTGGAGTTGCTACCTGTTCCATGATCAACTGCATATTGCTAAACCATCCTATGCACATTCAGCTAGTGGACATCTCTACCCGAGCTACCATCTGCACCAACTCTCAATGCTCAGAAAGCATCCTTGAATGGAATGATGCTTAAATGGGAAAGAAATGAAAATGGAAAAGAAGATTCTAGACTGGAAAAGAAAAATAGATTACCTACCTTGTGGGATGGTCTTCATTCTTTCACGTGAAATGCACCCTTCACACTTCCAATTCCTTCCACTCACCCCCGAAGGTGCTGCGAGGTTTGGTCAGAGCATTTATTATAAAAGTCAGGTATGGATCAGCTTCAGATCCTGGGGCTACACATAACAGGATGTCATGTGTGCGCCAACATGATGTTATGGTGCAATTTGAAATTTCTGCGTGAGCTTAGCACAATGAAGAGGATCCAGCATAGTCTTTCAGTATCTGATTTGGTCAATGTTTCATCATCTGGATTCATTTATGATCGACTGTCTCTCCATTATATGGATATAAAGAAAGAACTTACATTTACATAGTGCCTTTCATGACCTCAGGTCGTCCCAAAGCGCTTCACAGCCAATTAAGTATTTTTGAATTGTAGTTACTGTTGTAATGAAGGGAAACACAGCAGCCAATTTGCACACAGCAAAGTCTCACAAACAACATTAAGACAAATGACTAGATAATCTATTTTAGAAATGTTAGCAAAGACACCAGGAGAACTCCCCTGCTCCTCTTCAAATAGTGGCATGGGATCTGTTGGCATTCAACTGTTAGTCAATCTCTTTCCTTCTACCGTTTACAAAGACACACACGAGACGCTTGATGGTGGAGTATATGGAACAGACTTTATTGATATCTAGTGTAGGTGATTGGCCCAACAAGACACAGAAAGGCTTTTGGTTTCTAGTTCTATCTTTCGAGCCCTCTGAAGAACTGTTGAAAACCATGCTCCTTTATACACCATATTTTGCCTACATCAAAGGTACATGTCACTGATAAGGCTTCATGTCATACCTGTTCCTGAATCCCTTGAAAACAGTCTATTCATGTGAACAGTTGTAGTTGTTTGCTCCAAAGCTACTTCCCTCAAACAAGGCTTCCTGACTTAACTGTTCTCGAATCCTTTGAGTAGTAGTTTTATTAACCGTTATCTTTCTATACTATAATTCATGGATCCCTCTACCTATGGTTATTACACTAGCCACCAAAGTTGTACTTTAATCACTCATGGCTGATATCATTACTGTCACTTATTTCCTTGCACAAGCATTTCTCGTATATAACACTCAGACACTAAATCAGAAGACAAGCCATGCTTTCTTCTCATGGCACTTTGAAGTCATCTTGTTTATCTTGGAAAGCTTGTTGCTCCAAGATACAAAGAAGTTTGATTATTAACCCTTAACTCCCCAAGATGTCCAGCATACAACTCTCCAACATGTCCACCTGAGAGAGCAGACAGGAATTTGGTTTAACGTCTCATCCGAAAGACAGCATCTCTGACCGTGCAGCACTCCCTCAGTATTGTGCTGTAATATCTGCCTAGCTTATGTGCTCAGGTTTCTGGAATGGGGCTTGAACTTTGCTTTGGAGTTGTGAGCTCTATCCCTGAGCCAATGCTGACACTTGCATATAAATTCTTTCCTTTCCCTTTGATTTCTGAAATTATTATAATAGGGCTCAGGAGAGAAAGAATAAAAATCATCGCTGTTACATAATACTGACCCAGCTAGTCTTGATCCTAAATCACCTTTAACTGCCTATAAAGCTGCGTTCTCACCATTAAAGGGGACATGATTGAATTCCTAAGCAGAGGTCCAGATTCTACATCCAGCTGCTCTTTCTTGTGGTTGAGAGACTGGCTCTTTTTCCAGTTCCTTACTTGTGTTTTAAAAATAGAAGTTATTTTAAAACATTTAATTTGGGTGAACATGAAGAATACAAGAACATATGTCAAGGCAAGCTTTGAGATAGTGAAATTACTTAGTGCAGTAACTTCTATTATCCAAATGAGGATCCTATAATACACATACATTTTTGTTTAGCACGCAATACATGCATGCTGTATATTTTTTATCTTTCAAATTTAGCTATTCACAGTTACACTTCAACTGTGTAGATGCATCATATGTAAAATAAACTGGTGCCTAACACAATGGTTGTATATATATTTTTTACTCCTGTCAGGTGAAGTGCCTGGGCTGTATACACCAGAAGAACTGGAACCAATCCTGTCACCTTTAAAAGACCAGGCCTCACAAGATGGATTCACTGGACCCATATTTAATTACTTCTCATATAGTGAGTAAAATTTAAGTCAATATTTTTTCTTTTTATGCTACAACAGTATACAATAGTGATGGTACTGGACTAGCAACCCATGTGTTCAGATTCCACCATGGAAAGTTGTGAAATTGAATTCAATAAATCTGGTAATTTGTGGGCAGGCACCAGAAAAAGTAATTGTAAAAATTCAACTATACACTAATGTCCATCAGGGAAAGGAACCTGCTACCCGTTCCTGGTCTAGTCTACATGTGAACACCAGTCTGACACCATATGGTTGACTCTTCATGCCCTCATGGCAATTAGGGATGGCCAATAAATGATTCCTTGCCAGTGTCTCCCACAGCACAAGAGCAAATGGAAAAAAAACGAAAATTGATATTCCTTAGAATTTAAAATGTGTTATATATATGTGTGTGCGTGTGAAAATTGACCCGCGATAAAATTGGAGAATTCACAGCTCAAAGTGGCATCTGTGTTGGCTCTCTGAAAGAGCCATCCACTAAGTCTCATTTCCCTGCCCTTTTGGCATATCCTTTAAGTAAGAAAAACAATTAAAATGCGTATCCACTTTATTTATGCTATTCTTTTAGAATTTAAAGTTCTTTTTATGCTTTTCACAATTATGGATTATTTTATTTCTGTAATTTTAAAGATCAATTATTCTGCTCTTTTGAAAAGATGTCTCTGTTAGCACCACATTTCAGTCTACCCTAACTCTACAACTTCCCATCCATTGTTTCTGAATTTTATAGTAGACAAATAAAAGAAAGCATTTTTAGGGTTTTAGAATTAGAGGATTTATCATAAATAATATGATGAAAAAAAATGCCAATTTTAATGCCACATAGAGTATTTAATTATCTCATGAAGTAAGTGGAGAATACTCATTGCTAAAGAATACACAGGTGTGTAAGACCTGATATTCTGAAATAGAAATCTTATTAATTGGTTATTGACACCTTCTTTTACTTGTGGAACACATTTTGTACTGTAGATCTTGCTATTTCTATCATCCAATCTAGATTAATTTTTAGCCAATTATGTAAATTGTTCAAAGTCAGTTACTAGTGTGAATATTGTTCTAATGCTTCTCCGTAGATCATGCGAGCTGTTTCTCATTGCAACTTTGTGCGGAAGAATTAAATTCACTGGCATTCTTAATGTAAAAATAAAATGCTGCAGAGAGTCATAAAGCTAAGGATTTGGCTCCATGACTCAACAAAAAAGAAAGTGTATTTTTTTTAAATTGGAGTTACCCATTGTACAGAATTTCAGTTCTGTGTAATGGTACAATTCCAACTTAAACCTATTTTATATTTATTTATATTTATTCAGCCTTCCTTTGTTCACTCCTGCAATACGCTCTATTTTGTTCAGAGTTTTTTTGAGAATTTAGTTCTTCATCTCACTAAGTGGATTTGCAAGATGACATTCAAAGAGCTGTAGAGGGAGGGTTAAGGTTGTTTGCTGCTTATGGCAGTCTAATGTCATCTGAGCATAAGACTATGTCCTTAAATAATGTGATTGGTTGGTGGCATAACTGAAAGTCAGGAGGCTGTTCCCACTTTGTGGAATGTGGTTGAATTATGTGCATGTTGCACTTCTCTCGTTTCTTGATAGCACATAAGACTGTGTTATAATGGGAAGGCAGGAAAATGTGGGAATTGAACTTAGGAACCAGCTGCTGTTTTAGGTATTGAAAGGACCAGCATTGGGTATGGGGTCCATCTGGATGTTGGTTTGCTATAGCTATTGGAGACTGTTTAAAGTTTTTTTTTATCTGATATTGAAACTGAGCATATTTCTGATGTAACTAAAGCAGTCCTGACAACTACAGTGGAACCTCTGATTAAATACCCATTATCTGTAAAATGGAAAAGAATGAGTTTGCAAAAGGAAACTCTAATCTTAGCTTCTTTATTGGTCCAGTGTGTCTCTGTTCTTGTCAAGTTTACGTTTTTTCTGACATTTAAATCGGATCATTTTTAAGTAGTTTAATCTTATCAGTTCTGAGATAGATATATATATATATATATACTTAAATTCAAAGGATGTCTTACAAATGTCAATTTATCACAGAGAAATGAAGTAGAGGAAAGCAATATGTATTGGAATTTTGGGCTGAACAAATATCTGGCCATCTAAATAATATCTGAGCCATAATGGGCCTGAATTTGGAGTCGGAGGCTTCCCGTGGGCAGATGCCTCCAAACCGCAATAAAACTATGAACCTACCTGGATCCACAGAGACTCGCGCTCCTGGGCCTCTATGCATACGCCTGCGTAAAGGCCCATGTATCCCAGGGGCGCATGCGGTTCACAAGCGTCCCTGGGTTCACGTGGGCCGGCCCAACCAATCAGAAAGGGGATTCCCATTATGCTTATGGGGATTCCATTTACGTACGGAATCCCCGTAAGCTTAATAGGAATCACCCAAAAAATACATGTACATAACACTGAAATTTAAAAAAAATTACATGTTTAAAATTAATTAAAGTACAATTTAATTAAATATTTGTTTAAAATATTTATTCAAAAAATAAATTTAAACATTTTTCAAGGACCAAAAATAACCTAAACTTATTTTACATGATTTTGAATGTTAAAATTATTGAAAACATTTTCTGTTAATATTTATTTAAACCCTTACTCTGGTAAAAGATGGCCTTATGCCTGCTTTTAGCAGGCGTAAGAGTTTCATGGGCATTCGCTGGGCAGTAGTTGGGCGAATAGCTCAACTCTCCGCCAACAAATGTCCATTTCCCGGGGATGCGGATGATCTGTCAAGAGATCACAAGTTCTGGATTATTGCGCATGTGCATCGTATGCAGAAACCCGGAACTTGTGGGGCACTTATGGCCGCGTACACACCGCGTACGTGGTCATAGGCCCCGGAAAATCCGGGCCAATGTTGTCTATTCTGAAACATTTTTATGTTTTATAGCTAAAAATTGCTGTTGACATGAAGGTTTATGTTGGTATCAATCAAAGCATTACTGGAAAACAATTCGGGGAGTCCATTTTTCCCTGCAGTTCACGCCGTGGCTAATGACATCCTTGTGGCTGCCATGAATGGAAGCAGAGCGCAGATGCATGAGGTCCATGCAGCCATTGGGATCATTATTGAGTATATATCACAGGCATTTTAAAGCAGCTTCTGATGTATACACTAATCACGGGTGCCTTATAGTACAGCCACTCCAGGACCTCCAGAATCATTGTCATCTACTGCATGCTCCATAAACTTGATATACAAATTGGCCTAACCATGGAGGATGACGACAATTTGGAGTCAAGGCCATTATGAGAATGTACCACTTGAGACACCAGTGTAGCTAGGGAGACTGATGCACCAGGTGATCGTCTAAAATACATTTAGCTAAGCGCCTGAGCTGCACCTTTTAAGGAACTCTTCCGTCCATATGTATATAATAAAAATAACCCAAAAAATCTTGTGCAAAATGTTCCTAGTTACCATCAATATCTATCATTCTGTACTATCGCAAACAAAATCTCTGGATAAAGTTCAAATACTATACAACCATGTCATTACTCCATGTTGTGTGATTGATGAATGATGTTACAGGTCTTTTCCCATAGTCCTTTGTCTTTATTTTGGTGGATTGTGTGTGCTGTTTAACCCCCAACCTATGACTTGTTTGAGTGATTTTCCTGTGGAAGGAGTAAATGCGGTGCCTGGCTGCAGGTTTTCAGTGACAGTGGGTTGGGATTCAAGCACCCGGTAACTCCTTGGCTGGTTAATGAGATGGCTTTGCAACTTATTCAGCCATGTTTGTTGCTTTTGTGGCTTTTGGTGTTGCCTATTTTCTAACACATCGACTATCACTTGTGCAGGGATGTTGGATGGGCTAGATGTGACATTGCCTTGAGAGACAGCAGCCTTCATGCCAGTATACCATGCCTCCTCCAGTCTTGGCATCACTGCTGGGCAATTCCTCAGCATGTCCTTAGCTCTGCATTTAAGTGGAGCACTGGGCAGCAATTAGGTTTCTGAATCTCTGCATTAATCTGATCACCCAGCATGTTGAAACCAAAAAGAGAGAGCCTGCTATAGATAGGAGCCCAAGGCCTTTATAATTGTAACCTGGGCATTCATAGAAGAAAGAAAGACTTGCATTTATATAGCGCCTTTCACGACCACCGGACGTCTCAAAGCGCTTTACAGCCAATGAAGTACTTTTGAAGTGGAGTCACTGTTGTAATGTGGGAATGTGGTTCATGGGAGATAGTTCCACTGTGGTTAAGACCTGTGCCGCTGAAGGTGCCGCTGCAGATGCCACGTGCTCATGGTAACCTGAAGTGCTGACAGCTGTTCATCTAGGACTATGCAGATCTGGCTAGTGGATTCTTCCATACTCTTGACCAGATCTTGCAGAGGGATTTAACTCTCATGATTTATATAGCTGATCCTGCACAGGCAGCAACCTTCTTTTATAAGCAGACCCTATGAGGTCAAAATCCCTAGGCACTGCGCAAAGGCATGAACAATGCTGCCTTTCAGGAGAAGCTTGTGTCTGCTCCTCATCTGTTAGCACACTTGTTTTCACCCATGAACTGTGACTCACCCGGTGTTACTTCCTCAAACCTATCACCTCTGGGGTATGTATAGTTGTGCTAGTGCTTGCTAATAATGGTGAGAGTGATGCCTGGTACTGTTAGGTGTTGGTTTGCTCTGGGGCACTGACTGTACTGACAGTCTGTTCTTCCGGAACTGAAAATTTGTCAGGATTTTGCCTCAAAGAAGCACCTTCAAGCACCCTTTCATTTCAATACATGTGTGAGATGTTTTGAGCATGTGTGCCAGTGATTGAGTAAAGGGATACAACATAATAAGACCAGGATGGCAATAGCCCTGAGTTTGGGAAAGGCCTTTGGATTCATTCTTGTCTACTTTCTCATAACTTCTTTTTTTAACTCAGATGCCAACGGTGGTTTCCCCAAATAAGTTCAAATGCTTGTAATGCCTGGGATCGCCTCCAGTCTAGCACTGCTCTCTTTTGTTAAATGCCATCTTGCCCTCTAAGCAGATAAGTAGCCTTGTGATTTTGCAAGTTTACGTAGGACAGAAGGAGCTACAGCTGCCTATCCTCCAACACATCCTGTCTGACATTAAAGCTAGGTTACTTTTCCTGTATCAAGATCCGTTTCAGATTTATTAGTTGCTGCTTATACTTCTCTTGTGCTATAATAATATGATGTATGGTTAAGCATTCAATGGGCTGTTGCTCTCATGGCAGGATTGCACAGGATAAGCCTCTATTAATACTTAAACTGCACATGTTGATTTACAAATTAATACGGGTACATTTTATGACCTGCAAGCTTAGGGCAGTTACTCGGCATTGAAAGGTGTTCTTGAGACTTATTTTAGCAGCTGTATTGCAATCAGCTGTATTCATCCTGACCTATATCTTGGCCCACTAGGTCCTGAACGTGACAATTATCCTGTCTGTAAGCAGCTGCCAATCTTGCAGAGGTAATCATATTTAAATAGGGTGCCCTTCTGTTCCATAAAGGACAGCCCTACTTTCCCGTACATCATGAATAAGCACCTCCCGCACTTGGTCATCAAATCTTGCTGTTCTCTCTCTACTAGTCTCTATTGTACAGGAAGATGATTGAAGATGGAAGTGGCCTGCTTTCCCCATCACAAATACAGAGTGTTAAATGCCTGCTTAAACCATTTAACTGTTGCTCTGCATGATGCTGATTTTTGATGCTTCACTGGGCAGCCATAGTATGGCAGGAAATTGCACTGTTTAGATACGCATCAAAAAGCAGCAAGAATTTTCCCAGGAACTTTTAGTAACCTCTGAATAACGCACTGAATGAACCTTTGGCTTTGTGGTAGCATTCGCACCTCTGAGTCAGAAGGTGCAGGTTCAAATCCCACTCCAGACAGTACCGGTGAGTAGAGACCAGACATCTGCCTCTGAATTCAGTCGGATACTCGTGTCCGGTGGGTGTGAATGGCCAACCTCATCGTATGGGTTGTGGGAGCCCATAAAGCCCTCCCATCATATAGGTCTGACCAACCTATTGGCTGGTTTAAAGATGGTTACGCCGTGGCCTGTCAGACTGTTGATCAGTTTGTGAATACTTCCACTAATTCACATTATTCACCAAGGGAAGAGTGTGAAGATACGGAAACAACAATAACACACCAACAGCAATCTCTAAGCTTGTATTTTTAAATTGTATTATCTCTATTTTAAAACAAAATATAAACGTGGCAATTTTAACAATACAATCGAACTCTAATATGCTGACTATTCCAATGACATTGAGAGATATGCATTTATAATCAGTTTGTGAATAGCGAGTCTAGTTTCCTACCTTACGGAATTCAGCAATTGTTAATTACACACTTGTCCAAAATGCTGACTTCTCTGTAATATATTTGGATATTTTCTGCATGATATCACATTTGTAATGACAAAATATCTGCAATTGGTTCAAGTTTGGGTTCCACATGCAAAATAGCAAAATTAATATTGATTTGAATTGCTATCTTTTACATGGGGAGATTTTTAATTTGTGCTTATTTACATTACTGGGTGATCATCTGTATCAAAAATGCAGCATCATCACTGGTGGAAAGATGTAATTACAGCATGACAAGTTTACATAGGCAATTTCTATTATAAATGTGGACATAAGAATTTATAATAGAAATGTAACAATAAGGACCTAATGCATGACTTTTGGGACTGAGTTACACCTGAACATCTTGATGCAATTACTCCCCCACCCTTTAAACCTACTTTACTTGAAGACTGCATTTGGTCTTGGCTCCCTATTTGCAACACCATGGATGATCAACTGGAGATAAAATCAAAGTATATACTCTATGACTTTAAAATGGTGACTGAATTATGTCTGCATGTCCCACCATCTAACTTGTGTCACCTAAAGACTGCACCTGGTTTTGACTTCCTGTATGCAATGCCACGGCAGATCAACTACCATTCTATCTAATTTTACTGCTGTTAATATTATTTAAAAGTAGACTAAAATACTTGCTTAATTTAATAGGAATTCAGCAGAACCTGCACGTTGTCCTTATTATGGACTGCACCAACTCCAATTTTACAATCAACTGTGAAAGTAACCCAGCTTTTTACAAGAAGTGTGCAGTACAGTGGATGGACGGCTGGTCTAATAATAGCATGAAGAAAGTAAGTAGAGCACTTTGGCGCACTACGCATTATTCCTATAAATGTTTAGTTCTAGTTACTCTGCCGACATCTCTTTCTGAAGGCATGGCCGAACTTTTTAAATAGATACTGTCTTCAGGGGGTAAAAATGTTTGGGAAAGTATTTTTATATTTGTTTACTGGCGAGGTAAATCCATCTTAAAAAATCATCACTTCACTTGTGGATGATGCCTTTGTGACAAAAATTACATGCATATTTCTGATCGTTTTCCCTCTGTAAACAGAAAAGAGGTTTTCATGAAGACAAGGCCTATATAAGCACTGCGTAAAATTACTCCTTTAAAGCAGAAATGTAAAGAACCTAGAACCATTCAGTTTAGGGTAGAGAAATGTTTCATGGTTCCATGTGTTTCTCTAATATTACTTTAGATCTGTAGCTCTTGTTGAAAATCCATGCATAATAAACTATCCTTTCATTGGACCTGGGTGGCTTTGGACACTTTAATATATTGGATAAAACGGATATCCAAGAAGCTATTGACCTGGCATTTGCGGTCCTCATTTCGCCTTTGAAACTGACCGCAACTTAAGGATTTAGCGCACGCGTAGCCCAATGCGGAAACCCTAAAGTTGTGGTCTGTCATTCGCTGCTCCTCCACAGACTGTGCTGTGCTCCTCAGCCCCCCCCCCCCCAGAGCCGGCAATCGGTGAAATCTCTCAAATCATGGAAACTGACGAAAACTTCGGCTCTTCTGCGGTAATTATGCTGTTAAATACCCCATTAAAAGTTAGACCCAAAGGGATTAGGTATAACTGGGGTTTTAACAGCGTATTATTGACTGCTAAACAAAGGTTATGGCCCTGAAAAACTAATTTAAATTTTGTGCAGTTTCAAATTTATCCATTTTAATTAAAATTATTTTTTTTTTTAACAGTTTGTTCATCTTTATTTCAGGTTTGCCTTTTCCCCATGTGAGAGCTCCAATCTTTGTTTGGCTCTCTCTAACATTTTTGAAAAGTGAACATTTTAAGAGTTTACCCACTTCCTGGTTCGCTGTCTGTGAGAATTCTGCGTTTTGATTGGTGCTTAGACAGCTTGTAGCTGTCACAGCAGCTCGCACTATGAGATTTCCACTGTACTCCGTTGATTTGAATTACGCGTCGGAAAAGCCCAAACTTCTCGACACAGAGATCGCGAGATCTTTGTGCGATGCTTACTTCGGGGCCATCGGCGAATGCTTTTGCTTTGCCGCTGACCACAAATTCCGGGCCAAGATTATGGAAAGCATAGTTACCCTTCATAAGAAGCTCGTTTACTTTCACAATGCAGCATAGACATCATTAAAATAATGATGAATTATATTTTGAGTACAATGCCCAGAGCCACTGATTTATGGTGGCTGCTTCGGTCAAATAATACTCTGATTACATTGGATTCTTGGCTCTTTTAAACCAGTGTTTTTGTTTGGCGGGGGGTGGGGGGGAGGATTGCATCCCATGATTTCATGTTTTTCTGTAAAATCTCAAACCAGTAGTCTTGACAATGGCTTTAAAAATTGAAGAAAATTCATAAAATAGCAAACTTAACTCTGAATTTTATGGGACCATAAGGTAGGTTTGGACTGCACAAATCTTTTAGATCACAAAGAAGAACTTAAATGGGCAGAAATCTAAAGCTGTCAAATATGTATTAATATTTAGCCAGTTCTGATTTTACTCAAAACAAGTTGCCCTCTTTTGAGGTATAGAATCATAGAATCTTATAGCACAGGAGGAGGCCATTCGACCCGTCATTCCTGTGCCGGCTCTTTGAAAGAGCTGTCCAATTTTGTCCCACACCCCAGCTTTTTCCCAATAGAATCATAGAATCTTAATCGAACAACGATCTCCAAACACCTCAACCAATTACCATTTTACAGCTTTCCCTTCATAGCTGGGTGAACATCGTATCATTTGTACTATTTGCCAAATTTTTCATAAGCTCCAAAAAATTTGATGACTGCAATTTATTTAAACTTCAGGCTCCTATTTGGTTTTATCCATGTATTTTAAATGGACACAAGATAAATTGGAGAATGAAAAAATGAGAATTATATATTTGTTATATGTTCTGTGAAGAGAAAATGAGTAAACTTGATTAGTTGAGAGTTATTTTTCATTTCCAAACAAGGATTTATACAACTAAAACCCAATTTACACTAGCTTTACTATATTAATATGAAAATGGCACGAATATGTTATCAAGCTTGCCAGGTATTAAATACTTAAGGGCACTTAGCAGGTAGCGCCAGGGTAGTGTAATGGTTCCTTCCATTCATGCTACTTTAACTGCTCAACCACTCCCTCACCTTCTTCTTTGAAGCCCTTATTCTCAGTAATACTTTTACTCTCTACCATCCTGGTCATTGCCCTGGTACAGTCCACCAATTTGTTCACTCAAGGCCAAGGGGCGTAGACTGAAATATATCTGGTGCACACCTAGTATAACCATCCATCACCAAATGTGGCTGGACCACATCAAACACTCTCCTATTGTCAAGACCGCTCACTACTTCATATCAGTCTGGAGAGCAGATAACCTCTGGCTTCTTTTCTCCATTACTATACATCTCCTTAAACCCCATCTCCCCTGCCCCCTCCACCCTCCCCTCCAACAACAAGTGCGAGGAGCTCATGGACTAAATGTCACTAAAATTGAGACCATCTGTTCAGCTGCCTCTGCATCTTCCCCTTCTCTTTGCCTACTAAGCCACCCTAGCCCTAGCCTGAACCTGCATTCTTCTCTAATTTCTCTCCTATCTCCCCCTCATTCCCTCTCCAAGCTCATCTAGTCCATGAGATTCTCCTCCTGCTCCCTTGACCTTTTTCCCACTAAGCTACTGACCACCCAACTTCCCTTCCAGGCCTCCATGTTCGCTAACATTGTAAATTGTTCCCTTTCCTCGGGTCCTGTCCCCCTCCCTTTCAAAACAGCTATCATCACCCTCCTCCAAAAAAATACCCTTAATCGCTCTGACCTTGCCAACTACTGCCCATCTCTCCAGTCCCTGAATGCGCTGTCGCCTCCCAAATCTTAGCACATCTTTTCTGCAACTCCGTGAAGGATTATGCATCAAAATATCAATATCCTGCCTTTTCTCTCTACAGATGCTGGCTGACCAACTGTACGTTTCCAACATTTTCTGTTTTTAGTTTAGATTTCCAGCATTGGCAAATTCTTTTTGCTAATTTATGTAATTGTCAATAAAAAGTACCTTATTTGTCCTTGTAAATTCAATGGTCAAATAAGTAGGAGATAGGGCATCCCTATCCTAGCACTAGACAATCAAAATGATTTAGATACTATAAGTTGGAGGCTTACTTTAGAGGACAAAAATCCATTTGTTGAAGAAAAGGGGAAAGCAAAATTCTTAGACTGTGAAGGGAAAGTTACACCATTGAACTCTATTAAAGGTTTTGGTATGGCCTACTCCTGCTCCTAATTCTTATGTTTTTATTAAAGGTTTTACAATTGATATTAAAAAGAGAAATTTGTCTGTTGTTGGAAAATTCACCAGTGCATTTTTTTAAGAATCTAAGAATCTACTGTATATTTGAAGTAGCTCATCATCATTGTATCTTGAAACACAAATTCTTACCGGGCTTGACAAGGTAGATGCAGGGAGGATGTTTCCCCTGGCCGGGGAGTCCAGAACCAGGGGTCACAGTCTCAGAATAAGGGGTCGGCCATTTAGGACTGAGATGAGGAGAAAATTTCTTCACTCAGAGGGTGGTGAATCTTTGGAATTCTATACCCCAGAGGGCTGTGGAGGCTCAGTTGTTGAGTATATTCAAGACAGAGATCGATTAAGGGAATCAAGGGATATGGGGATAGTGCAGGAAAGTGGAGTTGAGGTCGAAGATCAGCCATGATCTTATTGAATGTCCAAAGATGTGTGGGTTAGGTTGATTTGGGTATGATAAATTGACCCTTAGTGTTAGGGGGGGATTAAATACGTGGGGTTACGGGGATAGGGTGGGATATGTGTCGGTGCAGGCTCGATGGGCCGAAATGGCCTCTATCTGCACTGTGGGGATTCTGTGATTCTGTGAATGGCAGAGCAGGCTCGAGGGGCCGAATGGCCTACTCCTGCTCCTATTTCTTATGTTCTAAGTATGCCATGCAGTGGTCACACATTCAGTCTCTTGCAGGGCTCTTGAAAATTTAGATGTAGCACAACTAAACTTATTGAATAAAATTAATTAGAAGCTGTTGGAATCAGGATCTTTATCTCTGAACATGGCATTAATGAATTTCTATTCCTCGTATGTCAGTAATTTTTCACTGCTGATAAATTAGGTAACTGCATGTATACTGTCTTCATATATACAAACCGAGAAAATTCTCAAGTTGATACAGCTCCAAAAAAAAACGTAAAATTTAAATAGCAGTCAAAAACTCAAAAACAGTCCTGAATGGTCCCATAACCAGGGGAACTGCTTTACAGTAATGGAATAAGATGAATTCTGTTTTATTACAGATATTCCAGGATTTTAATCACTATTGTGATATTTGTATATTCAGCCTTTGAAGTCAAAAGAAGTAATCTGGGAGATTACAGATATTTTAAATATTAGAAAAAAGTTGTTACAAGTTACAATTGGCTCTTGATTTTTATATCATAGAAGGTAATACATGGTGAGTATAACACGACAGAATGCTGCTGATACTAATATAGGAATGCCTTATGGACAACAGCAATTAGCACTTTTAACATTTAAAAAAAAGTCCCAAGATGCTTCACAAAGTGTCGGACCTAGGCAGCTGAAGGCTCTTCCACCAATGCTGGGGTGAAGGTGAAATTTTCATTGTGGAACCGAAAATCTGGAGAGGTGTTTAATGGGTGGTCGATAGTGTGTGTTTTATACTATCGTTCAAAGTCAAAATTACCCCCACAGGTTATTCCACATAAACGTCACTTAAATGTTTCAATAGAATGAATTAATTTGATATTTTTTGTCAGTAAAGAATACCAGAGGCCTTCATATCTCCAGGTAAACCTGTTCCTTGGATTCAAAGGTTATAGATTTCAGAAACTGCTGCCTGCTATCCCTGTTCTTTGAATATGTCAATTCAGTTAATTATGCCAACATAGCTATTATATCTCTACTATATCTACCCTTTTTATATAGCTTTGTTTATCTATCATCACCTTTTTTTAAATCTATTTGGAGATACAGATGTGCATCATGAAAATTTTCTTAATTTTTGCAAATTAATAATCTTTATTTTTATTTTTCAGATTCCTGAAATGTTGCTTTCACTGAGCTGTGGGCAAGAGAAGAAAGAAAAAGGACGAAGAAGTTCCATTTCTGGTCTGTTCACTACTAACCTAATGCATGATCAGTGTTGGAAATTGCAATTCTGTTCATAGCAGTTCATCTAGCTCTTGATAGCAATACATCTATTCTGTATTGTAACACTTAGATTGGAGCTAGAATTGAAATTTAGCAATTCATCTATTCCATATTATAACACTTACATTGGTGCTAGAATTGAAATTTTAGTAAGTACATATTCTACAACCACTTGAGCAATAATTCAGTATAACTGTTTAATAGTTGGGCAATGGATGCCAGGAATGGAATTAGTCCAACTTTCATGGACATGCATAGTAAATCAAGTGGAATAGTGATGCATGTAATGGATTTTAATTGCTTCACTTCCAAAATGTTAAGCACCAAGAAATGTGCTCCTAAACCTCTGACATTCCAAGTTATTGTAGTTGTTGTTAACTGATTGATGGGAAACTGCAACCTTTCATACTAATATGGTTGGATACTTATGTATTCTAGCTAATTGCTTTTTGGAAATTATTTTCTTGAAATCTTTCTGTGCCGTAGAGCTGGAAGGGGCTGAGTGATTCTATAACAAATGAAGGAGTAAAACATGGAGGCAAATATTTCAGTGATTATGAATATATATTAATCAAAATATTTTACCTCCATGTTCTATTCCTTCCTTCTGTTGTAGCAGATCTCCTGTGGCAGTGAGTTGGGGGATATGCTGTTACGCCGTCACTGTATAGCTCGCTAATTGCACTAGCTGCATCAACATGAATGATTAAACAACACAAGGCTATTTAATATTACTGTAAGAAAACAAA